>CAUYUJ010010703.1:20000-26912 GCA_963575745.1 Prorocentrum cordatum
CTCCTCCTCCTCCTCCTCCTCCTCCAAAGTAACTGCGCAGATCCTTTTCTCATATGCGCGTAACACGATGAGGTCCCTCTTGGAAGTCCAGCTCCACTATGACACGCGCTGGCAGATAGAGAATCCATCAACGAAATGGGAAGGGATGGGTGGGACGGGTAGAACGTCAGATATGGCGCGAGCTCACCTAGCTTGCCTCGCCCGCCACTGCAAGTGCACATTATGACTTCTACTCTCCTCTGTCCCCTGACTTCGGCCCTCTTCGCTATTGTTTCCACACACGGGATTTCAAATATTAATGGCTCTTACGGTTGTTTACCGTACGCTTGACTTCGGTCCTTCGAAATGGTGCTCCCGCTGCAGCGATGGCCTCGCTTCTGCGCCTCTGGTCCTTCAAATTCGTGTTCCGCTGCAGACTTGGCCCCATTTTAAGATCGGCGCTTGGCTCCCGTCGTTCAGATTGGCGCTCCGACTGCAGCGCGGGCCACTTTTCTGGCTTCGATCGTTTCCTCATCGTTGTCGCCCTTTACACAATATGAATACTACTCTCCTCTCTCCCCTGATGATGTCCAGAAAAGGTCCGGCCCCCCTCCGCGTACCGTTCGCTTTCGCACATGATTCCCGGGACATGAGTTTTCGCGTGGGCCTTTTACAGAAATGCTGCTCCCGCCGAAGCGCTAGGCCTATGTTTGCGCCTCTGGTTGTTCCAAATCGTGCTCCCGCTGCAACGCGGGCGTTTTTTTTGGTCCTTCCAAGTCGGCCCCCAACACGTAAAAAATGCCCTCCCCGAAAAAAACCATCGGAAGTGATTCCGCATTCGGCGTCGATTCGTGGATCTTTTGCCCCGCTTTGGGGCGTCGCTGCGTCGCCGTTTTCTAAGGAAGTACCAGGCGGGAACCCCTTTTCTGCTTCGAGAAGGCGATGTTGAAAGCAGAGCCAGCGGGTGCTCTCCATCAGCCCCGCCTTGCGTGGAGCTTTTCGGGGTTCCCAAGGAGCTCGACATGGAACCACGACTCCAGACCAGCCCGGACCTCTCGAAGACGATCCTCGTACCCTCCGAGGAACCCAGCTCCATACCATGACGTGCTGTGCGGTGGTGTGTTCTGCGCTGCTGTGGGATGCCACGCTTTGCGTTGCAATGCTTTGTGGTGCAATGCTTCACTGCGCAATGCCATGCCATGCTCTAGCATGCACCGTGTACCCTCTCGCGATCATTGCCCTGCTCGACATCCGACTGTGCGAATAGAGAAGATATCTATGCCACGGTAAGGGATGAGAGGGAGGGGTAGGACGTCAGATATGACGCGAGCGCACCTAGCTTGTCCTTTCCCCCTCCCCGCCTTCCCCAGGTCATTCTGTTCTTCTGCTGCTGCAGTTTTTCCTCTTCCTCTCCCTGCCTCATCCTCCCTCACCTCTTCTTCCTGTTCATCCTCACTCTCATCCACAACGTCCTCCTCCAATCTACGCAGCTCCCCTTGTCCGATTGCGTATCACACGATGTTTTTTTTTGAGCCCCGGGTCCGCTATGACACGCGCCAGCAGATAGAAAAACAATCAACGCAATGGTAAGGGATGGGTGGAAAGGGTCGGATTTCAGATATGGCGCGAAGGCACCTAGCTTGCCTTTCTACAATTTCACATTTCGAATACTCGTACCCTCTCTCCGTTGACCCTGCTGGGAAGATATTCGGCCCACTCCTTGAACTATTCGTGCTCTCTTGCTTTTTCCTTCACCGCCGATGATGTCAACGTTTATGTTTCTCAATGCTTTTGCAATCGAGCTGTTAGCTCCTGCTCCCTTCCTCCGTCTTTTTCATTGGCTCCGCGCAAACACGGTCCAATCCGAGGCCGCGGTCTTCACAACCGTGTTCCCGCTGCAGCGCAGGCGTCATTGCAGGACCGGCGTGATGCCCCCGTCGTTCCGCAGCGGACAAGCTTTCTGGATCCCGGCGCTTCCTCTTGGTCGGCTCCCCCCTCCTATGCCCTCCTCCGCCCTTCCCTGGTTTTCCTGCTCCTCCGGCTCCTTCCGCTCCACTTCCCGTTGCTGCTATTCGTCCTCGCCTTCCTTTTCTCTCCTCGTCCTCCATGCCATCGTGCCCATCGTCCTACCCATCTGCCACATCCTGCCCGTCCTCTGATGCACGCAGCTCCCAGTCTCCCGATTCCGGTCTGACGCGCGTCCGCGGACAGAGAGACAATCGGCGCACTGGGGAAGGATCGGTGGTAGGGGTTGGATTTCAAATATGGCGCGAGTGCACCTGGCACCTAGCTTGCCTCTCTCCCCTCTACAATTACCTACTCAATATACGACTCTTCTCTCTCTCTCTCTTTTTGTAATTGTCTGGGCCGTGGCCCCGCCCCTTCCGCATGCGTTTGTTGTCCCGAACCTCCTGTCTTGGCTTGTTGTTTTGAGTATGTCCACTTCCCTCCTGTCCTCCTTGCCCAATTTCCCGCGCCGCTCCCCGGGCCCTGGGTGGCTGCGAACTGCGCATCTGTCACCACTTTCGTGGGCTCCTGGGAGGTCCCATGGCCAGGAGGAGGAGGAGGAGGAGGAGGAGGAGGAGGAGGAGGAGGAGGAGGAGGAGGAGGAGGAGGAGGCGGAGGAGGGAGGAGGAGGAGGAGGAGGAGGAGGAGGGGGAGGAGGAGGAAGGAGGAGGAGGAGGAGGAGGAGGAGGAGGAGGAGGAGGAGGATCTCTGGGGGCCATGCGCATCCAGCCAGGACCTCGCGGCCCCCTGGGAGCCTGCGAGGTGGGAGGGCCGGCGGCATGGGGGGCCCCGCGCATCCCGCCGGGACCTCGCGGTTCCCAGGGCGGCTGCGAAGTCGCAGCTGTCGCCGCTGTCGCGGGCTCCTGGGAGGGCCAGCGGCGTGGGTGCTGCGAGCTGCGCAGCTGTCGCCACTTCCGTGGGCTCCTGTCCTGGGCGCCGCCTGCGGACCTTGCCGCGCGCCTCCAAGACTTCCAGAGCCCGCGCTGGGAATGGCAGGGAGCAGTCCATGAAGGTGGCGCGCGCTCGGCCTTGTCAAGTTCCTGCGCGATCGCAAGGAGGAGAGCGGCACAGCGGGGCCTGGGCGAGCGCGCGGCCCAGCTGCTATTCAGGCGGCGCCGTTGGCGATGACTGCAACGGGCGGCGACCAGTCGAATGCCAAAGGGCGCGCGCCCATATGGCGCGTGGCGCCAGCCGTCAGTCAGCGCGCGGCGCTGTTCCATCACGGCGCAGGGCGCTGAAGCGTCACGTAGCGCCTCTTTGCCTCATCCTGCTCCTCCTCCTCCTCCTCCTCCTCTTCAGCTGCCATCTGGGCTCACGAGATTGTCAGGGCAGCAAGCGCGAACACACAGCTATTACTCAGCATGAGGAGATAGTAACCTGGGCGGAAGGCCCGCACGGCAGCAATGACATGGATGCCTTCTCTCGCCGCGTCACGAGTGCCCGCCCCGCCTGGGCTGAGGCACCCCCTGCAAGGAGGCTCCCAGGCGCGGCGGCGCGCTGACAGACGACTACGCCTACACATAGCGCGCACGGCCTGCCAGTTCATGGAGATGCGCCACGTGACGGAGGACGTAACCAACGAGGAGTACGCCCCCTACTACAAGTCCCTGTCCAACGACTGGGAAGACCACATGAGCGAGAAGCCTTTCACGAACGAGGACGCAGACGAGATGATCTACGAGGCGGACATGGACGGCGACGACCAGAACAACCACGAGAAGAAGATGAAGGAGGCTTTGCACGAGTGGGAGCACGATGAAGCCGCTGTGGATGCGCAAGGCGGGGGACGAGATCTCAAGTACCGAACCGCCCCCAGTTCTTTCGCGCATGGCGGACGAGAAGCCCGTCACGGACGTGGACGCCGACGAGACGATCTACGAGACGGATGTGGACGGCGACGACCAGCACAGCCACAAGGAGAACGAACGAAAGATGAAGGAGGCATTGCACGAGCGGAAGCAGCTCATCGCGAACAAGCCGCTGTGGTGGATGCACAAGGCGAATGACGTAACCAACAAGGAGTACGCCTTCCACTACGTGTCCGTGAAGCACTGCCTGGAGATGTTCGCGGAGATCGCCGAGAAGGGGGACGACTATACGAAGATCTACGAACAGTTCTGCAGGCGCCTCAAGCAGGACGTGCCCGAGGAACCTCATCGCACCGAGATCGAGGCACCGAAGCACTACCACACGTCAAAGTCAGGGGGCGAGATGATCAGTCTCGGGGAGAACGACGATCGCAAGAAGCAGGGCCAGAACGACATCGACTCCACCACGGACGAGCTGGGAGACAAGGATGAGAAGGACGTGACTCTCGGGCGCGTGGCGGATCTAGTCTATGACCTGGTCACCGAAAAACTGAAGACTGGACATGCGGCTACTCGGACCTGGCTGCAGCAGACTATCGTAGAACTAGTCGGCCAGTTGGTAGAGAACTGGAAGACAATCCGCGTTTTCGAGTTAGACGAGAATGGCGCGGTCACTGCAACACTAACGACAGAGGGTCAGATAGTAGCGGTAGCTCCCTGTCTTTCGGCTCCTCGTCTCGCTCCTCCTCTTCGCAACGAGGCAAGCAACCGCAATAGACACGGCCGCAACTGGCGAGAGGGCACCCGTGAGGGCGGGTGCCACTCCGCCCAGAGGCCCCCGCGTGGGGTATACGGTGCGGGTAGGGCCCGAGCGCCTTCTAGCGCCTGCTCCCCCAGGCAGAAAGTGAACTCAGCTAGGCCGAGCTAATTTTCCACTGGTACTCAGCGTAGCTAGAGCAGCAGTCACCACGACATCGGCCCGATAGCTCGATCGATCGATCGATCCTCCTCTTCCTCCTCCTCTGACTCCACCTCCACTTTTGCCCCCCGCAGTATGTTGCGCAGGTGTGCGCCGTGGCGTGCACGACGTTGTGCCATTTTCCAGAGTTTTGTATATCTCGCAATGTGTTCTCATGCATGACGGTTCACATTGATCGTCAGCCCACGTGCAGGGGGTTGGGTACGTTTTTTTGTTTCCCCCCCGCCCGCTAGCATTCGTTTTTTTCGAATGGTACTCCCGCTGCAGCGTGGGCCTCATTTTCGGATTGGCGTTTTACCCCCGTCGTTCAGACTGGCGCTCTCGCACCAGCGCGGGCCACTTTTTTGGATCCTACGGGCCTCGCAGGGTACGCAGGTGTCGCAGGCCCAACAAATCTCACAAGGCCCACATAACCCACAGGTGTGGCAGGTTGTCCCACAGGTCCCACAGGTCCCACAAGTCGAACAAGTTCCACCAATCCCACAAATGTCGCAAGTCTCGCAAGTCTCACAAGTCCTACAAGCTCCGCAAATCCGACATGTCCCACGGGTGTCGCAAATCTTACAAGTCCCACGGAAGTCCCCCAGGTCCCTCAGGTCCTTCTGGCCCTACAAGTCCCACAGGACTCAGAAGTCTCGCAGGAACCACAGTTCCCGCAGGTCTCACAAGGTCCGAGGTCCCACAGGCCCCACAAGCCACATGGGTACCCAAGGTCGCACGGGTCCCACGATTCCCGCAGGTACCACACATACGCATTCCCCACCTGCCCCCAAGGCCTCACATATCTCACAGGCCCCACACATCGCCGCCTCGTCCTCCTCCTCGTCCTTCTCCTCCTCGTCGAGCCGAGATGGAACTTGAGAGGAGGAGGAGGAGGAGGAGGAGGAGGAGGACGAGGACGAGGACGAGGAGGAGGAGGAGGAGGAGGAGGAGCAGCAGTGGACTCAGGAGGACGAGGGGGACGACGAGGAGGAGGAGGAGGAGGAGGAGGAGGAGGAGGAGGAGGAGGAGGAGGACGAGGAGGCCTGCCCTGCAGGCCGCCCGTGCTGCTCTCGGGGTGCCCTTGCTGGGATGCTATGGGGCTCCAGAGGTCGGCCACGCCACGCGCCCGCGGACAGAGGGCCCTCGGCGACCGCGGAGGGGATAACAGAGGGAGGGACGGGGCGTCAGATGTGGCGCGCCTCTCTCCTCCTCTCCTCCCTCCTCCTCGCTCCTGTCATCTCCTCTCTCCTCTCTCCTCCTCTCCTCTCTCCGCCTCGCTCCTCTCTCCTCTCTCCTCCTCTCTCCTCCTCTCCTCTCTTCTCCTCACTCCTCTCTCCTCCTCGCTCCTGTCGTTTCCTCCCCGTCCCTCCTCCTTCCCTCTCCTCCCCCGTCTCGCATGGCGCACGCCCTTCTGCAAGCTGTCGCGCCTCGGGGCCCCGAGATGTGCGCGGGGTGCACCGATCACCGCGCACGCGGGCCAAGCCAAACCGTTGACGTGGAGAACGAGGGAGTGGACGGAGCGGATGGGGAGGGAGAGTGGAAGAGGGAAAGGGGCGAGAGGGAGGAAGGGAAGGAGGGAGGGAGATCGAACGGCGAGGAGGAAAAGGGATGCAAGAACGGCGAAGGGGGGGTTGGAATATGACCCCTAAACACGCCATCTGAAAATATTAACCACATCAACACATTCGGAACACATGTTGCTTGCCTACGTTTTACCGCTACGAAGCGCGGGCGCTCCCGAAGCAGATCCGTGAGGGAGCTGGACGAGAACGAGAACGGGAGACGAGGAGACGGTCGGGAGGCTTTTGAGGCCTCAAGATGGCCCCAAGATGGCCCAAGAGAGCCGCAAGAGGGACTCAATAGCGCTCCAAGACGGCCCCCAAAGCGCCCAAGAGACGCCAAAGAGCGGCCCCAGAGGGCCTCAAAACACCCAAAGCCTTTTGGTCGCCCTCATCAGAGGGCGACCAATCCACCCAAGGCATGTGGCCACTTCTGCATCTGGTAAATCGAGAGCAGCTCGCGCCGTGGGCCTCACCGCCACCCAGCTCAAGCGGCGAGCATCGACCCTGCGAGGCCCTGCATGCAACAGCTGCGGAGGAGGAGGAGGAGGAGGAGGAGGAGGAGGAGGAGGAGGAGGAGGAGGAGGAGGAGGAGTGA
>CAUYUJ010010704.1:0-22500 GCA_963575745.1 Prorocentrum cordatum
AACTCGGACCCAGCTGAACTCGGACCCAAGCTGAACTCGGACCCAAGCTGATCTCGGACCCGGAATCCCGGACCCAACAACTCGGACCCAGCTGAACTCGGACCCAGCTGAACTCGGACCCAGCTGATCTCGGACCCAGCTGATCTCGGACCCAGCTGAACTCGGACCCAGCTGATTTCGGACCGAGGCCCGCGCTGCAGCGAGAGCGTCCGGGCCGAGATCAGCCGGGTCCGAGATCAGCCGGGTCCGAGATCAGCCGGGTCCGAGATCAGCCGGGTCCGAGATCAGCCGGGTCCGAGATCAGCCGGGTCCGAGACCAGCCGGGTCCGAGTTCAGCGGGTCCGAGATCAGCTGGGTCCGAGTTCAGCCGGGTCCGAGTTTCCGGGTCCGAGATCAGCCGGGTCCGAGTTCAGCCGTCGGCTGATTTCGGACCCGGCCGCGCCCGAACTCGGCCGGCCATGCGCCCTCGCCCCCTCCCCGTCTCTCAGGACCGCAAGGCAACAAAGAGCCCATCGAGCCATCTGGAATGTGCGTTCCCGATAATCCCACAAGCCCTTTAGGGCGTGAGTGGTCTAGCGAGCTCGTTCTGCTAAACCCCCTTCTCCCCTTCGGGGAGGGGGTCCCCCCTCCCCCTACCCCCTCCCCCTGGGCCTAGAGGCGCCTTCCCGCGAGGAATAGGAGCGCCCAAGATGGCCTAAGATTGTTCCAAGAGGGCCTCAAAGAGCTCAAGATAGCCTCCAAGGTCAAGCAAGATTTCCCAAGATGGTTCAAGATAGCTATCAAAAGACATCCAAGAGCTCTCGAGACGCCCCAGGACGGCTCCAAGTGCCTTTCGAGCCCTCCAATGAAGCCCTCAAGAGGCCAAAATCCTTGAAATCCATATTGTTTTCTTATGTTTTTTGCATTGTCGCCCTTTCGCGCCCGATGAGCTCTTGAGGCCTCAAGATGGCTCCAAGATGGCCCACAAGGGCCCCAAGAGAGGCCCAGGAGGGCTCCAAGACGGCCACAAGAGCGCCCAGGACCGCCCCAAGAGCGGCCCAAGAGAGCCCCAAGAGGCTCATTCTCGGGTCCCGACGGGGGCACTGACTTAAAAAAACCCCACATCTTTCATCGATGAGACCTCAAGGCCTCCAAGAGGGCCCCCAGAGAGCCCCAGGACGGTCCCAAGAGAGCCCCAGGAGGGGCCAGGAAGCCTCCAATACGGCCCTAGGAGGGCCTCCAAAAGAGCCCTGAATACCGGGGACGCATGAGGGCGGCGCCAGTGGGGCCTTCGGTGGAGGTATCCGTGAGGCCATGGAACGTGCATGCGGTGTCCCGAACTGGATAACGGGAACGCATGCGGGCATTGCCAGTGGGGGATTCTGTAGAGCTCCCCAGGGTCCGAAGGAACGAGTGTGGTGAGTGGTGGCATGGTCGGCGGGAACGCGTGCGGGCCACGCCAGTGGGCCCTTGTTTGGTGGAGGTCCCCATGAGGCCACGCGACGTGTGATAAGTGTCCCGAAGAGGATTGCGGAGACGCATGCGGGCGGGGGCAGTGGGGCCTTCGCATTGCATGGGCCGGGGGAACGTGCGTGGGCAGTTCCGCCATGGGCGACGGGGGCGCATGCGGCCGGCGCCGCCAAGGCCTTCGGTGCAAGTCACCGTGATGCCGGGAAAAGGTGCGAGGGAAAATAATGAAAGTTGTGGAGGGGACGCATGGCGGCGCAAGAGGGGTCTCTTCGGTGGAGCACCCTCGGCGGCCACGACGCGCGGGCTGTAAACCATGTCATGTAAAAGTTCTGAAGACGCAAAGCGGCCCATCGCATCCAGTCCAGGCGGTGCAGCCGCTTGGATGATGCATGTGCTACTTGCGCGAATCCGCATCCATGAGTACCGAACGGGACACGCGTGCGCGCGTGGAGCCAGTCCGGCGAGGACCGTTCGCGCCGCGTGTGTAGATCAGTCGCGGCGCGCGGCATGACTAATACACGCACGCGGCATCTGCGAGTTGCGGCGCTCCGCGCTGCCCAACTGCGCAGCGCCCACACATGCGCGGGGCCGACGGCGAGCAGCCTCGCGCGAGGAGCGCTCCTCGAGACGTTTGGAGACGCCCTCAGCAGACTCCCGCGACCGCAATGTCGCGCAGGCGACCCCCGCCGAGTGCCCCAGCGGCACTGCGGCAGTCGCAGGCGAGTGGCCCGGCGGCCCTCTGTCGCACGGTCGAGGGGCCCTTGCGAGAGATTCACCATGGACTCCCTGACTTCGTGGCGCGCGCGTAACGAGACGGGAGTCTGCCGCCTGGGGTCCGCGCAGACATGGAGGACGTGCGCTTAGAACACGCAGGCAAGGACGGCGTCCGCGCGGCAGGAGTCCCCGTGGGCGTCCTCGGGAGCGCCGGGGATGCCACGTGCGTCCGCGCGCTGCCATGGAAGTAGCAGCATCCGCGCGCGCGGAGCCCAGTGGGAGCCCGTCCATGTCCTGCGCGCGGGAATCGCCGGTGCAGGGAAAGCCCTTCGCGGGCGCCAGAATTTTGGAAAACGGCTGGTCCGCGAAGCCCATCTGCGCGGAGCAGCCACCGCGCGCGCGCCGGGAACTCCGCGGAGGGCAAGTGGAAAGCGAAAAGCCACGGGGTGGCGCGCCCGCGCCTGCTGAAAGAGCCCCTGCACAGACGCAGGGGCGCGCGCGGTCGCGCGAAGACAGCCATCGGAAGCACGCGTGTCAGAGCAGGCGAGCCCAGCAGCAGGCCATGCCCGCGCAACTCTGCAACGAGGGCAGGGATGCAAAGCCCCGCGACGAGGCCCGTGGAGTTCCAATGGCAGACAAGCCTTTGCGAACACACCCACAGACACACACGCGCGCACACACGGACACACACTTAGGGGAGTAACTCGTAAGGCGCACGGGAGAAGTCCGATTTGGGAACAAGCGCGGCGCCGAGTTTCCCCGGAGACTGGTGGGCGGTGTCTGGCAGGCCGAGCATTGCGCCGTCGCCTGTCCGCATCGGTCCACGATGGCCGCCCGAACGCTGGCGCGCGCAACTTTTGCCTGGGCGCCCGCGGAGGAAGACGCCCACCCGGACATGCGCAGTGCGCGGGGGCCACGGCATCCGGCTTTTGTCTGCGAGCGCTGCGTTTTGCGTCTGGCGCTGGGTGGGCGAGGCTTTCCGAGGCACTCACTCCTGCTGGTGCCCCCTGCCGCTTGCACCTGGGGTAACGACGCCAGTCTCTGCGCGTTGCTGCAGTGGCCCCTTTTCCATGCACTTGGAGCGCCGCACGGAGAGTGAAAGTGGACTTGCGGAAGTCGCTCGGCGACTACTTCCGCTCATGCTTTGGCCAGGCAGGGCCCATGGCGAACCGCTTCCAAGGGTGCCAGTGCACCATGTTCAGCAGCGCGTTGCGGTACTCCCCGTAAGAATTCGCCACCGCCTCGGATATCACGAGCCACCGCCTCGGATATCACGAACGCACGTCTCGCCTGCCGCGCGCGCCGCAGGACAGGCAGCCCGCCGCGCACCTGGCGGGGGGGCCCCGACGACGCAGTGGCGCGGTAGCGAAGAGGTTCAGGAGCAGCCCACCCACGTGCTCAATTTTGATGCAGCGGAAAGCTTGCGCCATCATCGCGCAGGCGGCCTTTGCATCGATGTCCAGGCGGAGTTCGACACGATGAGGGCAGGAGCCTCTTCGAGCTGCGCCAGAGCACGCTCGCGGCCCCTCATGCGCCACAGGGCCCCCCAGCGCGCGGGACCGACGGCGGCGGCGACCAGCCTCGCGCGAGGAGCGCATCCTGAAACGTTCGCCGCCACCTTCTCCGGGCCCCCGCGACCACGATGGCGCGCAGACGGACCGCGCCGTGTTTCCCGGCGGCACGCCAGCGGGCAGGCGGCCCCTGCGCGGCGAGCGCGCAGGGCCGGAGCCAGAGATTGTCTCTGGAATCCCCGACGCGGGCCCGCGCGCGGAACGCGAGAGTCCGCCGCCCGGGAAAGCGGGCGCTGCCGCTCCGCACTCACATGAAGGACGCACCGCAAGGAAAACGCAGGCAAGAAAGAACGGACTCCGCGCGGCAGGTGCCCCGTGGACCTCCGCGGGAGCGCGAGAGATGCTGCGGGCGCGAGGTCGCTGAAACGGAAAAGGGTGCATTCGCAAAACTGGCGCATGCCCAGCGGTGGCCCGTCGATGCCCCGCGCGCGGGAAATGGCGGCGCAGGGAATGGCATGCGCGGGGTGGGACATGGAGACGAAGAGGCGATCCGTGCGTCCCATCTGGGCGGCATGGCCATCGCGCGCGCGCGCGCCCGCGCGCTGGGGACTCCATGGCGGGCAGGAAAGAGGCGGAAAGCCACCGGGTGGCGCGGCCGCGCCTGAGAGAGCCCCTGCACGCGCGCAAGAGCGCGCGCGGTCGGGGAAAGAGTCGAAGCGGATGCACTCGCGGCAGACCAGGAGAGCCGATTAGCAGGCCATGGCCGCACGAATCTGCAGTCGCGGCATCCTTGCAAAGGCCCCCCATGAGGACCATGACATGCCCATGGAGCACGAAACGCTGAGAACACATTGACGGGGTCACCCTTACGCCTCAGGGGAAAGTGCCAAGTGGGGGACAATGGGCGGCGGCGGGTTGTGCCGGAGGCTGGAGGATGCTGTCTGGCAGGCCAAGCAAAGCGCCGTCGCCTGGCCCCATCGCTCCACGATGGCCGCCCGGACGCTGGGGCGCGCAACTTTTGCCTGGGCGCCCGCGGAGCAAGACGCCCACCACGACATGCACGGGGTGTGGGAGCCGCGACAACCGGCCTTGGTCTGCGTGCGCTTGGATTTGCGTCTGGCGCTGGCTCGGCGCGTCTTTCGGAGCCACTCCTTCCTGCTTGCGCTCCCAGCCGCTTGCGCCTGCGGCAACGACGCCCTTCTCCTGGCGATGCTGGCGTGGCCCCTTTTCCGTGCGCGTGGAGCGCCGGGCCGGTAGGCCACGGTGGACTCGCGGACGTCGCTCTGCGTGAGCTTCTGCTCCTGCGTAAGCACGAGAGGGTCCAGGGCAAAGCACATCTTGGGGCACTGACGCACCATGTTCAGCAGCGCGTTGTCCGCAGGGAAGCCTTTGCGAAGGTATTCACAGTAAATCTCCGCCACCGCCTGCGAGATCACGAACGCATGGCTCTGGTAAGCCTGACGGGCGTAGCACAAACCAGCCGGCCCTCCGCGCACCTTGCGCAAGGGCCCAGACCACGGAGTGGTAGAGCAGCCAGGGTACAGGATCAGCCAATCCTTGTGGTCCGTTTGGATGCAACGGAGAGCCTGCGCAATCATCGCGCAGGCCTCCTTGGCATCGATTGCCAGGCGGATGTCGTCCTCCAAGACGATGATGGCAGGAGCGTCTTGGAGCTGCGCCAAAGCACGCTCGTGGCTCATCAGACAGCCCAAGGTCCCCCAATGCGTGCCCCAATTCGACTTGGCATTTCGCACATATCGAATACGGCGCGTCTTGTGTGCGGCGTCGAACCAGGAGCAAAGCGCCCGGCCGCCCGGCCCGCCCTGGCAACGCTTAGCATACCCACTCCGTGCCTTGAGGGAATCCCCATCGGTTCCCGCCAACCACGTCGGCTCGATGCCCAGACCGGCTGCCACCTGGAAGGCAACGTCGCGCTTGTCTTCTCGACGCCGTAGGCTAATCAAGCAAGAGGGCAGCGCTCGGAAGGTCGCGGATGCCATGGGACCGGATGGCTGGCAGAAGGCAGCGCGATCGAAAGGAAACGCTTGAGCCAAGGTCCCTGTGAAAAAAACGTGGATGGGTTGGGAATGGCGCGATGACATAAAGGTGTAGGCGGAGGGCATAATGGAAAACCCACAAAAAGGACTCAAAGCGAATGCTATGGATCGCAATGGAATGCAATGTATCGCAAAGCGAAGTCAAGAAGGCAGAACAATGCAAGGCAGTGCAATGGAAACTTGGAAGGAGCTGCGCTGCATTGCACGACAATGAAACGCATGACAACGCAAGGCATGACAACGCATGCCACACCTGAAAGACACAGAGTGCAAGGCCACAAAGGCCGGAGAAAGATCCCCTGGAACCCATTCCCGGGATTACAGCTGCCGCCGAGTCTCCTGCACAGGAGACGGGAGGGGAGGAGCAAGGAGGAAGGAGGAGGGAAGGAAGGAGGAGCAGGGAGGAGGGAGGAAGAGGACGTCGTCGTCGTCGACGTCGTCGTCGCGATGGTCTCCGTGGCCGCAGTCGTCGCCGTCGGAATCGTAGTCCGCCGTCGCTGCCATCATCACCGTCGACATTGCCATGGCCATTCTGAGCCTGAGAGCCACCGCGCGAAAATGCACGTCAATATCCAAGTGCATGCCTGTACGGCGTGGGCGTCTGAGCATGCTCCTGTGGCCCATGTGAAAGGATGGAGGAAGTGCTGTAGGGCCGCCCGCCCCGGGCCCAAGGACACCTTCAAAACCGCCCACACGCGCGAACAGGGCGGCCACAGAGCCCGTAAGACGGCCACGGCTCCCGTTTTTCATTTTCGCCCGCTCCTCCTCGTCCTCCTCCATCCTTTCCCCTTAAAAAAAATCCTCCCTGGCGCGCCACGGAACGTGCGTGTAGGGGGGGGGGGGGGCAGGCGTTTCGCCAGAGACTCCCTTGCCATGTACGATCGCCATGTATGATCCTGAAGTGTAATATTGTGCAACATTTACACGATGGAGGGCGGTTTGTGTTCACAATGCGGCTCTCGCCTTAGCGCCGCGTGCAATCGTCTTGAAGTTTGTTACACGGGTGGAGGGAGGTTCCTTTCCAAAATGGGGCTCTCGCCTGATGGCCGCGGACAATCGTCGTGAACGTCTGTCGCAGTGCAGGGATGGAGGGAGATTACTTTTCAACATGGGGCTCTCGCGTGCTCGCCGCGGACATTGAGGCACCAGGAGAGCGCCGGGGAGGCGCCGGAGCCGCCGGGTGAGCGCCGGTGGCGCGCCGGCCGAGAGCTGGGACAGCGCCAGACCGCCGAGGAAACGCCGACCAGGAAAGCGCCGGAGGCGGGAGGGCGCCGGCCGGAAGAACCCGAGGCGGAAGTCGGGAGGACCGGCGGGATCGCACCTGGCAGGAGGTGGGTCTGAGATCAGCCAGTAGCGAAATCAACCGACTCGGAGTTCAGGCATGTCCGAAATGAGCCGGGCCCGAGTGCACCCAGAGAGGACGGGCGCGCCGGGAGCGCCCAGGCGAGACCAGGTCCGAGGTCAGCCGGGTCCGAGACGGCGGGATGGCGGTCAGACGGCGGCGGCCAGGGGAGCGCCGGCGTGGAGCCGGGCCAGGGGCACCCCCAGCCAGAAGCGGGGGGGAGCGCCGGGCGGGAGAACCCCAGCCGGAAGCTGGGAGGAGCGCCGGAAGCAGGCCGAGTCCGAGATCAGCCGGGTCCGAGATCAGCCGGGTCCGAGTTCAGCCGGGTCCGAGATCAGCCGGGTCCGAGATCAGCCGGGTCCGACCTTGAGACTCCAAGGTCGATCTATAGTGCGGGGTCGAACTATAATGCGGGGGTTATACTTTTCTGCGGGTCGATCTATAGTTCGGGCGCGCCGAAAATAGTTCGACCCGCCGTTTTGGGGCAAACGGGGCTTCAGCGCCCAAGCTCGCGCTCGCCCCACTGGGAGGGGTCCAACATATATTTGAGCCGACAGCAATGAATGACAACGATACACACAGAAGCGTTCTTTTCAAAGCGTGCGCACAATCGGCTGGCCGCAGAACTTAGAGATGCACGCCGCTGAAAACGCTCTCATGGACCTCCTTTGGCCCTCCTTCGGCCAAATGCAGCTACAGATCCACCGAAATCCTCATCCCTATAGTTCCAGTGCTTCGCTGGTTCACCGCCGCCCATGCACAGCTCCAAAAACATGTGCATTTTAGGCTTCACTTTAAAATGGGCAGGAAGCGCGTCTTGCAAAGCGGCCGTCTGCGCGGCGAACTTACTTGAATGCTCCCTAAGAATGTCCACGGCAAATGGGCGATTGTCAGAGAGTGCCTCGCAACACCGAGATAAGCTTTTCATCCCTGCGTGAATGGACGATTCTACAGCTGCCCGCTCGTCGACGCCATTCCTCCTATCAAGGAAAGCCTCCGCCATCTCCAATGCCCATGGAACCGTGTGCCTGAGCATCCCCGCGCCGCACCTCATCTTAGCCGTCGTTGCTTTTTTTCCTTTCACAACGCCCCGCGTCAGTCTCGATAGGCGGCTGGTCTTCTCACCTGGCGGCTGCCTGTCGTAGAGCGCCATCAAATGACCATGTAGTGTGGAGACGCGGCCTTTCTGGGTAGTTCCAGCCACCTTTTTGTGCGTTACAAGATGCCATATCAAGCCCCCTATGAAGTCAGCCGCTACTCCAAGATCAACAACGTGTAACCAATCTAGCTTCAGCAACTTTTTCGTTCGCATGCGGCACTTGGAAGAGAGGGCACACCTGCTCGCCTGAAGCGATAATCTTCGCAAGGACTTCTGGCCATGTGCGTCGGTGCGTTCTCCACGGCGCGTCTCTCCCAGTCTGCGATTTCACTTGCGGGGAGTAGCCAAAAACACTCCTCCTCCTCCTCCTCCTCCTCCTCCTCCACCCCTCCTCCTCCTCCTCCTCCTCCACCCCCCCTGGAAGGGGCCGCAAAACGACGACGACGCACCCCCTCCCAGAGGGGATTTCCATCCTCCCCTGATGTGTTGCGCTCCCATGGCCTCGTCCTTCTTGATGTTGCACAGGAAGCATACTTCGTCATCTTGCCACCCAGGTAGCTTGAGCACCTCCTTCATCATCTTCCAGTCCCCTTTGATCTGGCAAAGCACTCCGCCAATTGGTAGGGTTGCATCGGCCACTTGTCGGCGCTTCCTCCATGCGTCCTGCGCGCCGAAGGGAGAGCCGTCGCGCCGTGCCGTCGGCCAGCGCTTCGCAGCCAAGTGAACAAAGCTCCACTGCACCACTGCAAAAACAGCATCAAATGTGTTGGGGCCCACGTGCTCTTTGAGGAACGCTGCGATTGGGACCCGCAGGTTTTTCCAGCGCCCCGCAGCCCCTGGCAACATGAGGCTGATGATCTCTGCGCTCATCGATCGGTCCCAGAAGCAAGGGGCCCCGTCCTGCCACGCGCCCAGGGCCACCAGGTCGTTGCGACCACTCTCCGCCCTTGCTCTTTGCACGTGGCGCAGAGACACGCCGTCGAGACTCGACGTCTCCAGTAGCGCGCTCCGCTCGCCAAAATGATGAAGTTGATGAAGTATTTCGTGAGGAAGCATCATCGCTAAGTCCATCAGTTGTTATGTTTCAGACTTGGGGTCCCAGCCCCTCACCTGGCAGTGATAGAGCGGAGGCCACCCTTTCCTGAAGAAATCCCGCCCGAACTTCCTGGCAGCGTTTTTCATGCCCGACGTTGACTCCGCAGTCTGCAGGTCGGAGAGACCTGTCGCAGATGCAGAGACGCAGTCATTGATCAGCTGAGCGCCGCGCTGCCCGCTGACCACGCTGCTGCGCATCAGGTCCTGCACGTTCGCTCTCAGCCGCCTCTCCGGCGGCAAGCCCCACCTGTCATAAGGCAACCGCCGTCTGGAAAGCACCCCGCGGGGCCCGCGGGAGACAGGCGCGAGCGCGGCGGCCTTGAGCCACTGCAGTGGCTACGGACATGCGCGGCTGAGGCAAGGAGCCCTTGCCCTTTCCCGCGCCCCTCCTCCGCGCCCTCCTTCAATCCCTTTCATGCCCCTCCCCTCCTGCTAGTCCCTCCGCCAACGCAGTTACTGCCGATGATACCAAGCCCCCCTCCTCCCCGCCCCCCTCCCCCCATTCGCCCCTGCGATGAGGGGAGCTTCTTTACTGGCAAACCCAGAAACATGCGGCCCCTCACGAAGGGGCACCCCTGGCAGAGGAAGCGGCAAGTTCTCGTTTTCCCATGGGCGTCGGAAATGCAGCGCTGCATGCGTGTCGTCGGGCGAGGCAGAGCATCTCAAACCCTACTGCATATATGCATGTAAATACTGATATGTAGATGTAGGGCCGCAGCTCAATTGAGGAACTTCTTGAAGCGCTTGACCGAGAGCTGAATGCCCTCGAACATGTGCTCGTGTGTGCTGTAGGCGGCCTGGACCTCATTCTTCAGCTCATCGTACATGTCCGTGTCCTTGCCGACAGAATCAGCGCCCTCAATTTTCACAATCAGAACCTCCATCTCCGTCTCGTGCTGGTCCGCATTGTCCACGCACTTCTTGCACTCATCGGCCCAGTTCTTGAAGCTCTGACGGTCCTTCTGATCCTGATCCCCAGCCTTCGCGAGCAACTGATTCTTCGTGTGCTTTAGGAACTTCAGCTCCTTCTGATACTTGACCAGCATTTGCATTGGTAGGGATCATAAACAAGCAATGCGCCGACATGCTTTTCAACGCAAACAACGCACGACAGAACGGATACGAACCAGTTTCTATCGCCATCCCCTCCAGGAGGGGCGGCGGGGGCGTGGCGGGGGAGAGGGCCCCCCTCTGGGAGGGGTCTGGCAGAGCACAAGAGATGGAAGGGCAGGGGGCGGCTGCCGAGGACGGCGCGCGATCTCGTCCTTCTTACTCACGATCTCTGGCCAGTGCGGATTCTCGATCTTCACCTCGCCGCCCCCACCCGACCCCGAAGCGCTGGACGACGGGAGCTCGGCCATCCTGATGCCTGCAGCTTCGAGTTGCTTCAGGTTCTTCAGGTTGGACGCCCCCTCGAAGGTGCGCGAGTCCTTCGTCACCAGCTGGTCATCGTCCATGTTGCGCTCGACGAAGTACCACTCCTTCCACAGAGGCCTGTCCTTGACATCTTCCTTGATGGGGAATTCTTCTTTGGCGCCATGCTCTTCGCTGTTCTCCCCCCACCACTCCTGCACGAAGGCAGTGGCTTCCTGGATGTTCGCAAAGTCTTTGATGGTGAGGTTATTGAGGGCCAGTGCCTGCGATGCATTCCGGTACCCTCTCTTGGCAGAGCGCGCGTGCACCTCTTCATTCGTGCATCTCTCTTCGAAGGTGGCCAACCAGTCCAGTGTCCTGTCCTTGTCACCCGCGAAGGTCTGCAAGAAACGCTTCCGATCGGCTGGGTCCTTCATCCCGTTCCAAAGCGCCTGGGCTGCTCTGGCGGATTCTGCTGTGCTCGTGAGTTTCCCGCTGCCGTCCTTCTTCTCCGACTGGTACTTGAGCCACGCCCTCATCTTGTCGGCCTCCTGCTTGTCGAGCCCGTGCCCCTTCGGGGCCGCCTTCGACTTCTTCGCCGCTGGTGCGCCCTGGCCCTCGATCTTCTTCTTCGGCGCCATGCTGCACATCGGTGTGAGGAGAGTGCCCAGCAGGAGCAGAGGAGAGACTACTCCTGGGGCGGGCATGGCTGCCGCGGGACTGACCCCTGAAATTTGGGATACAGCAGCAAAATCGAAATGCCCTGCGGCAGCCGAAACGCCTGCGAATGGCAAGTAGATCGTCGGGTGCCTTCCCCGCGCACTTCAGTGGTGCGTGTGGGTGTGGTGTGGTGCTGTGGGTGTGGCGTGCGTGGTGGTGCATTTCAGTATCGTCGAGCCTTCCCCTCAGCCAGGGGTTCGTTTCTCTCCCCTCGAAGGGGCTCGCAACCCACGCGGTCGCCCCCTCCCCCTCGAAGAGAAGGGGTGCTACCTCATCAGCGGTGAGGCGGGGAGGGGGAGGGGATGTGCCAGGGCCTCCCCCTCAGTAAGGGGTGCGCGTCCCCTCAAAAAGGGGCACCCCCCTCTCTGGATTGCTTTGCGCGGCAGGCAAGCACAGGGGCCCGAACGACTCACCCATGATGCAATGCTACTGCTCCCCCCTGCTGCCCCTGCTCACACTGCCCCCCCTCATTAAAGGGGCTCACCCTCAGTAAAGGACGGTGGCACCCCTCCGCAAGAGGCCCGTCAAAGATGTTTCAGGGGCTCCCCTCAATCAGGAACACCGCGCCCCCCAACCCCCTAGGGGGGCCGTCAGATACGGTTCAGCCCCGCCCCCTCCCCCCCCCCACCCTCAGCCAGGGGCGTTTCGCCCCTCGGCGGGACTCGTCTGGCCCCCATGCAGCGAGGGGGGGTGCACTGCAAGCGACCTTTACGAGAGAGATTCTCTTAAGAGAATTCTCTTAAGAGAATTCTCTTAAGAGAATTCTCTTAAGAGAATTGTTGGTTTTGCCTGAGACATCCACACAATTCTTTTAAGAGAATTCTCTTAAGAGAATTCTCTTAAGAGAAATCTCTTAAGATAATTCTCTTGAGAGAATTCTCCAAAGAGAATTTCCCCTTAAGATAATCGGTTTCGTGATCGCCCGCCCCCTCTGCCAGGGGCAGCCGCGCGCGCCCCTGCAATGAAGGGGCCACAGTCAAGCAGAGCCCCCTTAACCCGTACCGCCTCTATTCTGGCGCGAGAGGCCGCGCTCTTGTATATGGATGTCGGCGCCGTCGCCGACGCGGTCGCCCCGCGGCTCAGGGCGCGCCGTCCTGGGGCGGATGGGGGTGCAGGAGGAAGATTGACAAGGAGGAAGAGCAGAAGCAATATGGAGATGGACAAGGAGGAGGGCGGGCGACAAGCAGGAGCAGGAGGAAGAGTGACCAGGTGGATGGAGAAGCGGTCCTAGCCCCTCTTAGAGGTCGCCTTCGGGCGCTTGCCATTGCCCTTGTCCTTCTCAGTGTCCTTGTCCTGGTCTTTGTCGCCCCTCCCCCCTTTCGAGGGTCTGCCCCCCGCCTGGTCCGTGCGGGGCCTTTTTTTGATGTGGGGTCCTTCTTTTTTGTTGTCTGCGTTCTCCGCGTCCGCCCTGGCTGCGTCCGCCGTTGCTGCGCCCGTCTCTGGCTGCTCTGGTGTTGCCGCTTCTGGCGCTGCCGTCTCTGCCGCCTGCCGCTCCCCTGCCTCTCGTTTCTGTTTATGCTCCGCTTCCTCCTTGGCCCGCGCTGCGTCCTCCGCATCCCTGGCAGCCTTGGCCGCCGCTTCCGCCCTCGATGCGGCCGCTTCGGCAGCCAGCAGCCTCGTCCTCGCCTGCGCTTCGGCGGCCTCTGCTGCCCTCTGCAGCTCCAGGCGGGCCTCTGCCTCCCGCCTCAGCGCGGCTTCCCTCTGCTGTTGTTGCGCCCGCCTCAGGCGGATGATCTCCTTCTCTGCCCTGCGCTCCTGCTCCTGCCGAAGGCGCTCTTTGTGCCTTTCGACGCGCCTCTGTGCCGCCTCCGTGCGATTCAATGCCAGCAAGAGCCTCCGATGCTGCCTTGCGTGCTCTTCCTCTAGCCTCATCAGCTCATCGGGCTCCTCTGACTCCTCTTCCTCCTCCATGCCCTCCTCCCCCTCGCCCTCATCCTCCTCTTCTTCCTCCCCCTCTCGGGCTCCGTCGTCGGAGGCGTCAACATGCATTGCTTCGGCAGGTGCTGCCGCTGCTGCTGCTGCTGCGGGCGGGTCTGGCGCTGCGGGTGGCGGTGCTCCTGCGAGCGGTGCTGCTGCGGGGGGTCCAGCCGCTGCTGCTGCTAACAGTGCTGCGGGTGGCGGGCCGATCGGCGGCGTTGGCCCCCCCTGCGGGGGCGGCGGCTGCGCTGCTGTTTCGCTCTGCTGCTCCTGTCGGGGAACGAAGTAAGCTCACCCCCATGAGAGGGGCCTCTCCTTGCGTTTATTCGGTCCCCCCTCGTTTATCCCCTCAAACAGGGGCCCCCCCTTCTTGGCAGCGCGGGGCAGAGGGGGGGGGGGGCGCGGTCCTGCAGCAGGCCGACCAAGACCGCCTCCCTGGTATCGCACCTCCGCTGCCAGTGCCTGGCAGGCGCAGAAAACTGACCAGGATAAACATTGAGAAAATCAAAACATCAAACCGACATAACTTCATTCCTCAATGTTTGAGGGTTCCCCCCTCCCCACCACGTGCACCCTTGCGTTGCCTGGCTCTGGCGACCTCGCTCTTGCCGCCCCTCCACCTCCTCCCGTTGCGGTCGCGGTCGCCGTGCTCGTGGAACCACTGGTCGCGTGGTGTTCCTGGCACGTCTTGCCAACGCACACCGAGAAGAAGGTGTGTTTGCCGCACTGCCAACACTTCTTGCAGTTCATCTTGCGAAGCCACAAGCGGTGGGACGAGCGGGTGTACCGCTTCCTGTGGTCATGGAAGTCCAGCATGAATTCCTCCTCCGCCTCGCTGTCGTCGTCGTCGACCTCAAAGACAGGCGCGTGCCCGTCCTGCAGGGTGTCTCTGTAAATCAATCCCTTCAGGAAGGGTCACGGGTCTCTGTGAATGAATCCCCTCAGGAAGGGGAGGTTCTATCGATAATCCCCTCTGGCAGGGGTCTCTGTAAACGGATCCCCTTCTCTGTAAACGGATCCCCTCAGGAAGGGGCGCCTTAACCACGTGTACCCCCAGCTCCTCGTGAGGCCGCTTGCCGCCGCCACCGCCTTCTGGAGGCAGCCCGCCGCCGCAGCCGCCCGACATCATCATGCCGGAAGCCTGGGGTCCAGAACGGTTGCGGCCGAAAGTTTTTAGTCAGGCTCAAAAGGCTAAAATCTGGGGGCCTCGTGGGAGGCCCTTCGGGGGGGTGAATGTAATGGAATTTCATAGGAATTCGTCCAATTTTAGACCCGCCCTTTTTGTGCTAAAAAAGGTGGGTCTAAAACTCGGCTGCTGGATTGATTTTTTATCGCCCAGATGGCCAAACAAGTGGCCGTCACTCTTACTTTTCTCCTCGCCCTGCCCCAACTCCCCCCTTGCATTCTGCTTCCGCGCGGCCTGGAGCGCCGAGAGGCACATGATGAGCGCCCGCATGGCCGCGAGCTCGGGGCGGGGGGCTGGCCCCCAAGCGCGCTGGGCGTCAGCTCTGTCGAACGGTTGCGGATGAAGAACATGAAAGCAAATGGGAGAGTGATGGAACGAGGAGGAAACGCAATGCCATACACATAATGAGTAAGCAGACTGCCGCACCTTTGATCCCCTCCCCGAGGGGTCCCCTCTCGGAGGGGGCCGTTGCCCTGTCTTATCGCGAGTGTGCTGAAGCCCCTCTTAAGGGGTTCCCCTCTTAAGGGGTTCCATCACTCGCCAATCCATCGCGCGGTCCCCTCACGGAGGGGCGCCCCTGCGATGATGGGGGTGTCGTCTAGCACTGGAGAGGGCACTCTGCCAGCGGGTATGGCGATGGCAATGGCGATGAAGACGGTAAGGATGATGATGATGATGGATGCGATGATGAGGATGGATGCGATTAGTCGTCCAAGCGCTGTGCCACTAAGCGCTCAGCCTCCGCCTTAGCAGCTTCCTTGGTGTCAGCCACGGTGCCGTCGACCAAGGCCTTCTTCAGCTCTGCGCCGATCTCCCTGAGCGTGGCCTCGTCCAAGGTGTCCTTGTACTTTTTCCCGCCGAAACTCACAAACTGGTTCTTCTCACCGTGCGTCCGCTTCAACCCGATAGAGCGGCCCCTCTTGTAGTGCACCACGCTGCGCCCGCGGTCGGCGCGGCCAGCGGGGGGCCCAGCGCCGACCGAGGGCTCATCTGCAGCATCCACGGGCTCATCGGGTTCCAGCTGCTCTTCCTCCTCCCCCTCATCGTCCTGGTCCGTCTCCGTGTTCGCGGCGGCTGCACTGGGCTTTCTCATTGCAGGCTTCTTTGCCACTGCATGTCCTGCTGGCTTCCTTTTTTTTTGCACGCTTTCGCCTTCGCCGGCGCGGCTGCCGCTCTTGCTGCCAGGAGGGCGTTGGGCCGCTCCGTCTTCTCCGCCCTGCCGTCGGGAAACACGGCATCCAAGAAACCATCGCCTCCTTTCGTCAGTGTTCCCCGCTCCTCCCTGTCTGCGAACTTCATCGCCATGCACATCGGCTCGGAGTTGAAATCGAAATACGTGGCCAGGGGATCCTGGGGCGGGTCTCTCTGCCCCTCCCGAGCTCCCCTCCCGAAGGGGTTCGGTTACGCCGTGAAAAATCAAAACTGCCCCCCTCCCCCCCCCACCCTGCCCGCCCCCTCCGATCCTCCTTCGGGGCCGCGGCGGGCGGGTCAGCGAGCTCGACGTCCTCCTGCGACGAGAACACCACCATCGGGCTCCACGTGGCAACCTTCTGTTTCTTCCCTGCCGGTTTCGGAGGCGGGCTGATGCCGAAGGCGTTCTTGATGACTTTGCGCCTGCTGCCCCCATCTGCGCTGGACGACGCGGCGGCCGTGGAAGATTTTGGAGGGTTCATCTCTATGTCGGAGCTGCTGTCGGCGCGTTTTTTGCTCTCTCCTGTGCTTGGGCTTGCCCTGCCAGGCTGCAGCCCCATTGCCACCCCAAGCATTTTTGCGTGCGCCTCCATCTTCCCCCCCGTCTTGGCGATGTAGAACTTGTTGCAAACATGGCTGAAAGCGTTGGCCACCTCCTGGCAGAAACGCCTACACTCTTCCTGGTGCATGTTCGGCTTCTGCTTCAACACGACATCCTGGAGGTTCTTCCATTTGACGCGTGTGGTGAGCTGCGCAAGCGGCAAGAGAAACGGCATGCTGTTCTTCATGAAGTCATCTATGCCCCCTTGCAGTTTGCATTTTTCGATGAGATCAATGTGCTGTTTCACGAGCGGCTTCAACTGTTCCTCAGTCACAGAAGAAGCCCGTATCTTCACCTCCGTCTTGCCCTTGACCATTGCCCACCCCCCGCGCCGTGCGCGCAAGCAAGAGTAGCGCTATGTGCCCTCGAGCCTTCGCAGCTGCGGGATGTTGTAACATGCGCGCAATGTGATGCAGCCGATACCCCTCGCTCAGGGGACGCATGCCCCCTCACTCAGGGGATCCTTAACAATGCGCGAGCGAAGAAAAGTACGACCTGGCCAAAAATCATGGGTTGGACTATAGTGCGACCCCAGGAAAGTGCCAGGTCGATCTATAGTTCGACCCCGCACTATAGATCGACCTTGGAGTCTCAAGGGAGAGACGCCGAGGAGACGCTGGCCGGGGGAGCGCCGGCCCGTGGAGCCGGGCCGGGGGCACCCCGGCCAGAGGCCGGGAGGAACGGCGGGCGGCAGAACCCCAGCCAGAAGCCGGGAGGAGCGCCGGAGGCAGGCCGGGTCCGAGATCAGCCGAGTCCGAGATCAGCCGGGTCCGAGATCAGCCGGGTCCGAGTTCAGCCGGGTCCGAGATCAGCCGGGTCCGAGGTCAGCCGGGTCCGAGACGGCGGGATGGCGGGGAGACGCCGGAAGACGCCGGAAGCCAGGGGAGCGCCGGCGTGGAGCTGGGCGGGGAGCACCCCCAGCCAGAGGCCGGGGGGAGCGCCGGGCGGGAGAACCCCAGCCGGAAGCTGGGAGGAGCGCCGGAGGCAAGCGGGGTCCGAGATCAGCCGGGCCCGAGATCAGCCGGGACCGAGTTCAGCCGGGTCCGAGATCAGCCGGGTCCGAGATCAGCCGGGTCCGAGTTCTGCCGGGTCGGAGACGCCGAGGAGACGCCGGCCGGGGGAGCGCCGGCCTGTGGAGCCGGGCCGGGAGCACCCCGGCCAGAGGCCCTAGAGGCCGGGAAGAGCGGCGGGCGGGAGAACCCCAGGCAGAAGCCAGGAGGAGCGCCGGAGGCAGGCCGGGTCCGAGATCAGCCGGGTCCGAGATCAGCCGGGTCCGAGTTCAGCCGGGTCCGAGATCAGCCGGGTCCGAGTTCAGCCGGGTCCGAGTTCAGCCGGGTCGGAGACGCCGGGGAGACGCCAGCCGGGGGAGCGCCGGCCTGTGGAGCCGGGCCAGGAGCACCCCGGCCAGAGGCCGGGCCGGGAGCACCCCGGCCAGAGGCCGGGAGGAGCGCCGGGCGGGAGAACCCCAGCCGGAAGCCGGGAGGAGCGCCGGAGGCAGGCCGGGTCCGAGATCAGCCGGGTCCGAGATCAGCCGGGTCCGAGTTCAGCCGGGTCCGAGATCAGCCAGGTCCGAGATCAGCCGGGTCCGAGATCAGCCGGGTCCGAGTTCAGCCGGGTCCGAGTTCAGCGGGTCCGAGTTCAGCCGGGTCCGAGATCAGCCGGGTCCGAGTTCAGCTGGGTCCGAGTTCAGCCGGGTCCGAGTTCAGCTTCTTCCCTTGGGCCCCCCTTGGGGCCGTATTGGTGCCCTCTCGGGCTGTCTTGGGCCCTGTTGGAAGCCTCTTGGGCTATCTTGGATTGGTCTTGGAGGCCTTTTGGGCGTCTTGGAGCGTCAGGACGCCCAAAGGCTGAAAACTCGAACATCAATCAAAAAACCTATGCTGTTTTCCCCTCCACCCGTGAGGCTTTGTGTGTGCCGCCGCGCCCCGCGCGCGCCAGGCCGCTGGCCCTGGTCACAGCATCTGGGCCAATGCGGGGAGAGGCCCCAAGCCTCCACCGCGCCCCTGTGGGCACCGGCCACCCGCGTGAGCCTGGAGGGCCTTAATAGGAGCCTCCCACGCGCACTACTGCGAGAGAGCAGGCATTCCTGCCGCACCGTACTTTACGAAGCACGGGCCACTCGCCAAGAAGGATAGCGACACATCCTTCGAACGCGTTGTTGCGAGAGAGTAGGCAATCCTGCCGCACCGCACTTTAGGAAGCGCAGGCCACCCGCAAAAACCGCCAATGCAGTATGAATGCTGTCTGCGCCGTAGGCGGCCTGGGAAGAAACGACCGCTGTTGTCACCACGGCCTCAAGAAACCATGGCCAGGCGGAGGGGTGGGAGGCGGACCCAAGATCTCTGCATATAGTCGCACTTACGATCATGATGCCGCATGTGGCTGTGCCGCCTCCCCGTTGCGGGGAACAAAGCGTAACATCCGGATCAAGATCCGTCTTCATATGCTGTTTTCCCCTCCACCCGTGAGGCTTTGTGTGTGTGCCGCCGCGCCCCGCGCGCGCCAGGCCGCTGGCCCTGGTCACAGCATCTGGGCCAATGCGGGGAGAGGCCCCAAGCCTCCACCGCGCCCCTGTGAGCACCGGCCACCCGCGTGAGCCTGGGAGGGCCTTAATAGAGCCTCCCACGCACACTACCAACTCCCCCTACCTCCACAGGCAGCGGGTGGTTGATGTCAAGTTGGGCGCCCGAGTTATCCGGGGTAACTCGGGCCCGGGGTAACTCGGGTTTGGATTCCCGAAAAACGAACCCGAGTTAGCCCTGACCCGAGTTACTTCGCGGGCGCGTTCAGTTAGCAGACTTAGAACCATGCTTACAATTGGTTGGAATCGAGTAGCTCTGAACTCGGTCAATTCATTCACAATCACTTGGCTAAGTCAGAGCAACTGAACGTAACTGTAAGAATGATTTTCTGGCCGAAAACACAAATGAAATTAACTGAAGCTAACTGACCTAAGTGAATGTGAAGTCTTCGCGTCGGCGGAGTTGCGCCGACGTCTTGAACCGATGCCGCCCTTCTTGGGGCCATATGGAGCCGTCTTGGAGGTGTCCTGGGTTGCCCCCCCCCTCCCCTCCCCCCTCCCCCGCCCCCGTTGCAGCCGTATACGTTGCAGGTTTGGCTCGAAATGTCGCGCCCGAATCAACGACCGCGACTTTCTCCCGAATCGTCGATCACCGCATGGCTGGCCACTGCTCCCGGGCTCAGCATTAAGGCGGCGCATAGGTCGCCGACACGTAAGAGTGACCTTTCGCCGGAGTGACCTTTGGTGCGCGACTTTTTGGCCCTCGGGGGGCCCCCTCGTCGCCACGGTCGGACGCGGCTCGAAAAACGGGTCAGATTGGACCCCGGGAGGGGTCCGGGGGTCGACTTTGAGCGGATTTGCGCGCACCAAAGGTCACTCTTGCCAAAGGTCACTCTTACGTCCCCCCGAATAGGATCCAGAAGACACTCAGCAATGACGGGCCCACGGAAACGGCGCTGAAGATTGCTGCGCGGGAAGAAGTTAACGTTCATACGCCGTACGGCTCATTGATAGAAGAGATGTCCTTGCCAACAGATAGTGGTGACTTTACTTGGCGGTGTTGCAACCCACTTGCTTGGCTCTATTTCATCTGCGATCGGTACCCGTGGTTTTCCGAGCTGGTAAAGGCGAGTGCGCGAGGCGACAGATACACCATAGCCCTGTATACGGACGAAACGACCCCAGGTAACCCTTTGCATCCTGGGACGCCCACAGAAACTCAATGCATTTATTGGCAGGTGCTCGAATTGCCTAGTTGGGTTCGTACGAAAGAGACTGGGTGGAATTGTTTTGGCGTTTTGAAGACCTCCGACCAAATGAAAATCAAAGGTAGTCTATCGGGGATCATGCGCCACGTGTTGAAGCGAATGTTTCGGAATGACCACCATTGCTTCGAGAACGGAATGCTGCTGCCATGCCCGTCTGGGCGTTTCTTGTTTCGTGCCAAGCTAGCTTTTCTGGTGAAAGATGCTAAAGCTCACAAGCTTGTGTTTTCTAGCAAAGGGGCAGGAGGTTTCAACTGCTGTTGTCACTGTGCCAACATCATCAAAACAACAGGCACCACGCGCATCCCACCACACTCGCACGTGAAACACAAAAGATACGCGTTCCCTTCCGAATTTGTGAAACAAACGCCACACAATTTTTTCTTGCAGTTTGATGTGGTGCAGAGTCTTGCGAAAGATGTGTCAAAAACACAACTGGGAGACCTCCAGAAGGCTTATGGGATAAATTTCGACCCGCAGTCCCTGCCCGCCGACCATGCTCTCCGCGATGTTGCAAATCCAGTGCAGCATTTGTATTGGGACTGGATGCGTTGTGGGATAGCAGCAGGAGGGGTTTCTCAATACATGATCAATAGTTGTTGTTTGTATTTGAAGGCAGAGGGTGTCGACGCGCGCACGTTGGATGCATTTGCTATGGGCATCACATGGCCCCCGGGCCATACGAGACTTCCGCGCTCTTTCTTCCAGGACAGGACTTCGGATGATTGGAACAAGCCGATCAAAGCTTTTTCAGGCGAGACTTTGGCAGTTCTGCAGGCCCTGGAGTTGTACGTGGAGACAATACTGAGTCCTTCGGGGTCCCTTCCAGATCTCGGTCGCTGCGCGCTCGTCCACTGCAGAGTTATAAGGATCCTTAATTCGGGGCAGTTGGCGGTTCATCGCCTTGCAGAGCTGCGTGCGTTGTGGGGGGAATACCACCGGCTCCACCTTCAGTTGTTCGCCCACGACACCGCGAAGCCAAAGCTTCACTATATGTACCACGTGTTCGATTGCATCGAGAAGTTCGGTGTGCAGATAAATTGCATGGGCGCCGAACGCAAGCACAAATTGGTTAAAACCATTGCAAGGATGTGCCAGGGAGAAGCTTTTGATTTGAAGGTGCTTCATCGGTATTTGGCTGCACAACTTGCCCTTTATGACGCCGGCCCCTTCCAGGAATATTCTTCACCCACGGCCATGAGGGAATGCGACGACGCACTCTTAAGGGATGCTGTGTCCACCGTGTGCGGACACAGGGTGAACGACGTTTCAGTTTCAAAACACTTGACAACGCCGAGAGGTGATGTTGTGGCAGGGGTTGTCTGCTACTTCCGGTACGGCGCGCGCGTTTTTCTTGGCGAGGTGTTATTTTCGGCCAGAACGTTTTTGCTCTCTAGAGGCGTTCAGTGGTTTATCTGCGCGCGCCCGCATTCGTACCAGGGGCCGCAGCTGCGGGCACGAGGTGTGGATCAGTGTGTAATCTTTCCAGCGGGGGATTTGCTGTCAATGCCTCCGCACCTCGTTTTTGAAGACAGCATCCGCCCGCTGTCCTTGCTTGAAGGGCTCGCTGAGCTTCATTGAACAGAGTTTTGCTTGGAAAAACGAGCCCTCCTCCCCTGCAGCTCTGGGCTCGCCCGTGCTGTCCCCCCTCACCTCCTCCTGCCCCTCGGCTCTACCCCCTCTCCCCCCCTCCCCCCCCCCTCCTCCTGCCCCTCGGCTCTGGGCTCGCCCGTGCCGACCCCCTCTTCTCCTCCCCGGCCCTCCGTCGCCTCCCCGATTTCGGCTTCAGGGGTCAGTTTTCGGGCCCCGGGGCCGTCGCAAAAGAACCCATGATGACAAGTACTCTATCGGAGTTCCCCACATAAAGATGTTGTAGGCTGGGTGGGAGTACCGGGACACAACAGTAGTTAGACACTGAAGCATTGCGATGCCCTCCTCGCCCTGGCGGGGCCTCCCAGGAGGGGTGGAAGGGCGCGAAATCTGTGAAATAATATGGTATTGCGATACCCTCCTCGCTCTGGCGGGGCTTCCCAGGAGGGGTGGGAGGGGCGCGAATCTTGTGAAATAGTAAGGTATTGCGATGCCCTCCTCGTTCTGGCGGGGCCTCCCAGGAGGGGTGGGAGGGGCGCGAAACCTGTGAAATAATTTGGCATTGTGATACCCCCTCGCTCTGGCGGGGCAGCCCAGGAGGGGTGCGAGGGGCGCGAAACTTGTGAAATTTTATGGTATTGCGATATACCTCGCTCTGGCGGGGCCTCCCAGGAAGGGTGCGAGGGGCGCGAAACCGGTGAAATAATGCGGTATTGCGATACCCTCCTCGCCCTGGCGGGGCCCCCCAGAAGGGGTGGGAGGGGCGCGAATATTGTGAAATATGGTATTGCGATACCCTCCTCGCTCTGGCGGGGCCCTTCAGGAGGGGTGGGAGGGGCACGAAACTAGCGAAACATTCGGGTATTGCGATACCCTCCTCGCTTTGGCGGGG
>CAUYUJ010010704.1:25000-26909 GCA_963575745.1 Prorocentrum cordatum
TCAATCCTCAATCCCTGCCCGGGGGAGAGCGTGGGCTAGCGCAGGGCCCGCGGCCTGTTTCCGGCCCCCCCCCCCCCCCCGCACCCTCCGAACAAAAACAAAAAAAAAGAAAACGCGTCCGCGCAGGGATCCGTCGCTCAGTTTTTTGTTGATCCATCGCTTAATTCTTGACGCTTCGGGGAGGCCCCCTTGGGGCCGTCTCTGGTCGAAAAAAATAATACCCTGCCTCCGGCGGGCGCCGCGCCCCCCCCCTGCCCCTCCTCTCGTCCTTGCCCCCCTCTCCGGTTCGGAAGCGCGACCGGGACTCGGTCAGGAAGCTGATCGTCGAGGGCCCCGCGGACCGATTGCGGGACGGGCTCAGGCTGTCGCTCGAGATCATCGAGCGGACGGCCGCTGCAGAGGCCCTCGATGAGCTCGTGAAGGCCGATCAGTACGACGAGTGGGCGTCGTGGATCGCCCGACACCGAAAATTGCCGCGGGGTTCTGGATTATCGCCTGTCCTCCTCCTCATCCCCGTGGTCCGCGGGAAACGTAAGAGTCCTCAACCCAGCTCGTGATTAGCAGTAGTTGCAGGTTCCCGTGTGCTTGCGCTGTAATTTCTCGATGACGGGCACTGTGGATTCCGCGAGCATCCGGTCCGATCCGAACCACCCCCCCGTGCTCCTCATCCTCCTTCCTCCTCCTCGTCGTCGTCGTCGTCGTCCTCCTCCTCCTCATCCTCCTCGGGCGAGAAATGCGCATTCGCGCCCGCATAAATGTGACCCCACCCTTGCGATTGGGCTTTAAAAACAGCGGCGCTTTGTAGCGCGCGCTGTTTGCCTCATCCCGTGCACGCCGATTGGCTGTTAGGAAGATGCTCTATCCCACTAGGTAGGATAGCTGCCGGGGCGGAAATTCGAGCAGTTATTCGTGGTTTCGTTGTCCTGCTTGGGTTTTGCATCCTAGTTGATTCATCCTGTGCGCTCCCATCTCCTCCCTCCAAACAAAAATGTAACCCCGCCCCCTCCTCCGTCACCCACTCCCTCCTCCTCCCTCCCCCCTCTCCTGGCATTCCCGACACGCCCTTCGGCTTCATCGGCAGGAATGCCAAAATGCCCTCTCCTGGCGCGAGCGTGAGCCGTTCGGGCCCGCCTCCAGGGGATCATCGGAGGCTTCTTCGGGCCTCTGTGGCCGCCTTGCAAAAATTAGGGCGGGTGTCGTATGCAGTTCATATGCGCAACATGTTGTGTTTTTATGTTGCCTATTTCTCGCCTGAGGAAGAGGGGGGTGGAGGAGGGAGGAGGAGGGGGAGGAGGAGGAGGATCCCGCCAGGATTTTGGAGGCGGCCGGGGGGTCTGAACTGGTTGGGATGCCCGAAAATCGGCACAGAGGGGGGGATCAAGGCGAAATCCGCTCAAAATCGGCCGCCGGACCTCTCCCGGGGTCCATCCGACGCAGCTTTTCACCCCGGATCTGTTTTTGACGGCCCCGGGGGCCGAAAACAGGCCCCGGGGGCCGAAACGGGCGAAAAACCTCCCCGAACCAGTGCTGGGCCACCTCAGCCCCCCAGCCGGCTCCAACCAGGATGGAGTACGCTTCCTCGCTCGCGGACACGCGATGGGAGCGCATGGAGCAGCCGCCCGCCGAGGCCCGGGTCGGGCGAAAGGGAGGGATTGGGAAAGGGGGGGTTACGAAATCTGCTGCATGCAGCTGGTTTCGGCCCCGCCGAGGGGCCCATTCCTCGATACGTGGGCGCCTCCGGCGCCGGGAGGCGCCGGGAAAATCAGCTACGTGAGCTGATTCGCTAACCCCCCCTTTGCTACCCCCCCCCTTTCGTCCGCCCCGAGAGGCCGGGGCCGAGCCGGAGGTCGACGAGGCGTCGAAGTCTGTTCCTGCTCCACCTCCTCCTATTCCTCGTCGCCTTCCTCTT
>CAUYUJ010010705.1:2500-12500 GCA_963575745.1 Prorocentrum cordatum
GTTGGCACACCCCTCATGAGGATCGCGGCCCTATAGGGAGCTGTACCGACGGCCCCGGAGATAGGGTCCGTATGGCGCCGCCGCCCACTTCGGCACGCTCCCTACGAGGACCGTGGCCCTGTAGGGAGCTACGCATACGGCCCCACTGGGAGGGTCTACATGGCGCCGCCGCCCATTTCGGCGTACACCTCATCAGGATCGTGCGCACATATGAGATCTCTACATGCAGCCCCTGTGGGACAGTGTGCATGTGTCCGGTCGCCCGTTCCCACACTTCCCTCACACGAGTCCCATCTACGTCCCCAATTGGAGTATGTGCATGCGTTCCCCCACCAAGTCCACCACATCCCTCACACGGGTCACGCATCGAGAGGTTCATCACCAACCTTACATGAATCTGCCAAGTAAGTGTTGGGCACCTTCCCTCGTCAGGCTACTTCAAAGGCAACCCAGCTGTTGCGCCACCAGCTGCGTCCGTGGGACGAGCTGGGCGTTTCGCTGGAGACTGCCTTACAACTTATCATACTGGCACTAAGAACTCTGGAGTTCATAAGGTGTTGGGGCTGGTCGTTACCAAACTGCGGCTCTCGCCTTAGGAGCTGCGGGCACTCGCCTCACAAACATACAACAGCTACAAGTGGAAGGCCATTGGAGTCCCAAATGCGACTCTCGCCTGCGAGATGGAGGCCGGTTCGTTTTCAAAACGGTGTTCTCACCTAGGCGCTACGCACACACGCCTTAACATTTCAATCATACGGATGGAGAGCGGCTCCGTTTCAAAATGGGGCCCCGCTTCAGTCTTTCTATAATGTCTTGAGCTGAACCTCAAACTTCTGGAACAGCTACACGGACGCCTGAGACTTCCTCGATGTTTGAACCAAATCACTCTGAAATCGCGCAACACGACGCTTACACGGATGTCTGGCACATCCTTTTCAAAGCAGAGCTGTCGCTGGACACTTGCTGAACTCTGATGGTACGAAAGACCCCTTTGCATGTTTTACCCGCCACCGTGCCTCAGCACGTAGTGGACTGCCACGTGGCTCATGGAATCCTGAGAGGAAGTCGAAATTCTGAAATCTGAAGGGCCTGGACAACGACATTCCCAAAGTCCCGGGGTTTCTAAGCGCTTCTGGGGGTTCTTGCGTGGGCCTCCAGGACGGTCGCCTCGACCAAGAAGCCCCCCTAAACGGGCCAAAGGGTCCCAAAAAGAGGGCCCCGAGCCAGTCGGAGAGGGCCCCGAATCGCCCGAAGATCGCCCAAACATACGCAAGATGGTCTCTGGACGGCCGAAGAGGCCCGCAAGATAGCCCCCAAAACCCTGACAAAAAACCCGAACCGTTGACAAGAAGCCCAAACCGTTGAACTCTCATTTTTTCCCCCACATCCAAAGTGGGGTTCTTGTTTTCTCTGGACACCCCGCGCAGGAACAGGAACACACACACACACCCACTCACACTCACTCACACTCTCTCATCATCAACTTCATCAGCATCATCGATAATGCTCTCTCACATGCTTAGTCGCTCACATACTCATCATCATCATCACTCGCACTCTCTCACACGCTCACGAACATCATCATCATCATCGGCATCGGCATCATCCTCATTCAGGCATCATCATCGCCACCACCACTCACAATCAATCATCATCCTCTTCACCACTCATCTTCACCACCACTCATCATCCTCATCCTCATCATCGTTGAATAAATTGTGAGGAAGTCTCAGGCGGGAGCCCCCTCCCTATGGGGCCCGCAGATCATGTTGGTAATCCGACCGGGTCATCGGAAACCTCTAACTGTCGTCACTTCTGGGCTCGCCAAGCCTGAAAATGGAGGAAGTCTCACGCGGGAGCCTCGTCTGTGAGTGAATTGGGAGGAAGTCTCAGGCGGGAGCTCCCTCCCTATGGGGCCCGCGAGACATGTTGGTAATCCGAGCGGGTCATCGGAAACCTGTAACTGTCGTCACTTTTGGGCTCCTCAAGCCTGAATTTGGAGGAAGTCTCAGGCGGGAACCTCGTCTGTGAGTGAATTCTGAGGAAGGCGCAGGCGGGAACCCCCTCCCTATGGGGCCCGCAGATCCTGTTGGTAATCCGAACGGGTCATCGGAAACCTGTAACTGTCGTCACTTTTGGGCTCGTCAAGCCTGAATTTGGAGGAAGTCTAAGGCGGGAGCCTCGTCTCTGTGTGGATTGTGAGGAAGTCTCAGGCGGGAGCCCCCTCCCTATGGGGCCCGCAAATCATGTTGGTAATCCGAGCGGGTCATCGGAATCCTGTAACTGTCGTCAATTCTGGGCTCCTCAAGCCTGAATATGGAGGAAGTCTCAGGCGGGAGCCTCGTCTGTGAGTGGACTGCGAGGAAGTCTCAGGCGGAAGCCCCCTCCCTATGGGGCCCGCAGATCATGTTGGTAATCCGAGCGGGTCAGGAATCTGGCTGCAGGTGCACGGCTTCAAGGAGTCTCCGATCTACCAGGAGGTCGCCGAGGTGCTGCGACAGGGCGCCGAAGGCGCCGACGACGACGGCCAGGCCGAGGCGCGGGCGCGGAGCTTGCTGATGTTCAGGCCCAGCGAAAGGGAGTTCACATGGCAGAGCTCGGGGGCGCACAGCGTGCGCCGCTCGGGGTTCACCCTGACGCACGCGTCCTACCTGACCTCCACGCTGTCGCAGGGCCAGACGCTGCGCAAGGGCGTCACCATCGACTGCGCGAGAGACGAGGACGCTGGCCGCACGGGCATGTCGGACGAGCAGTGGTGGCTGCACCTCTACGTCATGTTCTCCCGCGCCACGTGCATGCGGAACATGCTGATCCTGCGGCCGCCGCCGCGAGAGTTCCTGGAGTGCGGGCCGCCGGCGTCCCTGCGGAAGGCGCTCCTGGAGTTCGACAAGAGAGCGGTTTTGTCCAGGGCGGAGGCGAAGCAGCTCGCGGCAGAGCTGGGCTTCGTGCTGCCTTCCGCCTGAGCGCGGCTGCGCCTCGCTCGAAGCCCGCGGGGTTGTCCCAACGGCTTGGTCTTGCGCGCCAGCGGCTCGCGGGGTTGTCCCGACAGCCTGGCCCGCGGGGTTGTCCCAACGGCTGCGCGACGTGACCAGTAGAGAACGCGCCTGTGCTGGCCGTGGCGGCGACGGCGCCGAGGAACATCGACATGCGCGCTCATGCAACAGGAAGGGGAGGAGGTGGCGGGGCGCGGAACAAACAGGGGGGCGAGGATGGGGACAACGTAAGGAGTGGAAGGGGGGCCCGCGCCAAGGCGAGAGGAAATATACGCAGAAGAGACAGCCAGGACGCCTCACCAACCACGAGGACGACGGTGATGGTTTTTTCCAGATTCGCCCAGAGGATTCTTATGCGGGGTTCTTCCGTCGGAGTAATTTTGTTCAAAGAACAGAAAACATTGTTGATCCCCCCTTCCAATAAGCATTTTATATTTCCGATTAATCTCCAGGGGCTCGCACCTGGCTTTTTTACCATAGAAATGTGGTAGTCACCAAATTTTCTCCCTGACACCTGGTTTACAACAACAACGGCTCCCGCCTGATACTTCCCCACCATGTATTCCCAAATCGCGCTCTCGCGCGGGACGTCCTCCCAATTTATACAGGAATCGCGCTCTCGCGTGGGACTTCCTTGCAATTTATTCAAACGCCGTGCCCTCGACACTCAAGAATCACGCTCTCGCTGTTCATTTCTTACGATTTGTTCGGGAATCGCGCTATTGCACGAGACTTCCTCCCGATTCATGCATGACATACGCTTCAGCAACCCGGCTGCTCGACTTGGCCTCCTAAGTCCACCTTCCCGACCCGCCCGTTAGGGTCTACCCACCCGATGTGCCCGTCTAGTTCTGACACGTGCTTTCTGCTCCTAGCCCCCCGCCCCCCTCCTGCTACTCTGTTTCGTGTTCCAGCCTCCTGCCTCTCCCTTTGCCCGTTCCTTCCATCCGTCTTTTTTTCTCCGGCCTTCGGGACTGCACGAAATACACGTTGCATGTAAGAAAGATATCCCCCTTAAGGGGTACGTTCGAAGACGAAGAGGGCGGGTATCCAAAGTTTGGGATACACGTGTTGAATGGCACGCGAGCCGATAAGAACGAACAGTCGCAACATGATTGATGCAATTGTTGCTGCTACTGTTGTTGGTGGTGCTATTGTTGTTACTGTTGTTGCTGCGGCTGTTATTGATGGTGTTGTTGTTGATGGTGGTGGTGCTGTTTCTATGGTTGCTGATATTGCAGTTGATATTGCTGTTATCGGTGTTGTTGTTTATAATATTGTTGTTGTTGCTGTTGGTATTGTTGTTGTTGTGGTTGTTGTTGCTGTTGATGCTGGTGTTGCGTCCATGTTGTCGTTGTTGCTGTTGCTGTTGCGGTTGCGGTTGTTGTTGCTGCTGTTGTTGTTGTGGTTGTTGTTATCGTTGTTGACTTACCAGTTCGGAGAATATGTATTGATGATTCCCCCCTCCGGGGCACATGGTGTTCGTCCAAATGAAATGTCGTTCCCTGGGCTCGCACCGCTTCGGCCCCCGGTCTACAACAGCGGTTCCCGCCTGATTCTTCCCCACAGTGTATTACCAAGCTGCGCTCCTGCGCGGGACGTCCTCCCAATTTATACAGGAATCGCGCTCTCGCGTGGGGCATCTTCGCCATACATCAAAATGCCGCGTCCTCGACGCTCGGGAATCACGTTTTCGCTAAAGATTTCCCGGCGACATATTTGGGCATCGCGGTATCGCTCGAGACTGGCGGTTCATGCCAATCGCACGCTTCAGCAACCCGCCTGCTCGACCTGGCCGCCTGGGCCCGCCTTCCCGACCCGCCCGTTTGGGTCTACCCGCCCGATCTGCCCGTCTGGTTCTGCCACGTGTTGTTTGCTCCTAACCCCCCTCATGCTTCGCTCTCTCGTGGTCCATCCTCTTCCGTGCCGTTTGTCCGTTCTTTCCATCCGTCCTCTTTTCCCCTGCCTTAGGGACTGCACGAAATACACGTTGCAGGTGAGAAAACTACGGGCGATCGAAGACGGGCGGGTATCGACGGTTCGGGATATACGTGTTGAGTGGCACGCCCCGGGCTTGCACCGTTTCTTACTTTTATTAACCAAGGGAACTCTTGAGCGTTAAACTGCGCCCCCAGCCCCCGAATTACAACAAGTACAACGGTTCCCGCCGGATACTTCCTCACAGTGAATTGCAAAATTAAGCTCTCGCGCGGGAGGTCCCCCCAATTTATACAGGAACCGCGCTCTCGCGTGGGGCTTCATCCACATTTATTCAGACGCCGCGCCCTCGACGCTCAGGAATCACGCTCTCGCTGAAGATTTCCCGACGAATTATATGAAAATCGCGGTATCGCTCGGGACTTCCTTGCGATGCGCGCAGGACGCACTTTTCAGCAACCCGCCTGCTCGACCTGGCCGCTTGGGCCCGCCTTCCCGACCCGCCCGTTAGGGTCTACCCGCCCGATCTGTCCGTCTTGTTCTGCCACGTGTTGTTTGCTCCTAGCCCCCCCCTCCTGCTTCGCTCTCTCGTGATCAATCCTCTTCTTTTCCCCTGCCTTAGCTTAGGGACTGTGCGAAATACACGCTGCAGGCGAAAAAATCGATCCCCCAAGGGGGCACGATCGAAGACGAAGAGGGCGGGTATCGAGGGTACGGGGTACACGCGCTGAGTGGCACGCGAACAGATAAAAGCGAACCGTCTTAAAATGATTGTCGTTGTTGTCTCGTTGTTGTTGATCTCTCACGAATGAAAAATAATTACTGTTTATCCCCCCTCCCTCCAGGGCACATGGTGCCTTTGCACTTGAAGTGCCTTTCCCGGGGCTCGCGTTTTTCTTGTTTTACAACAAATAAAAACAAAGTTAAAGCAAAATCTTGGGTCTCACATTTGCGTTGTTGGCCCCCGGTCTACAACAACAGCGGTTGCCGCCTGATGCTTCCTCACAATTTAAACCAAAATCGCGCCATCGCGCGGGACGTCCTCACAACGCATGCAGAAATCAGGCTGTCGCGTGGGACTTCTTCGAAATTGAAAAAACCGCCCTTAATATTGAACCCTTGGGGATGATAGAGTTCGGGGTCCAGGGGGGAACAATGCGGCCCCGGCAAATCGGACGATGATGACGATGATGATGATGATGATGATGATGATGATGATGATGACGGTGATGGTGATGGTGATGGTGATGGTGATGGTGATGGTGATGGTGATGATGATGATGATGATGATGATGATGATGATGATGATGATGTGACGATGATGTTCCGTGGCACTCCTCCAAATCCTCGTTATGATGGTCCTTGGCGCTCCTCGAAATCTCGCACCTAAAGCTTGCCTGCGTTTTGGAGGTCCTTGGCGCTCCTCGCCAGCAAACCTCTCTTGCGAACCACCGCGAACCAATCGCCCATGCAGGCCCGGCGCCCTTTGGAGCCGCCGTTGTGCAGTTTGCATTTCGTGCACGCAAACGCTGCAGCGCTTGCCTCCTCGAAGGGCTTGTGTTTGGGCTCTGGCGCGGTCGGGTCCTTCGGCGGTTCGGTCGGCAATACAAGACTCGCCACACGCGCGCGCGGGTGACACGTGTCCATCGGCCACCCTTGAAGGTTCACGGTTCACTTTAGTTTCCAAACCAACATGACGACGTTTCCCTTCTTGACAAGCACCGAAAACACACATGCCAACTTCAAAATCAAATCTTTCCCCGTTAAGGGTTCACGTTAGTTCCCAAGCCAACGCGGCTACTTCTATTTTGAAAGCGTTGGAAAAAAACATGTCCGCGTCAAAATCCAATCGGTCACCGTTCAGCGTTCATTTTCGTTTCCAGGCCAGATTGGCGACTTGTCTGGTGTGGGCAATACAGAACTCGCCACACGCGCGCGCGCGGGTGACACGTGTCACCCGCGCGCGTCTATCGATCACCATTCGGAGTTCACTGTAGTTTCAGAGCCAACATGGCAACTTCTGTCTTGGCTCATTGGTATATTGGCTCACTTACACCCCCGACCAACAGACCTACCGACCGAATGGCCTAGATGGGCCTACTCACCTACCTACAAACTGACCTGCCCTTCTGACTAATACGTAATGCCCTAAATCACCAGTGCCCTGCCGCGCGTTCCTGACTCGGGAAGGCTGAGAAAGTAAGAGTCCCATAGCCTTGCCACATGTTCGTGACTTGGAAAAGCTGAACTGGTAGAGTCCCAGAGCCCTGCCACGCGTTCGTGACTTGGGGAAAATGCCCCCCCTTGCCATGCCACACGCGTTTGATGATGCTGCTGGTCCACACAAGAAGATGGGGACCTGGACTCGCAACTTTCCCCCGCGGTAAGACATTTCGGCCTCGCCGCCCCCTCCCCCGACCAAATCTGCACTGGCCGGGAATAATAAACGGTCAGTAATGAAAAGGGGGGTCCGATTCATTATCCGCGGGCCGCGGTTATTCAGACGCCGCGCCCTCGACACTCAGGAATCACGCCGCGCCCTCGACACTCAAGAATCACGCTCTCGCTTCGGCCTATCTCGCAATTTACTTGGGAATCACGCTATCGCTCGAGATTTCCTCGCGGTTCATGCCGGACGCACGCTTCAGCAACCCACCTGCTCGACCTGGCCGCCTGGGCCCGCCTTCCCGGCCCGCCCGTTAGTCCACCCGCCCGATCTGCCCGCCTGGTTCTGCCACGTGTTTTCTGCTCCTAGCCGCCCTCCTGCTACTCTCTCTCTCTCTCTTTCTCTCGCGCTCCATTATCCCCTCTCCTCCTTGCCTCTTTCTTCCATCCGTCCTCTCCTCCCCTTCCGCAGGGGCTGCATGGCATACGCGTCGCAGGTAAGAATACCCCCAAGGGGGCACGACCGAAGACGAAGAAAGCGGGTATCGAGGGTTTGGGATGATACGTGTTGTACGGCACGCGAGCAGATAAGAGATGAGGGGGCCCGCCCCGACCAGATTTCCCTAGTGCGGCGGCAACGGGCCCGTCGTGGACAGATGCGCAAAAGCGATCTGTCGCCGCACGGGCCAGCGCGTAATTGCACTTGATGGCTAGGCCAACGGTGCGACAGCGACCAGCGGGGCCGCGACAGATACACAGCATTTTCCCCCCCACACACACACCCCGCGCGGCGCGACGGCGACGGAGGTTGGTCTCGCAGGTGGGCCCAGCACGTGGTGAACCCACCAGAAGTGCGGCAGCCAGCGGCGGTCTCGAGACAGATCAGCGTGATCAGGGCCCCCCAGGATCTCAGAAGGCACTAGAGAAGGTACCGCGGCCACCACGGCCACCAAGGACACTGCGGCCGCCGCGGCCACCATGGCCGCCGCGGGCACCACGGCCGTCACGGCCGCCACGGCCATGACGGGAACAGAAGCCGCCACGGACGCCCTACTTAACCAGTCCACTGGAACTCTGAAGCCACCTGAGGTGCCCCCTCGAGGGCCCCAAAACGGCCCCCAATGCGCCCAGGATCGCACCAAGGGCGCCCCAAGAAACTCCACGGCCCCTAAAAGGGCCCCAAGAAAACCCCCATAGGGCCGCAAGAGGGCCCAACGACCCACTAAAAGAATTCCAATATGACACCAACCCCCCAACAAAAGGGCGTCGGGAGGGCCTCAAGAATACCCCTAGAGGGCCTCAAGAGGGCCCAACGACCCCCCAGAAGAAATTCCAATATGACACTGGCCCCCCCCCAAAAAGAGCTCCGGGAGGGTCCCAAGAATGCCTCAAGATGGCTCCAAGAGTCGTCCAATGATCCAGGGGCTTGCACGACGACAACGACGACGAGTGACGACGAAAATGACGAGGACGAATGACGACTGATGACCAAACGGCTCTCACTATGACGACGATCGACGACTGACGACGACGACTGACGACGACGACAACGACGACCGACCGACGACGACGCGACCACCGATGATGAAGACAACGACGATGAGTAGAACCGAAGACGACGACAACGACGACTACCAAAAGCCGCTCCCAGAAGACGCCGCCGCGTGGAGGGCTGGCCAGCCGCGCCAGCCTCCGCGCCGGGCTGAGACGACCGACGACCGACTACTGGCGACGGCGACGGCGACGGCGACGACGACGACGAGTGACAGCGACGAGGACGACGAATGACGTCAACAACGTCAACGACGACGACTGACGACGACGACGACGGGCGACGAACGACTGACCGCCGACTGACGACTGACGACGACGACGATGACGAAACGTTCTCTTCCGAGAGCATGCGACGACGAGCCAGCCAACGAGCAAACAAGCCAGCCCTCCAGCAGCCAGCTCGACGACAACCAACTGGACACCACGACCGACGACGACGGCGGCGACTGACGACGGCTGACGACGGACGACGACCGACGACGACGACAGACGACCGACGACCGGCGACCGGCGACGGACGACGGACGACGACGAAGAAAACGACGACGACGACGACGACGACGACGACGGACGATTGCGACCACCACCAGCGACGACGACAGTCGACGACGACGACGACGACGACCGACAGCGACGACAACGGACGACGACGACGACCGACACCGAAGACGACGACCGACGACGAAAGGCGACGACGATCGACGACGACGACGACGACGAAGACGACGACGACGACGACGACACTGACCACGACGACGACGAGCCAGCCAGCAGACCAACCAACAGACAGCAAGGCAACCGTTCAGCTTACCAGATTCCACGCGTTTCCTTTGTGTAGCGCGCAGCGCACAGGTGACACACCAGCGGGTGGGTCACTCGAAAACGCGTTGAGGTGGGTGACGCCACCGAGTGGGCGGCCAGCGATCAGGTGAACCACGCTCCGGCGGGTCACCCGAAATCTGGTCGGTCACCGTGAAGGGTTCCCTGTAGTTTCCAAATCACCATGGCGACTTTTCCATGGTGGGAGCTACAGAACTTGCCACGCGCGCGTCCGCGCGCGCCGCGCGCGAGATCGGGTGACCGACGCGTGTGGCGGGCCACCCGGAATCCGGCTGGTCACAGTTAAGAGG
>CAUYUJ010010705.1:20000-26904 GCA_963575745.1 Prorocentrum cordatum
CCTTCCCCTCCTACCTCCTACCTCCTCCCTCCGTCTCCCTCCTCCTCCTACAGTCGGGGCTGCTGATAGAAAGGACGATCCATATGAAACGAAGGCTCTTTTTGGCGCCAACAGCACATGGGTGCACGAATAGAGATAAAGCGACAATCATGGAAGGACCTAAGAAACATCGAGCCCTTTCTGAACCCAAGCTGCTCCTCATCTCGGCGTCTTGACCGTACCTCCTCTTCTCCCTCCCTCCCTCCTGCCCTCCCTCCTCCTCCCACCTCCCTCCCCTCCCCCTCCCGCCCCCCTCTATCCCCCCTCCACAATTACTCAATATGAATACTACTCTCCCTCTTCCCCTGATGACGTCTTGGGAGTAGCCGCCCGCCCCCCGCGTAATAACCTAACAGCGAAGACTGGTAGGTTTCTACTGGTGTCAAAAGATAGCATCTTATGACTCAGAAGGGAGGTCTGGGCGGCATCCAGACAGCGAGGGCCGGGCTCAGGGCCGGGCTCGTTTTAAGCAACCGGTCACACACTTCGTGCTTTTCGACCTCCCAGAACTCCATTCCCGGGCCACATTTTGAATGCCCGGAGCCAACCGTAGGCCACTTCGTGCTCTTCGACTTCCCAGAACTCCATTCCCGGGCCACATTTTGAATGCCCGGAACCAACTGTAGGCCACTTCGTGCTCTTCCATTTCCCAGAACTCCACTCCCGGGCCACATTTTGAATGCCCGGAGCGAACGTTACGCCACTTCGTGCTCTTCCACTTCCCAGCAGACTTCCAAGACTCATCATCTTCATCATCATCATCGTCCCCGTAGCCTTCTTGGCTACAGCCCTGCTTTCGAAGATTTCCTTTCAAAGGAACTGCGCAGCGCCTACTGCACACCTTAATGCCAGGACATGCTGATAGTTCTCGGTCTGGCGGCGGTGCTCCTGACCCTGCTGCATTGACATCCCATCATCCTCCTCAATCATCACATCATCATCAATGGTTTCGCCGAGCACCCCGGTGGAGACTCAGGTCTTACGGGTCCGTGCCCATACTACTACTACTACTACTACTACTACTACTACTACTACTACTACTACTACTACTACTACTACTACTACTACTACTACTACTACTACTACTACTACTACTACTACTACTACTACTACTACTACTACTACTACTACTACTACTACTACTACTACTACTACTACTACTACTACTACTACTACTACTACTACTACTACTACTACTACTACTACTACTACTACTGCTAGTACTAGTACTAGTACTAGTACTAGTACTAGTACTACTACACACTAAATCCATCGTAGACAGCCAACTGCCGCCAAGTCTCACGCGGAGCGACAAGACTCCCCACCACGCCAGGGACCCAGAGAGACCATCAGTCCCACAGGACCGGCGAGAGGGGGAAAGGCGGAGCGGCGTGAGCCCATCCGAAAAAGAGACAAAGAAAGGACCACCGAGAGTGCACTATTTTCTCCCACGGCACAAGCATGATCCTGGGGGGTCGCAGACCCCAAAGTTTATAGTGAGGCAGCTGGGCGTTTGCTGGCCAGCTGCCTTGTGCCCACTGTAATCGGCTCAGCAAGAAAGGGTTAAAGACAGACAGAAGAGGAAGGAGGAGAGGAGGAGGAGGAGCCAAAAACTTGAGGTGGGGCAGGCTACGATCGTGACAACGATAACATGGCACACCATCAATCGTAGACAGCCAACTGCCGCCAAGTCTCACGCGGAGCGACAAGACTCCCCACCACGCCAGGGACCCAGAGAGACCATCAGTCCCACAGGACCGGCGAGAGGGGGAAAGGCGGAGCGGCGTGAGCCCATCCGAAAAAGAGACAAAGAAAGGACCACCGAGAGTGCACTATTTTCTCCCACGGCACAAGCATGATCCTGGGGGGTCGCAGACCCCAAAGTTTATAGTGAGGCAGCTGGGCGTTTGCTGGCCAGCTGCCTTGTGCCCATACTTCCAGAAACCTTCTTGGAGCGGTTCTCCGGAGGGCGGGTCGGGTTGGGGCTTTTAAAATATTCCAGGATGTCATTGCTGAGCCGGGGACGCAACTGCTTCACACGATTCAACTGTGCTCGGGAGAGCAAGCTACGACTACGCAACATCCCCGCTGGCTTGGAGTATCGTTTGACGGAATTAGCAGACAGCCACCTACCTCTCAGTTGAATCGCACTTTCTGAAACCTTGAAATACCAGCTGTCATGCGACGGCCCCGCATGCCGCCACGAGTGAGGAGACAGGGGGAGCGAGGCAGAGAAGTGATGTGTACGAAAGGCTCTGCACAGACTCTCCCACCGGCTCAAAGACAGGCGAAAGAGCGAGCCTGTCGGACGCCGGCGGCACAAATCTGCGAGCAGCGTGCTGATCCAGCCGCGGTCGTGGGCCCCGGCCACGGTGGAGGCGTCGAACACCCTGTTCTTAGCTGGAAGCGCGCCTGTCGCCCGCGCCACGGTGACGATAGTGTCTGGGCGGCCTGCGGAGGGCAAGGTGACGTCGTTCGCAGTCAAGGCCAACACCTCACTCGGCCTGAGGTAGCAGTCGAAGGCCACCCACGAGGCTGCCGCAGCCTCAGGGCCGTCACCAGGGCCGGTGCCATCGCCGTAGAACCACTCGGCGGTCGCCAGCACGAGGAACTCGTCGCTGAGCGAGTCGCGGGGCCGCTCCGGCGCCGAGCGAAGAAAGCCAGCGAGAGCAGCCTTCGCCAAGGGAAAAGTGGAGCTGGCCCTCGGCGGCAGTCCCAGCACGCAGGCCGACCCGTAGATGGCGTAGCGCCCCGCCGACGGGTTGTCGCCGTTGAGGAAGAGGCCGTCCAGGTACTTGTCGAGCACGGCGTCCCACTCGCCCGGCGTCGCGGGCCGCAAGCCGCGGTCGAGCGCCCACTGCGCCAGCTCAGCGTGAGCCGACGCGTAGGCTCGGGCGGTCTGGGGGCGCACCGACGCCCGTCGGCAGACCCCGTCGCCAGAGCCATACGTCTCAGCGCGGCGGGCAGCGCGACGCCGCCGCTCTCGCTGCCGTGCGGCGAGCCCGACGATGAGCGGCGGCGTCTCTGGCCTCGGCGCGCCACGGCTTCCCGTCCCAGAAGCTGACGGCCCCCTCCCAGCCAAGCGGGCACAGCCGCGGGATTGACGGGAGGACCACTGGTCGGACTGACCTGATGTCTCTCCCCGTCGCGGCCGCCAGACGTCGTCCCCAGTCGATGGCGACCCGCGGCTCGCACGCCCCACGGAAGGCCTGGGGCGGGGCGGCATCCCGCAGCAGACTCGCCAGAGCCCGCACCAGCTCAGGAGGGTAAGCCGCGGCGAACGCCGTCCTCCAGGCGGCCGGACGCCCTGGCAGCTGTACCTTGCCTTGGAGTCGCACGTGAGGGGCGGCTGGGCAGGGGCAGCATCTGTCCAGAGCATGGCTGCCGGGCAGGGTCGAGTAGATGACGGTCGGCTTCTTCCAGGGCGCCCCGAAGGCGCACATGTCGAAGAGGCATCGTCGCGCCGCCAACCGGCGGAGCAGCCTCGCCACTCGGGGGACCTCGAAGATCCTCGAGCGGGCAGGGTTCTCGAGAAGTACGTGGATGTTGTTCTTGAGGCAGAGCTGGAGGACGCGGACCGTGAAGAGCACGCATCGCCATGAGCTCGGCGTGGAGGTACCCGTCGATCTCGCTGGCGTCCAGGCGGTGCAAGGGGTCCCGAGCAGAACGCACCATACGAAGCCCTTGGCCAGCCAGCTGAGGACCTCGCTTGCCACGCGACGGTCCAGCACGTCATGATGAGGCCCCTGCGCCACGTCCACCGGCGTCGCCACGCGCAGCCCAGCCTCAGCAGCGGCGGCGGACGCGAGCATGCAGCCCGCGAACAGCTCCAGGAAAGCCGGCCTCCCGCTCGAGAGATGGTCGCGCCATGGCCCAGCGGGCGGCCTCCGAGCGGCGGCGGCCTGTCGCCGCTGCCGCCGAGTCGGGCGGCCCGGCTCCGGCGGCGGCGGCTGCGGGCGGGCAGGGCGGCGCGGCGGGTCCTCCTCCGCGGCCGCACCGCCTGGCGCCCGCTCCCAGGCGGGACCGACGGCGGCCCCCAGCGGGAGAGCTCGAAGAGCCCTCCCGGCCAGCCGCTCTCCAGGTCGAAGCCATCCGTGATGCGCCAGCCTCGAGTCCGCGTCGGATGGGTTCCTGGCGGTCTCCACGTAGCGGCGATGCCAGATGATGCCAGTCGCCAGCTGGCACGCGGCCGCGCGGCGGGTGAGCCCGAGGAGCTCGCGATCCCGCGCGCGGCCCCGATCAAAAGCCAGCGTCTCCGCGAGGTTGTCGCCGAACGAGACGAGGTGCTTCCCGAACGCGTCGATGCACTCCGACTCGCGGGTGAGGCCCAGCAGCGCCGCCCGGGCCTCCTTACAGTGGATGGCGGCTGCGCGCTTCCAGCGCCCCACCACTCGGCGCTGCCACCGAGCTGGGTCGGCGAAGGCGTCTGGGACGCGCGGCGCGAGGCCGACGCGCTCCACTTGCTGGCGTTCCCGAGGGTGCTGCCGCTCGTCGCCCGACCTGAGGATGGCTGCCGAGTCATCAAGCGGCTGCAGCTCGCTGTCGACCCACGCGGAGAAGTCGCCGGCCTGCCCAGCGCCTCCAGCCAGGCCACCTCGCAGCTCCGCACCCGAGGCGCTCGGCCCTGGGTCCTCGTCGATGAAGCGCCACCGCTCACGCCAGACGGCCACGTCCCACAGCTGGTGCTTGTCGGCGGTGGTGACGTGCAGCGCGTAGCCCTCCGTGGACGCGTCGCTGCAGTAGGCCCGCTCCAGCATCGGGGAGGCGAGATCAAGGTGCACGAAGTGGACGAGGTCCCTGGCAATCCGCAGCTCGTCCAGGACGTCGCGAGGTAGCGCTCGGACCTCGTGGCCGCCAGTGCCCACAAAGCGGTAGGCGGCCCCCAGGATGGACAAAGCGCAGCGCCGCAGGCTGAAGTGATGCACAAGATGACCCAGAAGGCACCGAACGTGGTTCGGAGAGAGCGCCCCACGATGGCTCGCCTCGCCCAGGGCATACCAGAGCCGCCAGCTGCGCCGGTGGCTGTGTCTGACCCACCGCCGCTCGCCGTCGAACAGTAAGCCGACTGCCTCGAAGCTCTGCGTCGCGTCGACCCGCTCGTGCACCTGCAGACCCATGCGGACAAGCTCGTCCACCACCTCCGCGTGCAGCCGCACCACGGAGTCGCGGTCGCACCCGAGGACGTTCGCGTTGTCGACGTACGGGGCGCAGACGGCAACGCCAGGCCGCAGCCCTGGCGGCGGTTGGCGATCACCGACAACGACAGGCCCAAGCCCAAGGCGCTCCTGAGCTCGGCGGCAGGCCTCTGAGACGGCGCTGTGGCAGAAGTACAACGCCCAGCTCCAGCCCATTGGCAGCCCGCCGAAGCAGACCTCGAGCTCGTCGGACGGGTCCACTGCCACGCTCGCGTTGACCTCAGGGTCAAAGACCTCGGTGACGCCGACGTCTCCCGCCCGGCGGCAGACGCCCAGCCCGAAGAAGTGCGAAACCGTCGGCGCCAAGAACTGGTAAAACCCGTCCTGCAGGTCGATCGAAGCTCCCCACAGCTCGGGCTCATGCCCCGGCTCCTTCTCCATGAAGTGCGGGTCCAGGACGAGGCTGGACATGGCGGCGGTCGTGGCCAGGCGCGTGTACGGGGCCTTCCTGTGCAACACGTTAGCCGGCCGACAGTCCAGCACCATGCGCAGCATCCCCGTCTTCTTCGCCACGAAGAAGATCCCGACGCGCGAGGCGACCCGACGCCGGTACGTGATGAGCCCCACGCTGTCCAGCTTTCCGACCAGGTCGTCGAGCATGTCGGGCGAGCGCCTGAGCCTCTCGTCCCAGTGAGGCCGAACAGGGTCAGGCCCCTCGGCGTCGGCGGGAAGAACGATCCGACGAGGGTCGTCCAGGAATGTCCGCGCGACGTCACCGACGAGCCCAGCGGCATCCTGCGGGCGGATGTTGCCCTTGGCGACAGCAAGGAGCTCGGGGCGGTACGGCGCCACGGCCAGCGGTGTGTCGCACTCGTAGAGGTCCTTCGTCTTGAGAATCTCGGATAGGGCCCCGTCGGGGCACAAGTCATATTGGCGAGGCTGCGGGCCGGCGGCTTCTGCGGCGGTCGCCAGCCTCCTCCACACCTGCCGCTGCGGTCCCGAGAGCGGCTGGCGCGAAGTTGCGTGGTGAAGCGGCCCAGGCGTGGGCGCGCCCCTGGCCCGAGCCCCCGCCAGAGCGTTGAGCGCCGCAGCCGCTTGGACTTGAAGACGCCGTGGCCCCGGCTCGGGAAGCAGAAGACCGTCAGCGCGCGACGGCGCCGCACTAGATGAATTGGCAACCTCAGGAAGATCCAGAGGGAAAAGAGCACGGGAACGAGTGGCCGCCATCCCACACGAGCAGGTCCGCGGCCGTCGCAGTCGAGGAAGACCTCCTCGCTCACGACTTCCCATCCTTCTTGCGCCTGTCCGACTCCTCCGCGAACAGACGCTGCTGCTTGAGTGTGAACGCCTCCGACTTCTGCTCTTCCGCGATGAACTTGGCGAAGTCGCCCGTGACCGCGGCCGTCCCCGAGTCGAGGGTGGACGCGATCATCATCTCGAGCCCCCTGAAGTCCGGGCTCTTGGGCGACCTCCTCGTCGCCCGCTCGATGTACATCACCCTCCTGGCGAGCATCTCCATACCTGCCAGCCGATAGACCTCCAGCTGGTCGAAGCACAACGTATGATGGAAGATGCTCAGGAGCGAGGCGTGGTGATGAGCCACGGCCGTGTCTGGCCCAACGCCCGAGTCCCGCACCCACTTGTCGTGGTAGGTGGCGACGGTCTCGCCCGACGAGCGGATGATCGAGACCAGCTCGACCGCCGCGCTTGGCCCCCGGAACGGCCAGTCG
>CAUYUJ010010706.1:7500-15000 GCA_963575745.1 Prorocentrum cordatum
CGATGTTGTGGCGCTTTTGGGCGTTGTGAAAGTTATACAGAAGGGTTTCGCCCATTGCCGCCGGCTCCTTCTCTTTTAGAAAGGGGCATACCAGAGCTAAGTTGGGATGCGAGGGCGCCGCCGTGAAGCAATGTCAGGACTTCACGCGAGGGCCAGTATCGTACGTTACGGCCTGCACTGTAACATTGAAAAACATCCCTCGAAATCTGACGACGATCGTGACGTTGGGACGCGAACGTCGCGTAGTTAATTTATTAGGGATCGTAGCCTCGGGGACGCGAGCGCAGTTAGTTTGCAAAAAGGATCGTGGCCTCGAGGCCGCGATCATTGGCATTTGACGGGGGGATCGTGGCTTCGGTTTCGGTGACGTACGTATTGTAGAATGTATCAGAGCTTATGGCTTCGAGGACGCAACTATTGAATACTTTACGAAGGATTGTGTGCTCGAGGCCGCAATTACGCCGTAATTTGCGAGGGAACGTGGCCTCGGGGGCTCGCGGTCTGGAATTGGCGCACGGAAGTAGCAAGCCTAATCCGCGCAGCCTGATGGCCCCACAAAGGGGCCGCGGGATTTCGTCATTTCTGGCATTTGTGGGCCGTTGGGGCCTCTGGGATCTATGGAGATGAGGAACACTTGGGCACCTTCGACTCCACCGTGTCCTCCTCCTCCTCTTCCTCCTCCTTTTACTTTTACGTGTCTGTATACTTGAACTGTTGCTTGCACCTCCAGTACGACTGCCATTGCTACGGCGACTACTATCACGACTGCTCCTGCTACTGCTAGTGCGACCGCTACAAGTACGACTACCACGATTACTACTACTACTACTACTACTACTACTACTACTACTACTACTACTACTACTACTACTACTATTACTACTACTACTACTACTACTACTACTACTATACTACTATACTATAATAATTACTATCCTAATTCCAACGGGACGTACTACGACTACGACTACGACTACTACGACGACCGACGACGCTACTAATTACTAACTACTTACGATTATAACACTACTAATTACTCCTACTACTAATACTACTACTACTATACTACTACACTACTACTACTGATACAATGGTTACTAATACTTACGCTGCTGCTGCTGCTGCTTACGACGCTACGACCTACTTACTACTACGACTACGAATACTACGACTACGACTACTACTATACTACACTACTACTACATACTACTACTACTACAATACGCGGCTACGCTATGCTACTGAGCCTGCCTACTGCCTACTACTACTACTACGACTACTACTACTACTACTACTACTACTACTACTACTACTACTACTACTACTACTACTACTACTACTACTACTACTACTACTACTACTACTACTTACTACGTACTACTTACTACTTACTACTACTACTACTACTACTACTACTACTACTACTACTACTACTACTACTACTACTACTACTACTACTACTACTACTACTACTAATACTACTACTCTACTACTACTACTACTACTACTACTACTACTACTACTACTACTACTACTACTACTACTACGACTACGACTACTACTACTACTACTACCACGACTACTACGACTACTACTTACTACTCTTACTACTACTACTACTACTACGACACTACAAATACTATTACTCTACGCTATACTACTACACGATGTACTACCTTAATACCACTACGACTGTACACTGCACATACTATCTATGACGACTACTGACTTACTACGTGTTGGCGAACTACCACTACGACTCGCCACCACTACTACACTAGTAATACTACCTAAGAACTATACTATACTATACACTACTGCTACGAGACTACTAATACAACTATACTAACTACTGACTACTACTACTAATACCCGACTCCTAATCCTACAATACTACCACTACTACGACTACGACTACTACTACTACTAACTTAATACTACTACACTACTGCTGTGCTGCTGCTACCGACTGTACTACGACTACGAATTACTTCTACTACGACTACCTATTTCTTCTCTTACTTACTTACTACTCCTACTAATACTCTACTACTACACTAACGACTACTACTATGCTGCACATGACTATCACTACCTATACGACTACGACTACTATTACTATACGAATACTATTAATACTACTACTACTACTCTACTATACACCACTACAACTACTACTACTACTACTACTGAATACTACTACTACTTACTACTACTACTACTACTACTACTACTACTACTACTACTACTACTACTACTACTACTACTACTACTAACTACTACTAACTACTACTACTACTACTACTACTACTACTACTACTACTACTACTACTACTACTACTACTACTTACTACTACTACTACTACTACTACTACTACTACTACTACTACTACTACTACTACTACTACCACTACTACTACCTACTACTACTACTACTACTACTACTACTACTACTACTACTACTACTACTACTACTACTACTACTACTACTACTACTACTACTACTACTACTACTACTACTACTACTACTACTACTACTACGACGACGACGACGACGACGACGAGGACGACGACGACGATGACGACGACGACGACGACGACGACGACGACTACTACTACTACTACTACTACTACGACGATGACGACGATGACGACGACGTCGACGATGACCATTGGTGCTGCTGCTGCTGCTGCTCTTCCACGAGCCCCACCCGACATCGACAGGGTTATGCTTACCCTCCAGCTACAGGCATCAGCGCTGCAGCCCCCTCCCCCTCCCAGCGCAGCGCCTCCCAGGAAGGCCTGCCTCAGCCAGTCGTGGCGCCGCCCCCCTCTCGGACTCCACTGGCGGGCGGCCCCTGCAGTCCGCCCCGCAGGCTGCCCATCTTTCCAGCTAGGTCGCCCTCGGGGAGCGAAGATCATCGCACGTCGCGGTCTGGGCCAGAGAGCTGCCCGTTTCCAGCGGCGTGCCGCGCGACACCGCGCGAAGATGATCGCGCGTCGCGCTTCGCGGGGCGCAGCCCGCGAGGTTGGGTGATCCAGATCTTTCTTTGTGCCAGGGTCTGTGGACCCAGGGTCTTTCGCAAAAAGTCCGAGACTCTCGATCGCCTTGGCAATGGCACCTGCCGTCCCCGGCGATGATGAGATCTACCGGACACGAACGCGTCAACGCAAGGGCCCTGGCTCCTCCACAGGAGAGCCGGGGGTGCCAGGCGATTTCCTGCCGTTCGCCATTCTGTATTGGTTTGGGACCAGTGCCGCCATCCTACAAGTCACGTCGCAATTCACGTTCGTCTCCTCATGCTCATCCTCTGCCTGTTCGTCTCATCACGTTCGTCCTCGCATTTGTCGTCAAGGTCGTCATTGTCGTCGTTGCCGTCGTCGTCATCATCATCCTCTTCTGTTCCCTCTTCAAGCTCTCCCTCCTCCAAGTCTCGTCGTTGTGAACGTGGCGCCGCCAGGTGGCTTCCATCGAGAGGCCAACGCTGAACGGCCCCTTCAAAGTTGAGAGGCGCATTGGGCACTCTTTGCTGAGCGGCCCCTTCAAAGCGGAAGGGCGCACTGGAAACCTTTGGCTGAACGGCCCCCCGCCCACGCACCGTGGCGCGCGTGCTTCAGTCTTGGAAGGCGGGGGCAAGTCTCCCGTTGCGCGAGAGGGGCGAACTTGCCCCGCTCATCACGACGAGACCGGCAGTGCCACCCGCGGGTGCGCAGAGATGACCGCGCTCCGCGGCCTCGCGGCCAGGGCTGGCCAACTGTTGCCCGCCAGGGCGCGACAACGAGATCACCACGCATCGCGGGATGCGCGATGCTACCGTCGGGAAGTTTTGGGCGCGACGCTTCGGCGCGACGCGCTATCCACGTCCCAGTCCCAAAGCGTCCGCGCGTCAAGTCCTGGCCTCCTGCCCCGCGGAGCGGGGCGACACGCTGTCCGCTTGCAAGGCGTAGCGTGTCGCCAGGACCGAGGGGGCGACACGCTGAACTGACTTAGAGATCAAAGTCACCCGCGGGGGCGTGAAGACGATCCCGCTTCGCGCGCCGCGGCCTGGGCCAGGGCGGTTGCCTTCGGAGTGGCGGCGCGAGGGCGCAAAGGCGCGAAGGTGATCGCGCGTCGCGCATCGCCGGGCTCGACTCGAACCTGGGTGGCCTGGAAGCCGGGCCGGACTCAACAAACTTCTTCCTCTTGCTGAAGGGGCCGGGGCGTATCGGGGCGTCAAGTGAAGCGCGCGGCCTAACATCGGACGGCCTCGGGTATTGCCCCGCTGGATGTGCTTAGCCCTTCAGGGCTATCGCAGTACCATAGTGGACCAGGTGATGACCCAGTAGTTCCTGTTCCTCCCTTTCCTTCTCCATCTCATCCCCTTCCTCCTTTTCCTCCTCCTATTTCCTCGTCCTCCAGCTCCTCCTCCGCCTCCTCCTCCTCGTTTTTCTCCTCCTCTTCCTCCTCCTTCTCCTCGTCCGCCTTTTCCTCCTCATCTTCCTCCTCATCATCCCTTTCCTTCTCTTTCCCTTACAGATGAAAAATCGTTTCCTCCCTTCTTTTGGTTTTTCAAACTCTCGGTCAACTCTCTGGCTAAGATTGACTTTTCTCTTTCTCTCTCTTGTACTCCCAGATCGTTTCCTCCTTTCTTCTGGAGTGGACACAAGTTGGGAGCGGATTCGGCCTGCCCGCTCGGACGAGGAGACGATCCTGTCGCGACGGGGTGGAGGTCCTGACATGTGTGTGTGTGTGTGTGTGTGTGTGTGTGGTTCGCTTCCTGGGGTCGTCTCAGGGCATATGTGGGCATCGACGCATTCGGACGTAGTCGTGGAGCCTCTTGGATGAGTAGGAGCAGATTCGGCGAGGACCTCCCACACTAGAAATGCCCGTTTGAGATTCGCCACCAGGTTCACAAGAGTTATTTGATTATCTATACAGTGGCAGGAGGCGTAGGCATTTCGTTTCCTCGTACGGATGGCCTGGAAGCGGGATTTCACGAGTAAACGTTTTCAAATTTCAGGACGATTTGAACCATCTAGGCAAAACCTGATTAGAGAGTATGTTATGTGGTATGTTGATGATGCGGGTTGTGTCAGCTGAAAAACGCGAGCCTGATTCTAGACTTGGGCTCCATAGTGTTATGATGTGTTATGTCGTGCTCCTCATGCGGGCGTTTGTGCGAGCGCGGGTGTAAGCACCCACACTTGTTTGTGCGTTGCCATTCGAATGGGGCACCACTGCTGCAGCTACAGCGACGGCGATCTGGCGACACGTGCTGGCATGTACTATCAAATGCAATTGCACACCGATTAACAGTAAATGGCGGGAGTTCTGTGCGAAGCAGAGATTGCGTGTGGGAGAGGGGTTTGACCAACCGCAGCGCGGCACCGATGAGGGATGCAATTCGAATATCAATAATATCAGTGACGGTATGGCATACAATGTAGGTGCATCGTGGTGGTCGTAGGGGCCGATCCCCAACTGTCACATGATGACCATGGTCATGGCGATGATACAGATAAAAATGACGATGACGGTAACGATGGTAATGATGGTAATGATGATGATGATGATGACGATGATGATGATGATGATGATGATGATGATGATGATGATGATGATGATGATGATGATGATGATGAGGGTGGCGATTTTCGCACCGTTTCGGCAGGAGCCATTGGCCAGGTCTATCTGGACCACTGGCGCGGAAAGAAGGCGCTGTCCCATGGTAATGACGATGAGGGTGATCAGGTGCAAGTAAGCGCAGCAAGAAATGAGAGTGCAGATGACGACGAGGAAGAGGACAAGGATGCGGACCAGGATGATGATTGTGTTGCTGATGATAACTATGGTGTGAATGATGATGCTGACGACGATGATGCCGATGATTAGGATGATGGTGATGCTGGCGGTGACGATGACAATCACGATGACGATGATGTTGATGATGATGACAGTGATGATGATGATGATGATGATGATGATGATGATGATGATGATGATGATGATGCTGACGGTGATGATGATGCTGATGATGACGACGATGAAGATGACGATGATGAGGATGAGGACGATGGTTATGGTGATGATGATGGTGATGATGATGATGATGTTGATGATCATGCTGCTGCTGCTGCTGCTGATGATGATGATGATGATGATGATGATGCTGATGATGATGATGATGATGATGGTGGTGATGGTGGTGGTGATGATGATAAGGATGATGATGATGCTGATCCTGCTGATCCTGCTGATGCCCCAATCAGAGCTTGCTTCTGTAGGGGTCCCAGCGGATTCATATGGTTAGGTTAGGTTTGTCGCCGATCTTCGCTGCACGCCCGGGTGCCCGGGTGGTGCCGGGGGGTGCCCTGGGCCCGAGTGCCCGGGGGGTGCCCGGGGGTGCCCGGGTGCCCGGGTGCCCGGGTGCCGGGGCGTGCCGGGGGGGGCCCGGGGGTGCCCGGGGGTGCCCTATAGCCTTATAGCCCTAAGCCCTATAGCCCAATACCTTTATAGCCCTACAACTCTATAGCCCTATAGCTCTATAGCCCTATAGCTCAATAGCCCTATAGCCCCCTAGCCCTATAGCCCTGATTGGGTTTTTTCTCCGGTATCATGATTATGTTGATGATGATGATGATGATGATGATGATGATGATGATGATGATGATGATGATGATGGTGATGGTGATGATGACGATGATGATGATGATGATGATGATGATGACGATGGTGTTGATGGTGATTATGGTCATGATGAGTGTGTTAATGATGATGATGATGATGATGATGATGATGATGATGATGATGGTGATGGTGATGGTGATGGTGATGGTGATGGTGATGGTGATGGTGATGGTGATGGTGATGATGACGATGATGATGATGATGATGATGATGATGATGACGAAGGTGTTGATAATGATGATGATCATGATGATGACGATGATGATTATGGTGATGATGATTATGGGGATGATGATGATTATGATGATGATGATGATGATGGTGGTGGTGGTGGTGATGATAATGTTGTTGATGATGATGATGATGATGATGATGATGATGATGATGATGATGATGATGATGATGATGATGATGGCGGGCCAGCATTGGGCAAGGGTGGGTAATTAGTGAGTCTTTTGGGGGCTACCGCTCTTCCACGCTGCTCTTGCACTGTCCCTGCACGCCCTGCCCGTCGCCCCCCGCGCGAGCGACGCGGAGGACGAGCCGTCTCCCGTCGACGCGGTGTGCCAGCAGGGGCTCCCGGACTTAGGAAACCTTCTCGGGGTACGGCGGCTGACCTCTGCTGCTGCTGCTCCTCCTCCTCCTACTTTCCTCCTGCTCCTACTTTCCTCCTCCTCCTCCTCCTCCTCCTACTCCTCCTCCTACTCCACCTTCTCCTTCTCCTCCTCCTCCTCCTCCGTAGCCATTTTGGCTCAAGTGGGATACCTCCCCACTTGGGCCGAAATGGATTCCATAGCAATCTATCCCGAGGGCATCCGCCCCCAGCGTTTTGC
>CAUYUJ010010706.1:20000-26892 GCA_963575745.1 Prorocentrum cordatum
CCAAAACGGCCTCGGCGAGGAAGCCCAAATCATTGGTTTCACTAGGGTTTTGGCCCCATGTTGGCCTCCTGGGGGTGGGGACGCTAATTAGTGCTCCCCTCTTGTTTGATCGATCTCCTCCAAGATGGCCCCAAGAGGTCCCAAGATGGCCCCAAGATGGCACCAAGAGCCCGAGGAGGCCCCCAAGAGACCCCCAAGAGGCCCCAAGAGACCCCCCAGAGGCACCCAAGATGCTCCAAGAGGCCTCGGCGAGAATGTCAAATCATTGATTTGACGAAGGAATGAGCCACATGTTTGCCTCTTGGGGGGGGGCACTGATTAAGATGACTCCAAGAGCGCCTGGGAGAGCCCAAAATGACCTCCAAGATGGCTCAACATATCCCAAGGTGTCTCAGAATGGCTTCCTCTGTGTGCTGCCCGCTTCCCTGATCGAGGCCATTCCTCTGGGCATCGTTTCTGGATGCGCTGGTGGGGATTCGCGAAGCGTCAACAATTTGAGGGGTCACAGTTGAGGCGGCCTGTGTTGGCGCCGATCTTCTCTTCGGACAAGGTGCTCCCAGACAGCGGGCGGGTGTCAGCTCCGCCTCCACGCTTTCCCTCCCCCGGCGAGCTTCTGCACCCGGCGCTCTGGCAGGCAGCAGTCGGTTCAAAAGAGATGCCTCTGTGTTGCGCAGTCTTGCCACCGATCACGGAATCTTCTTTCTGAGCAAGTCCTACTAGTACGGCTCCATCACCACTTTTGCCCCAGGTCCTCCCTCCTCTCTTGCTGTGCGTCATCCGTCACGGGGGTGGCGTCTGTCTCGATGAACGTCGTCATGTTGAGGAGACCAGCCTCGCATTTTCGGAATAGTCTCGCAAGCCTTGCTTCTTTTCTTCCAGGCGGCGATTACTTTACACTCCACAGGTGGTTTTCGTTCTTCCCTCCCCCTGCTTGGCGGAGCCGTCATGCGAAAATGTTTGGCGTCAGCCACATTAGTCTGGTGCTCCGTGTCCTCGGCCTCATCACATGGGGCTGTGATGATCGAGACCTGCCACGCTGATGCTATCGCATCGGCGCGAAAGTGTGCCCCACACCACAGCGAAAGGTCGAACATGCATCTGACCAGGTTTCTATGGTATGAGGCGTTCCAACAAAGGCGCTGCCTTCGAGGATCGAAGGCGTTGTCGGCGGAAGATCGGGGAAGTAAAATGAGGCCGCCTCCGCCGGCGGAAGCCGGCGGACGGCGACGGAATTAGAAAATCGCTTCCACGAGATAAGAAATGTTCTGGGGTTCAGGGTCCCCGAAATCCGCCATATGAGTTGGCAGGTGAGGCGAGCGAACGACGGGGGTTGCAGATTGTCATGGTCGCCGAGAGGCCCGGACGGCCGCCACGGCTCCTCATCAGGAGGCGGCACGTTGTATGTGTATTTCTTGGCCCGCTCAACATCGCCCTCTTGGTCCTGGAACTGTTCGACGTGTCCCTGAATGCATCGGATGCGTCCCTCCTGTTATGATGTTCCAACCGACTTTAACTTTGACCACCAGGGAAAATTTCGAGTACCAAGAAAGTGCCGAAACTGGACGGTTTTCGCGTGTCGGGCCCTGGGAGGCGATACTCGCTCGACACTGTTTTGATATTTTTCTGGGTGCTCGAAATCATATCTGGGAGGGGGTCCTTAAGTACGATAGGAACAGCATAACCCTCTTGCTAAAGATTAGGACCCTCCCCACGGGCCGCCGTGTTCCTTCACCTTGGGGCGGGGAGTGGTCGCCAGAGAGGCGGCTTCTTGTGGAGATCAGTTTGTTGTGTCAAACTTACCCATCCCGGAGTCGCCCGGGTTCCGCCTCGTGACGGTGAGTGGGTGTCACAGGCGGAATGGTAGTGCAAATTGCCCGGGGAGGGACCCCTGAGAGGTTACCCTCCCGCCGCTGGGTCGCCTTGGCGGGGGTCAGACGGCGAGGGATGGTTAAGCGATGCTAAGTGTGTATGATTTCTCCCGCAGCTTATGTTGTTATTTTTCTCCCGCTGGGTCGCCATTTTCTCCCTCAGGCCGGGCTGTGGGGGGTCTAGGGTCATCTAGCTGCTCCTTCCCGCCCGGTATTCTTTTTGCCCGCCCATCACAGTCTCTTGGCGGGGACGGGTTTCCTCATGCATGAGGGGGTTCCTCAGACGTGAGGAAGTATCAGGGGGGGAGCTGTTGTTGCTCTTGTAGTTCGGAGGCCAACAACGCAGTTTGGTGACCCCACGCTGTCCATTGTAAGAAACAGGGTGTGGCCCTGGGAGAAGTATTTAATTGACAAATGCAATGGTTACCGGAGGGGGGATCAACAACAAATCATTATTTAGAAATGAGAGTTCACTACCAGCAACAACAACAACAACAGCAGCAACACCAACACCGGCAACACGAACAACAACACCAGCACTAATAACAACAACAGCAACACCAACGGCAACATCAACAACAACAGCAACAATCATGTGAAACTGGTTCGCTAAGCTGTTCGTTTCTACCTGTTCGCGTGCTTTTCAACACGTATATCCCGAACCCTCATTACCCGCCTTCTTCGTCTTTGATCGTACCCCCTTGCGGGTATATCTTCCTTCCCTGCAACGTGCATTTAGTGCAGCCCCTGAGGCAAGAGAAGAGAGGACGGATGGAAGGGGGAGAGAGAAGGATGAAGCACGGGATTTGCAGGAAGGGGCTCGGAGCAGAAAACACGTGGCACAACCAGACGGGCCGATCGGGCGGGTAGACCCTAACGGGTGGGTCGGGAAAGCGGGCCCGAGCGGCCAGGTCGAGCAGGCGTGTTGCTGAAGCATGAGTCCTGCATGAATCGCGAGGAGAGCTCGACCGATAGCGCGATTCCCAAGTAAATCGTGAGAAAGGCCAGCGCGAGAGCGTGATTATTGGGTGTGGTTGGCGCGGCGCTGGAATAAATTGCGAGGAAGTTCCACGCGAGAGCGCGATTCATGCATACATTGTGAAGGTGTTCCGCGCGAGAGTGCGATGTTGGAATACATGTTGAGGAGATATCACGCGGGAACCGTTGTTGTTGTCGTAGTTCGGGGCCCAACAACCCAGTTTGGTGACACCAAGCCTTCCCTTCGGGTGCGAGCCCGGAGGGGTGGCACTTCATTTGAAAAACCGCCATGGTTTCCGGAGGGGGGGCTCAGTTAGAAGTATTTGAAACAAAACCATTCAACAACAACACCACCAACAACGACAACAGCAACAACACCACCACCAACAACAACGGTTACCGCCTGATACTTCCTCACAACGTATTTCAAAGTCGCGCTCTTGCGCGGGACTTCCTCTCAATGTATGCAGGAATCGCGCTCTCGCGTGGGATTTCTTCACAATCAGTTCAGACGCCGCGCCCTCGTTACTCGGGAGTCTCGCGTTTGGTTTTTCGGGCGATTTGCTTGGAAATCGCGCTATTGCTCGAGAATTCCTCGCGATTCATGCAGGACCCACGCTTCAGCAGCCCGCCTGCTCGACCTGGCCGCCTGGGCCCGCCTTTCCGACCCGACCGTTAGGGTCTGTCTACCCGCCCGATCTGCCCGCCTGGTTCTGCCACGTGTCTTCTGTTCCTAGCCCTCTTCCTGCTGATATCTCTCGTGTTCCTTCCTTCTCCCTCCCCTTCAATCCGTCCTTTGCTCTCCTGTTTTAGGGGTTGCGCTACATGTACGTTGCAGGGCAGGAAGATCTACCCCCAAGGGGGTGCGATCGAAAACAACGAGGGCGAGTACCGAGGGTTTGGGACATACGTGTTGGATGGCACGCGAACAGATAGGAGCGATCAATATCAGCATGACTGTTGCTGTTGCTGCTGTTGCTGCTGTCGTCGTCCTCGTCCTCGTCGTCGTCGTTGTTGTTGCTGCTGTTGCTGCTTCTGTTGCTGTTGTGATTGCTGTCGTTGTTGCTGTTGTTTCTGTTGTTGTTGTTGTCGAATTCTCATTTCTAAAGGATAAAGATTGTTGATCCCCCCTCCGGGGCGCATTTTTCCAAGTCAAATGCTCTTCCCATGTTCTCTATCAGAGAAAATCTTGGGTCTCAGAACTGGCCCCCTGGACCCCGGGCTACAACAACAACAACAACAACAATCATAGTATGATTGTTCGCTCTTACCTGTTCGAGTGTCATTCAACACGTATTTCCCGACCCTTCGCTACCCGCCTTCGTCGTCTTCGACCGTGTCCCTTTTGAGGGGTATATATTTCTTCCCTGCAGGCCAGGCCCCGGCAAGCGGCGGGGCGGCCGCGGACCGTCGGCCTGGCCAGCGGCAGCGCTGATCGGCGGCAGCCCGACCCCAAGAGGGACGGACACGGGACCGACCACGACGACGACGACGGCGACGACGACGGCAACGACGACGGCGACGACGACGCTGGCGACGGCGACGGCGACGGCGAAGGCGACGACGACGACGACGAGCGAAAGCGAGAGCGAGAGGGAGAGCGGGGCCACGACGGGCAGGGAGGGGGGCCACGAAGGGCGACAGCGAGGCCACGAAGGGCATGCGTAGGGGGCCACGAAGGGCAGATAATGCGGGGCCACAGGGGGCAATGACGGGGCCGCTAAGGGTAGCAACGGGGCCACGCAGGACAGCGAGGCTACGAAGGGCGTGCATATGGGGCCACGACGGGCGCGAACGAGTGGGGACCACGAAGGGCATGCGCATATTGGGCCGCAGAGGGCACGGAAGGGGCCACTGAGGACAGCAACGGGGCCACGAAGGGCAGCGAGGGGGCCACGAAGGGCGACAGTGGGGCCACGAAGCGCATGCATATGGGGGCCACGACGGGCGCGAACGAGCAGGGGCCACGAAGGGCATGTATATGGGGCCACCAAGGGCAGCGAGGGAGCCACGAAGGGCTGCAACGGGGCCACGAAGGGCAGCGAGGGGGCCACGAAGGGCTGCAATGGGGCCACGAAGGGCTGCAACGGGGCCACGAAAGGGCAGCGAGGGGGGCCACGAAGGGCTGCAACGGGTCCACGAAGGGCAGCGAGGGGACTACGAAGGGCTGCAACGGGTCCACGAAGGGCAGCAAGGGGGCCACGAAGGGTTGCAGCGGGTCCAAGAAGGACAGCGAGGGGGCCACGAAGGGTTGCAACGGGGCCACAAAGGGCAGCGAGATCCCGAGTCCTAAGTCAGCTGTGGGGGAGTCCTAAGCGTGAGCGCGATACCTGGGTGCCTGAGTGTCAGGAGCGCGGCGCTTGAATGAATTGTAGGGAGCTCAAGCGCAAGAACGCGATTCTTGAGTAAAGTGCATGCAAGTCTCGAGCGAGGACAAGAACGCCGAGGGAGCGATCCCTGAATAGATTGCAAGGAAGTCTGAAGCGAGAGTCCTGGCGAAATTGTGAGGAAGTCTCAGGCGGGAGCCGTTGTTGTTGTAATCCGGGGGCCAGGGGCACAGTTTGAGCCTAGTGATTTTCCCGGATAGTAAAAACAGGGTCAATTGAAAAACAAAATGGTCACCGGAGGAGGGGGGGTCAACAATAACTTTTCTTCAGTAGCGAGAGCCCATCAACAACAGCGGTTCTCGCCTCATAATTCCTCACATTGTATTCCCAAATCGCGCTTTCGGGGGCCCGGCATCGCCCCCGCGACTCATGCCTGAACCCCCCAACACCCATGGCAGAATTCTTTTCTCCGCGGGGGGGCCATTTTCGCGGCGACTCGTTAAGCCCGGAACCCCTGGCGGCGCATGACTTTTGCTTCTTCTGCGCGCGTATTGCCACTGGAACCCATGACCCCTCCGGCTAGAGTGCACCTTGTATTTGAGTACAACTGGTACCATCGTGTGCTAGCGCACAGCTGCTCCTAGAGTGCTCGGCCACGCGTAGACGGGGGTAGGGGGAGGGGAGGAGACTCCTTAAAAAACACCCCTGCTTCTTAGAAGGCGCGGCCCTTCTCTATAGATGTAAGGATGGCGCCTTTTAACAGGCAGCCTCCTTCTAAGAAGGCTTCCCCCCTCCCCCTACCTTCGTTTGCGCGCCGCCAAACTTCACCTGTCCCTGCAGCACAACTAGTCTTATCGAATTGCGATTGAGACAAGAAAGGAAACAGTATACATTCGTGACTTGGGAATAAGGAGACATTATAGGATCGCGATTTTGGAACACGGTGGCATAATATTGCAGCGCGCAAGTAATACTAGTACAATCCCCTAGTACGACTACTATTACAGTGATGCTGCAGCACACTTACAATCTTGGCTCTCGCGTTTTTCCTCCTCTGGTTGCGCTGGAGGGGGGCCTCCCGCGCCAGCATCCCCGCGGCTGAGATTTCATTCCTTTTCCGGAATTGTAGGCATGGGTGACCCCCGTGCCCGAACCCCTCGCCAACGATTTCTTTTTTCCTGCGCGGAAGTCGGACCCCCTGGGTTCCTCGGCGCGCCCCGGAAATGCTTCTTTTCCAGATGGCCCCCCATGGGTCATATGTTGGAGTCGCCCGGGTGGTTGCCCGGCTGGAGGGGTTCGGAGGAGGGTTTTCGAGGAGGAGGAGGAGGAGGAGGAGGAGGAGGAAGAGGGAGGGACGCCGCCGCTGCACTTCACCCTTTTATTCTCTCGCACTCGCCCTCCCCAGATCTTTCTTCTGCGCTCGTCCCTGGAAGAGATCGAGCTCCTGAGGAACGCAGCAGCCTCGATGCTCATGTATGGCCAACGTGAAAGGAGACGCCGCCCTCCAGAAAGGCTTCGACACAATCCTACGCGCAGAAAGGCGATGGGGGAACGGTTACGCGGGGTCCTCCCCGACGTCCCTCCCCGCGCGCCGCTCCGTCCTCGCCTGTCCCCGGGCCTGCGCGTCGGACTTCGTCTGGCCGTACAGCGCCAGGCCAGAAAAAACGGAGAGGGAGGAGGAGGAGGAGGAGGAGGAGGAAGAGGAGGAGGAGGAGGAGA
>CAUYUJ010010707.1:0-26892 GCA_963575745.1 Prorocentrum cordatum
AGTAGTAGTAGCAGTAGTAGTAGTAGTAGTAGTAGTAGGAGTAGTAGAAGTAGAAGTAGTAGTAGTAGCAGTAGTTGTCGTAGTACTAGTCGCATTGGTAGTGGAAGTATTAGTCGTAGTCGTAGTAGTAGTAGTATTAATAGTAGTAGTCGTAGTAGTAGTAGTTGTGGTAGTAGTTGTAGTGTTGTTAGTAGTAGTAGTAGTAGTAGTAGTAGTAGTAGTAGTAGTAGCAGTAGTAGTAGTAGTAGTCATGGTAGTCGTAGTCGTAGTATAATGAAAAAAGAAGTAGTAGTAGTAGTAGTAGTAGTAGTAGTAGTAGTAGTAGTCGTAGTAGTAGCCGTAGTCGTTGTAGTGTTGGTTTTAGTTGTAGTCGTAGTCGTAGTAGTAGTAGTAGTAGTAGTAGTAGTAGTAGTAGTCGTTGTCGTAGCAGTAGTAGTTGTAGTAGTAGTAGTCTTAGCCTCGTAGTAGTAGTAGTAGTAGTAGTCGTTGTTGTTGTACTTGTAGCAGTAGTGGTACTAGTCGTAGTAGTACGAGTAGTGGTGTTGGTAGTAGTAGTAGTAGTAGTAGTAGTAGCAGTAGTAGTAGTAGTAGTAGTAGTAGTAGTAGTAGTAGTAGTGGTAGTAGTAGTAGTAGTAACAGTCGTAGTAGCTGTAGCAGTAGTAGTAGTAGTAGTAGTAGTAGCAGTCGTAGTAGCAGTAGTAGTAGTAGTAGTAGTAGTCGTAGTCGTAGTAGTAGTAGTAGTAGTAGTAGCAGCAGTTGTTGTACTAGTAGTCGTCGTAGTAGTAGTCGTGGTAGTCGTAGTAGTAGTAGTAGTAGTCGTAGCAGTAGTAGTAGTAGTAGTAGTAGTAGTAGTAGTAGTAGTAGTAGTAGTCGTAGTCGTAGTAGTAGTAGTAATAGTAGTAGTAGTAGTAGTAGTAGTAGTAGTAGTGATTCTGACCACGAGCAATGCTCGCGTGCCCTTGCTCTGCGGTTCGTGCCGCGTGGCGCTGCGACTCGAGGCGGCGGTCGTCCTTCGGGCCCGCAGAAACATCTGCTGAGCTCGATGAGCTAGGGGAACTACAGGAAAGAAGTGCAGGAAACGGAGGCCGGTCATACACTCGCCGATACCTCGTTGCTCTGTCATCGTCTTTGCTGTTGCATGATCCTTATCTGGCCTGCCGGCGCCGCGGCTCGAGCTGGCGGTCGCCCTTCGGGCCCGCGGGAACATCTTCTGAGACAAGTGGACGCCGCCGCCTTACTCGCAGGCACCGCATTGCATTCGCGGACAGCAGCATGGCAGACCGCAGTGAGATCCTCAGTAGCGTGGTGTTGCCAAGCCTGGTGGAGACGCGCGTGATCGACCTGAAGCCCCAATCGCGCGTGCACTGTACCTGCGTGGCGTTCAGGCACGCGCGTGATGCTGCTCGCTCCGCGTTCAACCAGTACGTCGCCAGTGCAACTTTGGACGATGGACAACCGAGTGATGATACGCGACCCCGGCCTTGAGTTTCTTTCCCGCGGGCCGCCCGCTGACCTGGCGGCGCGCCTGCGAACGTTCAGCTCCCGCGCTGAAATGTGCGGGAAGGAGGCGGATAAGCTAGCGGGCGAGCTACGCCTCGCTCGTTCCTTGCACTCTAAACAAGTTTTATCATGTTGAACTCTGCGACGACATGGCGCAGGCAACGCTGCGGGTTTAGCTCGCGCTTGAAAAACGCGGCAGTCTTCTGTCTCCTCCCGCCACTTTCATCGTCGTCCTATTCCCCGCCTCACCTTCTCCATGCATGCTGCTGCTTCCGCGATGGCCTTTCGCCCCCCCAGCCCTCCATTCCATCCCTCTCCTACCCCTCGTTCCCGTGCCCGTTCTTCTTCGATCCTGGGGCCTCAAGCTTCGTTCTTTCGATCGTCGTCCTGTGAATCGTGCAGCGCATGCGCATCCCATGTAGCTTGCACAGCAAATCGCCGCGTCTACACTGTCGTTGTTCCTGCTAATGTTTGCATGCTCCTCTTGCCATTTGATGCACGTGGGTTGGGTGCGTCGCAGGGTAATTTGTTCCCAACCCTCCTGCGTTGGGTACTCGTTTTGAATAGAGCACTGTGGTCTCCACCTTCCTCCTCCCGCCTCCTCCTCTCTTCTCTTGCTCTTACCCCTCCTCTTCTTTTCGCTCCTCCTCTTCTCGCTTGCCTTTTACCTGTGGGGCTGCGCTCTGCGAAGCTGTCGCCACTTTCGAGGGCTGCTGGGGTGGCCAGCGAAATGACGCCCCACGGGGACTCAGATTAGACCTCGCCATCCTTGGGGGGCTGCGATCTGTGAAACTGTCGCCACTTTCGAGGGCTGCTGGGGTGGCCAGCGGATGGACGCCCCACGGGGCTCGATTAGACCGCGCATCCTGGTTGTGGGGGGGGGGGGGAATGGGAGATGCGATCTGTGAGACTGCCGCCACTTTCGAGGGCTGCTGGGGTGGTCAGCGCAGTGACGCCCTACGGGGATTCAGAATAGACCTCGCCAACCGTGGGGGTGCCTGCGATCTGTGAGACTGTCGCCACTTTCGAGGGCTGCTGGGGTGGCCAGCGGAGTGACGCCCTACGGGGACCCAGAATAGACCTCGCCATCCCTGGGGGCTGCGACCTGTGAAACTGTCGCCACTTTCGAGGGCTGCTGGGGGGGCCAGCGCAGTGACGCCCCACGGGGATTCAGATTAGACCTCGCCTTAATCCCGCGGCTGCGATCTGTGAACTGTCGCCACTTCGAAGGCCTGCTGGGGTGGCCAGCGGAGTGGACGCCCCTCCGGGGGCACGACGCCCTACGGGGGCTCAGATTAGACCTCGCCATCCCTGTGGGGCTGCGATCTGCGAAACTGTCGCCACTTTCGAGGGCCGCTAGGGTGGCCAGCGGAGTGACGCCCCACGGGGACTCAGATTAGACCTCGCCATCTCTGGGGGCTGCGATCTGTGAAACTGTCGCCACTTTCGAGGGCTGCTGGGGGGGGCAGCGGAGTGACGCCCTACGGGGATACATATTAGACCTCGCCATCCCTGGGGGGCTGCGATCTGTGAAACTGTCGCCACTTTCGAGGGCTGCTGGGGTGGCCAGCGCAGTGACGCCCTACGGGGACTCAGATTGGACCTCGCCATCCGTGGGGGGGCCTGCGATCTGTGAAACTGTCGCCACTTTCGAGGGCTGCTGGGGTGGCCAGCGGAGTGACGCCCTACGGGGATTCAGAATAGACCTCGCCATCCCTGGGGGGCTGCGATCTGCGAAACTGTCGCCACTTTCGAGGGCCGCTGGGGTGGCCAGCGGAGTGGCGCCCCATGGGGACTCAGAATAGACCTCGCCATCTCTGGGGGGCTGCGATCTGCGAGCCTGTCGCCACTTTCGAGGGGTGCTGGTGGGCCCAGCGGAGTGACGCCCTACGGGGATTCAGATTAGACCTCGCCATCCCTGGGGGGCTGCGATCTGTGAAACTGTCGCCACTTTCGAGGGCTGCTGGGGGGCCCAGCGGAGTGACTGCCTTACGGTGGATTCAGATAGACCTCGCATTCCTGAAGGGGCTGCGATCGTGAAACTGTCGCCCTTTTCGAGGAGGCTTGCTGGGGTGCACAGCACAGTGACGCCCTACGGGATTCAGATTGAACCCTCGCCATCCATGGGGGGCTGCGATCTGTGATGTGAAACCGTCTCCACTTTCGAGGGCTGCTGGGGGGCCCAGCGGAGTGAGGCCCCACGGGGACTCAGATTAGACCTCGCCATCTCTGGGGGTGGCTGCGATCTGTGAAACTGTCACCACTTTCGAGGGCTGCTGGTGGGTCCAGCGGAGTGAGGCACCACGGGGGCTCAGATTAGACCTCGCCATCTCTGGGGGGGGCTGCGATCTGTGAAACTGTCACCACTTTCGAGGGCTGCTGTGGGGCCCATGAAACTGTCGCCACTTTCGAGACCTGCTGCGGGGTCCAGCATAGTGACTTCCTACGCGGACGCAGATTGGACCCGTCATTCTACCTCGATTATCCCGCATCTGCGATCGACTGTATGTGTGCGAGGAACTAGACATGGAGTGGTCTGGCACTGACTGACGTCAAATCGTTGTGTGCCAGTGTCTCCTGGGGTGATGCAGCTCGTCGGCGCTGCGACTCGAGCTGGCGGTCGTCCTTCGGACCCGCAGAAACATCTGCTGAGCTTGATGAGCTAGGGGAACTACAGGAAAGAAGTGCAGGAAACGGAGGCCGGTCATGCACTCGCCGATACCTCGTTGCTCTGTCATCGTCTTTGCTGTTGCATGATCCTAATCTGGCCTGCCGGCGCCGCGGCTCGAGCTGGCGGTCGCCCTTCGGGCCCGCGGGAACATCTTCTGAGACAAGTGGACGCCGCCGCCTTACTTGCAGGCAGCGCATTGCATTCGCGGACAGCAGCATGGCAGACCGCAGTGAGATCCTCAGTCGCGTGGTGTTGCCAAGCCTGGTGGATACGCGCGTGATCGACCTGAAGTCCCAATCGCGCGTGCACTGTACCTGCGTGGCGTTCAGGCACGCGCGTGATGCTGCTCGCTCCGCGTTCAACCAGTACGTCGCCAGTGCAACTTTGGACGATGGACAACCGATTGATGATACGCGACCCCGGCCTTGAGTTTCTTTCCCGCAGGCCGCCCGCAGACCTGGCGGCGCGCCTGCGGGCGCTCAGCTCCCGCGCTGAAATGTGCGGGAAGGAGGCGGAGAAGCTAGCGGGCGAGCTACGCCTCCCTCGTTCCTTGCACTCTAAACAAGTTTTATCATGTGGAACTCTGCGACGACATGGCGCAGGCAGCGCTGCGGGTTTAGTTCGCACTTGAAAAACGCGGCAGTCTTCTGTCTCCTCCCGCCACTTTCATCGTCGTCCTATTCCCCGCCTCACCTTCTCCATGCATGCTGCTGCTTCCGCGATGGCCTTCCGCCCCCCCCCCGCCCTCCATTCCATCCCTCTCCTACCCTTCGTTCCCGTGCCCGTTCTTCTTCGATCCTGGGGCCTCAATCCTCGTTCTTTCGATCGTCGTCCTGTGCATCGTGCAACGCATGCGCATCCCATGTAGCTTGCACAGCAAATCGCCGCGTCTACACTGTCGTTGTTCCTGCTAATGTTGGCATACTCCTCTTGTCATTTGATGCGCGTGGGTTGGGTACGTCGCAGGGTATTAATTTTGATTCGTGATGCGGGGGGGGGGGGGGGGGGGGGGGGCGCATCGGGTTCGCTGCGCATGCTCCGAATCTGGAGGCAAAGTGTGGTTTGTATTGTTACCTAACAGCTTTTGCTGATAGGTTTCGAGTGGTTTCAAAAGAGAGCAGCAAATGACTCCACAGGGGGGTCGGGGCGGGACCCGGATCGGCTGCCGCCGAAGCCCAAATCGCTTTGGACATCCTCGCAAAATCGCTCTTGGCGCTGCTAGAACTCCATCCCCGGCGTACATTTTGGATGCCCGGAGCCAGCTGTAGGCCACTTCGTGGTCTTAGAGTTCCCAGAACTCCATTCCCGGCGTACAGTTTGGATGCCCGGAGCCAACTGTATGCCACTTCGTGGTCTTCGAGTTCCCAGAACTCCATTCCCGGCGTACATTTTGGATGCCCGGAGCCAACTGTAGGCCACTTCGTGGTCTTCGAGTTTCCAGAACTCCACTCCCGGGTTACATTTTGGGTGCCCGGAACCAACTGTAGGCCACTTCGTGGTCTTCGATTTCCCAGAACTCCACTCCCGGGCCACATTTTCTATGTCCGGAGCCAACTGTAGGCCACTCCGTTTTCTTCGAGCCCCAAAACTTCACTCCCGGGCCACATTTTGCTTACTGGATGTCTCCGTCGGATTTCTCGCCACCCGATTCCCGGTTTTTTACGCTGGTGGTGGCCGTGCGCACAACAGGCAATAATACCTCCCCGCCGTCCCGTGAAAAAAAACAATACAACATGCTAGCGGACCACGAGCATAACCCAATAAGGTGTTCCTATTTTTACTTAACAGCTCTTGCTGATAGGTTTCTACTGGTCTCAAACGAGAGCATCATGACTCCTCAGGGGGGTCTGGGCGGGACCCGGGGAGGCTGCCGTCGAAGCCGAAATCGCTTAGGATATCCTCGCAAAATAGCTCTTGGTGCTCCCAGAACTCCACTCCCGGGCAATATTTTGGATGCCCGGAGCCAACTGTAGGCCACTTCGTGCTCTTCGACTTCCCAGAACTCCATTCCCGGGCCACATTTTGGATGCCCGGAGCCAACTGTAGGCCACTTCGTGTTCTTCGATTTCCCAGAATTCCATTCCCGGGCCACATTGTGGATGCCCGGAGCCAACTGTAGGCCACTTCGTGCTTTTCAAGTTCCCAGAATTCAATTCCTGGGCATGATGTTGAATGCCCGGAGCCAACTGTAGGCCACTTAGTGTTTTTCTAGTTCCCAGAACTCCATTCTTGGGCCACATTTTGAACGCTGAGGCAGGCTGATGCTGCGGCCGAGGCAGGCTGAGGTTGAGGCAGGCTGAGGCTGAGGCCGAGGCTGAAGGCAGACTGAGGCTGAGGCTGAAGCAGGCTGAGGCTGAGGCTGAGGCAGGCTGAGGCTGAGGCTGAGGCAGGCTGATGCTGAGGCAGGCTGAGGCTGAGGCTGAGGCTGATGCAGGCTGGGGCTGAGGCAGGCTGAGGCTGAGGCCGAGGCTGAAGGCAGACTGAGGCTGAGGCTGAAGCAGGCTGAGGCTGAGGCTGAGGCAGGCTGAGGCTGAGGCAGGCTGAGGCTGAGGCTGAGGCAGGCTAAGGCTGAGGCTGTGACTGCGACTGCCGTTGCCGCTGCGACTGTCATCGCGAATGCGACTACGACTGCGAGAACAGCAGAAGTCTACAACTGGATTTTCATCTGAATCTTAATGGGAATGCTTTCAGATATGCTTCTACACATCGCTGTTAGGTTGCTTTGCCGGGATAATTTTTTAAAAGGGATGGTGGGGGGGTGCCCTCATTGGCTCGGGTTGGCTCCCAGTCGCTTGGGGGAGGGGGTGTCTATCAATAAGGAATAGTGATCAAGGCCCCCTCCCCGCCCGCAGGCCGTCTCGCTCACTCGCGCCCGCCCTCCCAACGCATGCGTGGCACCCGAACCTGGTCCGAACCGCAGCATATTCAGGAGTCGACTTTTGATGGGCAGCTACTGGGGGCGAGTCCGCCGCCGCCGCCGCCGCCGCTTTCCGCCGCCGCCGCCGCCGCCGCTGCCACCGCGCCGCCCGCCGCCCGCCGCCGCCGGCGCCGCCGCCGCCCCCCCCCCCCTGGCCGCCGCACCCGCGCCGAATCGCGCCGCGCCGCAGCCGCTGCCGCACGCACCGCTTGCCGTCACGCTTGCCGCCCGCCGCCGCCACCGCCGTCGCCGCCGTTGCCGCCGCCGCCCCCGCCGCCGCCGCCGCCGCCGCCGCCGCCACCGCCGCGGCCGCCGCAGCCGCAGCCCCCGCCGCAGCCGCCGCAGCCGCCGGGCAGGAATGATGGGGGGAGGCAGCATATGGCTCGGTGCGCATGCTCCGAATTTGGAGGCGAAGTGTTTTTTTTGGTAATTATCCCGGCAAAGCAACCTAACAGCGATGTGTAGGAGCATATCTGGAAGCATTCCCCTTAAGATTCAAATGAGAATCCAGTTGTAGAGTTCTGCTGTTCTCGCAGTCGGAGTCGCATTCGCGATGACAGTCGCAGTGGCAACAGGGGGGGGGGGAATCTGCAGTCCACCGCCTCAGCCTCAAGCATGCCTTCAGCCTCGCCTTCCGCCTGCCTCAAAAAACCTCAGCCGGCTCAGCCTCAGCCTGCTTCCTTCCTTGGCATCGTCCCTGCCTTCAGCTTCCGGCTCAGCCTCGACTGCCTCAACCTCATCCTTCATGGCCTCAGCCTCAGCCTCAGCCTGCCTCAGCATCAGCCTGCCTCAGCCTCAGCCTCAGCCTCAGCCTTCCTCTGCCTCAGCCTCAGCCTGCTTCAGCCTCAGCCTCAGTCTGCCGTCGGCCTCGGCCTCAGCCTCAGCCTGCCTCAGCCTCAGCCTGCATCAGCCTCAGCCTCAGCACGAAGCGACCCAGCTAGAAGGACAAAGCGCTGAATGTACACCGCTGTGTTCGACGACTGCGTATGTAATGATGTGACGATATACAGACTGAGCCCTTCGTGAATGTCTACATGTTTTTCTGACGCCTACAAACGGCGCTGACGTGTGTGAGAAAATTGTCCGCGCAGCAAAAGCCGGCGAAGCGTGCGGGAGCTCGCATGCTGAGACAGACTACGTCTGCAGACCGCCACCTGGACAAAGTTGCGAGCGGCTCTTGGAAGATGTTTACGGAACGGAGCTACGGTGTCTGAAAACATTGGCATCGAAGGGAAGAGCCTCGGAGCCCTGCAACCTGAGAAACACCGCAGGAACTCGCATACTGAAAAGGAATGCATTGCAAACCGCACGTTGCGAACCCTGCAGGCTGAGAAGCACCGCAGGATGTCGCATGCTGAAAAGCACTTGTACTGCAGAGCGCAGGCTGCGAAACCTGCAGGCTGAGAAGCACCGCAGGACCTCGCATGCTTTCGAACACTACTGCTCGAGACCGCAGCTGGAGAGCGGCAGACCGCAGGCTGAGAAGCACCGCGGGCAGAGAGACTTGCAAAACTCAGATGTCCTGATCGTCTTGGAGGAAGTCACGCCAGTCCGGCGGCTGCCAAGAATCGATGATTCGCCTGGAGCCACCGCCCGTGCTGCCGCCGATGTCCAGGTAGTCGCCATCGCCCCTGAACAGACGGCCGTGCCCGCACGCCAGAATCGCTTGGTTGCGGATTTGAAGCAGCGCTCCGCTCTCAAACATCTGCAACACGTCCTGCTGCCTGCGCGTGAAGTTCGGCTTTGCCTGGCCAGCCTGGGCAGACAGATAAAGGGAAAGCCGCTCCCCCTCGTTGTAGCGCGCGATGGCCTCGGCCTTCTGGTGGTGCAGCCGGCGCCGCTGTTGCCGCAGAGCTTCCTCGGGAACTGCTGCATCACGGCCCTCACTGTGATCAGCTTGCAACGCTTGCGTTAACCAATCAACGTCGAAGCGCCCTGAGAAGGCCAGCACCTCCCAGATCTGTTTAGTACCGGCCACACGTTGCAAATGGCGATGCCACCGCTAACGCTTCTGGTCTTTCACAAACTTGGCGACGCTACCCAGACCTGCACCCTTGGCCTGGCCACCTTTTCCCGCAGGCTGAGAAGCACCGTGAGAACCTTTCTTACCGCCTGGCCCGTTGTTCGGACCCTGCGGAACCGCATGGCCCCCTTGTGGCGCAGACTTGCCTTTCGCTGTTCCCTTTTCGATATCCCGTTCCTGAAGCGCACGCTGCTGCCGCGACTGCTCGCACTGGTCGCGAGCTACTCTGACCAATTCCTGGCGCTCAGGCTCCGTGAGAACGTGGCGCATGTCGTCGATGTTCTTGCTCCGCAGAAAGTCATGTCGAAGCTTAAGGACAGAGAGAATGGCTCGGCCAGTCTCCTCCTGAGACGCAAAGGCCGCGTCATATTCCGAGCCAGGCTGAGGAGCGCCAGCTGGATCAGTGTCCGCTGGCTCCGTGGACTTCCTCTTTTTGAAAATCAAGAGACTGAGATGATGGAGGACTTTCGGATCGTACTCCTCGTCGTACCTGTCGTCCCAAAGCTGCCTCAGCTCCCTGTGCAAGTCGTCCGCGCGATTCTGAACGACATCCTCGACGTAGTCGGGGTCACCCGGTGAAGTCGGTGAAAGCGGAGGAGCAGAACTCGGCGACCGATCCCAATGCACAGAAGACTCGCGGTCCGCCTGTACGCTGACGTCGGCGTCGGAGACGTTTTCGACGACAATTTTCCGCCTATTGCTCTCCCCAGGCTGAATAGCACCAGGGAGAGTGAGCACAACCGCCACCGCATCGTGTGCGTCGTTGCGCATGCCACGATCCGTAAAAGACGCGCCAACGGCAATGGAGCAGAAACGGGCGACTGCTCCGCAGACCGCGACGTGGTCGCCTTTGAGTTCGGCCGGAGTGGCATGGACCTCCCATACCTTCTCGTCGTTCTGCTCGCGCTGGTAAGCCTCCCGCGCCTCCTGGAAAGTGAGGTTGTCGTCGCCGACTACAAGCAAAACGACTGCCTCGTTTAGATTCTCAAGAATCTTGGCCAGGCCGTCCAGGTGCAAGCGGAGATGGCGAACTGTCCGCTTTCGAGTCTGGATGCTCGGCGGTTTCTTGCCGCACACGATGTGCATGTTGGCGATCGCCACGTGGAACTTGTCATGGCCTGGTTTGTTCACCTCAAAATGTGAAATAACAGCATCAATCTCTCGGCCGCTAGGAGGCCTGTAAACTTTGCTGTCTTCGCACAGAGTCAGTTCCGCAGGCTGAGAAGCACCGCGGAAACCCCCAGAGAGTCAAGTAGTTGTCGACCTCCGAGAAGCGAATGCCATCACCGAAAGGCTTACTGAGGATCTCTGTCACGTTGATCCCTGCTCGGCGAAAGCCTTCACGGAACGCGCCGACCTCGCAGCCACAGACCATATCAGCATCAGCGGTCTCCACTATCTTGGCGCACAACCTTCCGAAGTTAGCGCAGTGAGTGGCCGCCTGCTTACCAGTCATCATGCCCTGCTCGAACCCGAAATTGAACGAGGCGAACGTGAAAGACGCAGGCTGCACAGCGCCAGAACCAGGCGTCTGTCCACCTTCCTCCGCAGGCTGAGAAGCACCGCGAGGCGGCGCAGGCTGAGAAGCACCGCGAGGCGGCGACACTTCGGACGAGCCTCGCGGAGCAGAGGCTGCGGATGAACGTTGGACTTGGGGGTACGGCCAGGGGAACGCCATTGCAATCAAAACTCAGTGGACTGCAGTGAATGAGTGTAGTGGCCAATTGAATGCAGAGGACTGCAGTGTCACTAGCAAGTCCTGAACCAAACACAGCTGTGGCGGAAGAAATATGAAGCGTCTGGCTATTCAAAATGTTGCCCGGCAATGTCCTCCTCCTCCTCCTCCTCCTCCTCCTCGTCCTCCTCCTCCTCTTCCTCCTCCTCCTCCTCCTCCTCCTCCTCCTCCTCCTCCTGGTAGTCCTCCCCCTCCCCTCCTCCTCCTGGTAGCCCAGGAATGGGAGTTTTGGGAACTCGAAGAGCACGAAGTGGCCTACAGTTGGCTCCGGGCATTCAAAATGTGGCCCGGGAATGGAGTTTTGGGAACTCGAAGAGCACGAAGTGGCCTACAGTTGGCTCCGGGCATTCAAAATGTGGCCCGGGAATGGAGTTCTGGAAATAGAAGAGCACGAAGTGGCCTACAGTTGGCTCCGGGCATCCAAAATGTGGCCCGGGAATGGCGTTCTGGGAACTCGAAGAGCACGAAGTGTGTGACAGTTGCATCCGGCCCCCCAGAATGTGGCCCGGGAATGGCGTTCTGGGATGTCGAAGAGCACTTTGTGTGTGACTGTTGCATCCGGCCCCCCAGAATGTGGCCTGGGAATGGAGTTCTGGGAAGGCGAAGAGCACGAAGTGTGTGACTGTTGGTGAAAAGCGAGCCCGGCTCATGCCGCCCGGAAACGCCCCAACACCTGCCCCGACCCCCCTGTGGAGTGATCTGTGAGCTCTTTTGAGTCAACTAGAAACCTATCTTTTCAAAAGCCCCGAGTACAAAGAATGGTGTGTGGTTCTGCACTCAGCTAGTGCACGATGACATGCCATGTGGTGTGGGTTGGGGTGTGGGGTGGGTGGTGTGGGTGGGGTGGTGTGGGTGGGGTGGGTGGGTGGGTGGGTGGGTGGGTGGGCGGGGGGGTGGGGGTGAGGGGGTTGGGGGGGTGGGGTGGGGTGGGGTGGGGTGTGTGTGGTGGTTGTGGTGGTGGTGGTGTGGTGGGTGGGGGGGCGCATGGTTTCGGGTTGGCTCCCAGTCGCTTGGGGGAGGGGGTGTATATTATTAGGGAACAGTGGTGAACCCTTCCCGAAGGGGAAGCAGGAGGGGTAAAAGAGCAACCGCTCTAGACAACCTCACTCGTGGGCGCGACCAGCGCAATCACTGCGTCCAATCACTACATCCAGACCTACCTACTTTAACCGCCTTCTGCAACCGCATCCACTACTTGGGCCTCGTCAAATATGGGCTCGTGGTCTGCGCCATCGGCGTGGCCATCGGCCTCGCAATGCGGGGAAGAAAGGGGGGCCTGGCAAGGGGCCGTGCGTGGGGCCCTGCTGGCAACGTGCCGTGCCGTTTCTGGATCCGTGAGGTGCGTGCGTGGTTGAACGCCCAGTCAGGACGAATGGCCCCTCGCAACAGGCAGCCGCCTTACAACGAGGACTACAGGGTCCAGCGCGCACGAACGAGATGAGGGCGCCGCCCGCCGTCGCCAACTTCGGCGCTGAGGTCAACGGTGTCAAAACCGACCCAGTCGCATGCCTGCTCTCCTGCTTGGTGCGACGGTTTCAAAGCCTCGAAGATGAACGCCCATTGTAGCGGGGACTGGACTTGATGGGCTTCTGGGTCCAAGTCGTCGAAAGAATTGACACTGCGTTGGCGAGGCGGGAGATCCCCGGCATCGACGCGTGCGCGGCTGGCTTTTCACCATAGTTTCCAGTTGCTATTAGCCTCGCTGGTTCGTGCCATGCGCGCGCCGCCACGCGAAGTTCCCTCGCAATCGCGACCCGTAAATAGGATGACGCCGCGTGCCCTGATAGAGTGCGACAATCCTGAGGAATCTTTGCGACGACGGCTCATCTCAGAGCGAATGCCAGGCAGCGTTGCCCAGCTAATGGGCGGGCGCGGCTGGGCCGACGCTCGCGCTGCCGACGCCTGCGTGCTCGGCGACCAACCGCGACAATGTGGAGACCGAGTGGGCGCACCTGCGCAAGGTGCTTCGACCGCTGCCGCCCTGGCGGCCGCGGGCGCTCGAGGAAGCTTGGCCGCCTGGGCGCCGCCATCGACCCCGGTGGCGCCAACTCCGACTCCGACTGCAACAATGTGGGGCAACCGCGCAGAGGGGGGCGATAGTGGTACCGACGCTGATGCGGTGTCCTCCGGCTTCGATGCTGCATGCACGTGGGGCGACCTTGAAAACCAACCTGGGGATCAGCATGCGCAGGAGGTGTTCTATTTAAGTAGTATCACAATGGGAGATAGCGACGCCATGTGCGCAAACCACTGCGCCGTGCCTGGAGGCGCACGACATGTACCATCAAAAGCAAAGGAAGAGGAGGGCGTGTAGGACGATGTTGCCAGACTGGCAGCGGCATCTAGGCGTGCGTCGCGGCCCTCACCGACGACGCCTACGAGGAACTCTGCTTCAGGGGCAGAGGCGAGGGCTGGGGGCAGGGCCCCCGCAAAGGCGCCAGATCTGTTGGCGAGGGAGGAGGCCGCCGTCAAAATCCCAATGGCAAAAGGCGGACAGATCATGCAGCGCCGCGATTTCAGGTCGACTCAACTCCTGGCCCGCGAGTGCACGCAAGGAGCGGATCAGGCTCCATGTGCGTCAGACGCCCTCGCTACCGGTGCCGTGGAGTTCTCGAATTTACTAGGATGCAACCGTCACGGACAGTTGTACTTCATAGAGGCCACGGAGGAATACCTACGCATGGCGTTTGAGAGCGTTATGCAGAAGTACGAGCCGAGCAACACCTACACCATCAATGATTTGATCGTGGGCGCGCGACCAATCACGGGCACCTCCGACGAGATTGGTTCGCCTCGGTTCGTGGGCGCGCGAACCGAGTCAAACGGCGCCGAAACCTTATCACGTCGTGTCCTTTTCGAGCCAGAACGGCAGCATGGCATGCGCGACGCGCTGCGAAGTGGTCGACGATGACGACGATCATCATGATCCAGATGCCTCCTCATCAGGGCGGGCGTATCCCGGGCTCAACCCAGGATCGTCAACCTCGGCGACCCGGGCGAATGCGATTTCTCGGTGGCCGACGCGCTGTGCGCCTGCGCCCGGGGGCGCAGGAAGGCGCGAGGTACTGGTGGAAGAATGGGCGGTTCGAGTCGAGTATTTGTTCATCGCCCTGGATGCCGGCCCAAGGGGTCGCCCGTCCTTCTGCGCCGATGGCGAGGGCGAGGATGTCGCTGCGCGCCGCGAGTGGGATCGCGCCATTCCGGGTCCACGTCCCGCGTCGCAATGCGGCGCTCGCCTGGGCCCCGACGCGCAGCGCCCCGGGCGCGACGGGATCTGGAGAAGGAAACTCAGAACGAGATGATCTTTGGGTTACCATGTTGGAAGAGCGTAATCTTCGGTTTGATCTGGGCACCGCGGCAGAAAGGAGGCCTGCCCAAGGAAGAAGGGTCAGGGAAACTAGACCCTCTAGCAGAAGGCCCAGCACCCAGGGGCAATGTGTTCTACGACTACGAATTTAACCTGGGAGCCGACGCCGCCATGCAGAAAATGGAAGAGCGAAAGGCTGGTAGCGCCAGGTCAAAGTTGGTCTCATGGCTTCTGCGCCACGTTATTGAACGAAACGCATCGCGACGATAATGGCGTCTACGTGCCCTTATTCCGACCCAGGGGTGGGTCGATGTGCATGAAATGGCCGGCCGATCGCCCGTCGGCTCGCTCTGACTGGTGCCCGCGCTGTGTTGCTCGTCTCAAGGGCCGCTCAGCGGATCAGAGGGCCTTCGTCATCGATTGGGCCTCCAAGAGTAGCATCAAGTCTCGACGCTTCGCGTGTCCCCGCCAGCCCATCCAGAGACGGTGCCCGCGAGAGTTGATTGGGGAAGAGCGGGGGAGACGCGCGTAGTCAAAGAGCGAGGGGGGATCGGGAGGCCCCTTGGCCATCTCGAGCCGTCTTGGAGCGGTCTTGGGGCCTCTTGGGGCATCTAGGAAACCATGTTGAGCCAGCTTGGGCTATCTGAACCATTGTGGAGGTTCTCGGGAGCCTCTCGGGGGCTTGTCGGGTGCCTCTTGGGGCCCCCTTGGGGCCTCTTGGGGCGCCTTTGAGGTGTTGTTGGGAGCTTTTTTGGGGGGCAGGGGGGTCTCCCGGGGCCGCTTTGGAGGCGGTTGGTCAAAAGAGACAGGGCTCTCGATCCCCCCCCCGCCCCGCTCATAACCAGTATCCTCGTGACGAGCGTCATAAATTGCCCCCCCCCCCCCCCACCCCGCTGGCCGAGAAAGGGGCCTCCGACCCCTCGCGCCCCCCCCAAACAAAAAAAAAAAAACGAGCACTTGTGGGGGCGGGGGGCCCCCCTCTCCGAAAGAAAGAGGGGTGGCGGAAGAGGAGTGGGGGCCCTCTGAGACCACCTGTCGCTCAAGGGGCCGGTGGGGCAAACGGTTTCAATGCCGGTTTTGCGAGCCCCAGATGAAAGCAGCGGCTTCGACGACGCGCGTCAGGTTCGAGCTGCGCAGGGCTTTTGGGTGGGGTGCCGAAATCACCCCATGAGGTGTGCCATGATATCGCCGCTGACGACATCGACGCCGAGACCTTCCCAGCTTGTGTGGCGCATGGGGATGCCCGTCGTGCGTTGCGAAATACTTTTCGCGGTAATGCTGGCGGCCTGTCGCGCTGCGGTCGCGGCGGTGATCGCGGCAGGGATGGCCGCGGCGTGGCCCGCGCTACCCCGGCGCAGCCGTTGGCGCCCAACATCATCAGCGGCCTCGGGCGGGGGTCGTCGATGGCCATGTGCATCGCGATTGAACAGCTGCTGAGTGATGGCATCAAGGCGTTATCGGCCCCGTGCGTGGATGCATTTTTTTCCCACCAAGTACCTCTGCAAGGTGGTCGACCTCGACGAGCGCTTGGCGCGGTTCAATCCGCGGAGTGAATCAATCAGGGCATCCACCAAATCTCTGCCGAAGCACGCCATCGACGCGAACTGGCGCAGGATGCCCCATGAAGAGTTTAACGCGTTGTACTTCGCGCGGCCAGTGGACGGAGCACTGCCGCGACCTCGTGAACGCGCGCCTCGAGCTACGCCGACGCCAGGGCGCCCGCGGAGCCCGGCGCCACGTCCTGGTCCGAATAGATCGCGGAAGCGCGATTCAGACGAGGACGTGGCCGGTCTCTCATGATCGAGTCGTCCGAGATGGTAGCGCGTCGGTGTTGCTGTGGAAAGCCAGAGGACCAGGCCAGATCTTGCAGTCGCACGACGTATTGATCACGATCAAACATGCTTGGTCTGCCCGGAAAGTTATCGCCCCGGGGGCGAAGCTTCTCGGGCTCACTTGCAACCGTCTCTTTCACGGGGGGGGCTGGCGCAGGCGGGCGGTTGCCCGGAGTGGGGGCGACGCCCTGGGCTGCCCTTGCCTTGACAGCTGGGCGCCGTGTATCGCAAAAGTTCTCTTCCTATATCTAGGAGCCATTCCAATGGGGGGAATTTTGGCCTTGCCTGCTGCTCTTAGACAAGAACGGGGTCACTTAGAAGCAGTGCAGCCGCAGCAATCCGCGGCCCCTCCGCCAGCGCCGACATCCCCTCCATGCGCCGCGCTGACAGGCGCGCAGTCAGATGGTGGGTATCATGGGTCGCCTCAAGATACCCTGTGTACGCAACAGCAGATCGTTGCCTTGATTTCTACCCGGGACTCTAACCTGTCCCACCTGACGCTTGGCGAGTACGTGCGCACCGCGTCGGGGTCTCGTGGGAACGCGACCCCCCAGGCCGTGCGCGTCAAATCTGCGTCGCGAGCCAAGCTGCGCAAGGGTCGCCCATCGATGTTGGTGGACCTGGGCTCTTGTATCAACTTGATTGGTGAAGACGCCTTTGAGAAAGAGTTCAACTCTGGCGTCTCCAGATACATATTGAAACACTCTCTCGCGACGAGCGCGCAGTTTGAACGTGAGCGGGGTGGGGGAAGGATCGGTGCCAGGTGGCGATGCGGCCAACATACCTATCGCGGCCAAGTGCCAGGGCAAGAGCCCACGGGACGCGTTTATCACGGGCGCGGCCACGAAGTCCGACGTGCCCGCGGTCCATCTCAAATCACCACTGCAAAACAAGGACGCGATATTGATCTTCAGGAGAGGCGGAGAGAAACATACATTTTCTGGATTGGACGGCTGACGATACCGTTGTCGAAGACGGCTAAGATATTACCTATGATCGAATCCCCCAGTGGACATTTGCTTTCCTTGCGAGAGCGATCAGGACCTCATTGAATCTGAACTGTACGATCAGGATGCCGGAAGGCCAAGGCCCCCCAGGGATACATCCGATGCTTTGCAGGCTAGCCCGCCGTAGGATATAAGCGTGCGGCCGCGACGCGCGCAGGGTATGGGACTCATGGGCCTTAACTCCAGGGTGCAAGACTCCTGGGCCCTGTACTCGAGGGCCCCAGGCTCCAGGGCCGAACACTCCATGGTTCAAGGCCCCTGAGGCCATAGGCCTCCTTGGACTCGGGTCAGACAGAACTCCAGGGCTCTGGGCCCGAGATCCCCGGGCCTTGGATTCCTGGGCCACAGACTCCTTGGCCCAGGATATCCAGGCGTTACTTCCGTTGCCAAGGAATCCTTGGCCATAGATTCCACGCGCGAGGTCTTTTGGGCCATGGGCTCCAGGGCCAGAGACTCTTGGGCCCAGAATTTCTGTTTCTTGGCCCCAGACACCAGGGCAAAGAAATCAACGTGTGGAAGTGTTGCACCGTTGGAAGCGATAGTGCTATGGTGAAAACGAGCCAGCCTCCGTCAGTGAACCTATCGGTACCCACTAAAACGAATGCCAAGATGGGAGCCGCATTTTGAACCACCACCTTCTATCCGTGTGGTTGGTGGAAAGTTGAATAACGAAAGCGCGCTGTGATAAGGCGAAACCCGTATTGTTGGAACGCACAGGCCTCCATCTTTGCAGCCTTTGAGATATGTTGCAACGATTTTGCGTGGTGCCAAGGAGAGAGCTGCATTTGCAAACCGCTGTGCTACTGCTCCGTGGAATTTGACTTTAAACGAGTGCGCGAGGCGCTAAGGCGACAGCCGCAGTGTGGAAAGCACTGGCCTTTCACGTTTGTAGTTGCTGGATTTTTCAGCTGCAGGCGGAGTCGTCGTGTGGATGCCTCAAGCGGAACGTCCAGCCCTGCCTACGGACACGTCTGGTGGTGCGACATTGGGGGCATTGATGAGGAGAAGGGATGAGTGATAATCATGGAGGATGGAAGACGGAGGGCGAGGAGGACGATGAGGAGGAGGAGAAGACATACAGAGAGGAGGCGGCGAGAGAATGCTTTATCGTGATGCTGGTTCTGATGATGATGATGATGATGATGATGATGATGATGATGATGATGATGATGGTGCTGTTGATGCTGAAGCTGCTGATGATGTCGTGGCGATGATGCTGATGATGATGCTGCTGATGATGAGGATGGTACAAACATTATGATGATGCTGGTGATTACTATGAGGATTCTGGTGATGGTGCTGCTGATGATGATGCCGCTGATGATGATGATAATGGCGACGACGATGATGATGACTATGATGATGACGATGCTGATACTGATGCTGATGCTGATGATGATGGTGATGATCATGACGGCGACGACGATGGTGATGATGATGATGATGATGATGATGATGATGATGATAGTCATTATTATTTTTCATATCATGAGGCTGAAGGTGATGATGATGATGCTGATGCTGGTAGTTCTGATGATGATGGTGACGGTGATGGTGATGGTGGTGGTGGTGATGACGCTGACGATGTCAATGATGCTGATGGTGATGGTGATGATGACGATGATGCTGATTGATGATGATTGTGATGATGATGCTGCTGATGATGATGACGATGATGATGATGATGATGATGATGACGCTGATTATTGTGATGATGACGCTGATGATGAATAAGACGAATGCGATGACTATACTAAGGATGCTGATGATGATGCTGATGATTATGATGCTGATGCTGATAATGATGGTACATGATGCTGCTGATGATGACAATACTGATGATGATGATGCTGATGATGATGGTGATGATGATGGCGATGGTGATGGTGATTGTGATTGTGATGGTGATGATGATGACGATGATGATGATGATGGTGATGGTGATGGTGATGATGATGATGATGATGATGATGATGATGATGATGATGATGATGATGATGATGATGATGATGATGATAGGTGATGAGAGATGATGTGATGGCGATATGATGATGATGATGATATGTGATGATGATGATGATTATGATGATGATGATGATGATGATGAGATGAGATATATGATTGATGATGATGATGATGATGATGGTGGTGGTGGTGGGGTGTGGTGATCTTGTTTGTGATGGTTAGGTTTGATGATGCGTAGGATATGGAAAGAGTGTTTTTTCTGGCCGCTGCTGGCGGAAAACCGGGGGGGGGTCACTACCGGTTCGGACCCCTCCCCCCCCCCCCCCCCCTCTCCGGAAAACCGTGGGGGTCACTACCAGTTTCGGACCCCTCCCCCCCCCCCAACCCCCCCTCTGGAAAACCGGGGGGGTCACTACCGGTTCGAACCCCTCCCCCACCCCCCACCCCAGTTCATCATGAAAGGGGGGGGGGGTCACTACCGGTTCGAACCCCTCCCCCCCCCTCGAAAACCGGGGGGGGTCACTACCGGTTCGAACCCCCCCCCCCCCTCGAAACCGAGTGGGGGTGCGGACAGTGGTGGGGACGGTGTTGGTGGGGACAGTGATGAGGGGATAGCGGGACAGTGGTGGGGACAGTGGGACAGTGGGACAGTGGTGGGGACGGTAGTGGTCGGGACAGTGGTGGGGACAATGGTGGGAACAGGAGGGGACAGTGGACAGTGGTGGTGACGGTGGTGGTGGGGACTGGTGTGGGGACAATGGGAATGAGGTGGAAACAGTGGGACAGTGGGACAAGTGGTTGGTGAAGGTAAGTTGGTGGGGACAGTTGGTGGGACATGGTGGGAACGGGGGGCACCAGGGACAGTGTGGGGACGGTTGGTGGTGGGGGACGTGTGTTGGGACGTTGGGAATGAGGTGGAAACAGTGGGAACAGTGGAGTGTAACATGGTTGTGGGACAGTGGTGAGGCGGTGGCGAGGACGGGCGGTGGGACAATGGTACGGAGGTAACAGTGGGGACAGTGGTGGGGAACAGTGGGGACAGTGGTGGGAACAGTGGGACAGCTCAGTGGGACAGGGGAGGAGTCAGTGGGACAGCGGGGACAGTGGGGATAGTCGGGCAGTGGTTGGGGCCGTGGAGAAAGTGGGGAGAGTGGAACCGTGGTGGGAACAGTGGTGGGGACAGTGGGGACAGTGCGACAGTGGTGGGAGCACTGGTGGTGACAGCAGGGACGGTGGTGGAACCAGTGGGGACAGTGGTGGTGAGGACAGTGGTGCTGGGAACAACGGTGGGAGATGTGGCGCGGACGGTGGTAAGGACTGGGAGTCGTTTGCTGGCGGTGAGTGGGGGAGGGGTTCGAACCGGTAAGTTGACCCTCGCGCCCGTTTTCCAGAATCCGGAGGGGGGGGGGGGACGGGTTACGAACCGGTAGTGCCCCACCCCCCCGTTTTCGAGGGGGAGGGGGGGAGGGGGGGGGGATGGTTAGGGGAGGGGGTTTTGCCGGGGGAGGGGGGGGGGGGGGTGGTGGGGGGGGAGGGGGGGGGAGGAGGGGTGGGGGGGGGGGGGGGAGGGGGGAGGGGGGGGGGGGGGGGGGGTGGAGTGGGGGGGGGGGGGGGGGGGGAGGGGGGGGGTTCCAGCAGGGGGGAGGGGGGATTTTCGGAGGGGGGGGGGCGACCCCCGGGCTCCGGAGGAAAAGGCTGGCAATTTTCCACAGTAAAGCGGCGGTGGATCACGCTCTCTCGGATATTGATGATGCTGATGAGGACAAGGATGCTGCTGATGCTGATGATGCTGATGATGTTGATGCTGATGACGCTGCTCATGACGATGATGTTGGTGATTGTGATCATGCTGATGATGCTGATGATGCTGATGCTGATAATGATGCTGCTGATGATGCTGATGATGATGCTGATGACGCTGATGATGAAGACGACGAATCTGATGACGATACTAAGGATGCTTGTGATGATTATGATGCTGACAGTGATAGTGCTGATGATTATGATTGATGCTCGTGATGATGCTGATCGGGATGGTGATGGTGATGGTGATGATGATGACAATTATGATAATGATGATGGTGATGGTGATAATGATGCTGATGCTGATGCTGCTGATGATGATGATGTTGGTGATGCTGGTGATGCTGGTGATGCTGGTGATGATGATGATGATGATGAGGAGGATGATGAGGATGCTGATGATGCTGATGATGATGATGCTGATGATGCGGACGATGCTGACGGTGATGATCATGATGAGGATGATGCTGATGCTGATGATGATGCTGCCGATGATGCTGATGATGACGATGATTACGCTGATGCTGATGCTGATGCTGATGCTCACGATTTTGATAATGATGATGATGATGATGATGATCACTATACTGCGGATGATGATGCTGATTCTGCCGATGATGATGACGATGATGATAATTGCGATGATGTTGATGATGATGATGATTATGATGATGGATGACGCTGGTGATGATTATTATGACGATGATGCTGATTCTGATGCTGATGACGATGATGACGACGATGATGATGATGATGATGATGATGGTGGTGGTGATGATGATGCTCATTGATGACGATGATGTTGATACTGATGATGATGCTGATGATGATGATGCTGATGAGGATGAGGATGAGGATGAGGATGGGGATGATGATGAGGATGCGGATGAGGACGTTGATGATGATGATAATGATGCTGATGCTGATGCTGATGCTGATGATGAAGATGCTGACGATGATGATGATGATGATGATGATGATGATGATAATGATGATGATGATGATGATGATGATGATGATGATGATGATGAAGATGATGATGATGATGATCATGCTGACGATGACGATGATGATGATGATGATGCTTGATAGCTGATTCTGATCCTGATGCTGATGCTGATGCTGATTGATGAGCTGATGATGATTGACGATGAATTACTGATGAGGATGAGGATGATGTATGATGATGATGAATGATATGATGATATGCTGATTGATGATGCTGCTGATTGATGAATGATGATGAATGATTGTGATGATGAATGATGATGATGATGATGGATGATGATGCATGCTGATGATATGGTTGTGTGGTGGTGGTGGGTGTAGATTGTGGTGATGATGATGATGATGAGGAGGAGGGGGAGGATCTGATGATGATGATGATGATGACTGAATGATGATGGCTGATGAAAATGATGAACTGACTGATGATGATGATTAATGATGAGTGAATGAGGACGAGGAGGAGGAGGATGAGGAGGCGGAGGAGGAGGATGAAGGAAGAGGCGGAGGAGGAATAGGAAGGAGGAAGAGGAGGAGGAGGAGGAGGAGGAGGAGATAGAGGCGGAGGAGGAGGAGGAGGGGGAGGAGGATGATGAGGAGAGAGGAGGGAGGTAGGAGGAGTAGGAGCGGAAGGGCAGACGCGGAGAGGACTGAGGAGGAGGAGGAAGAGGAGGACGAGGAGGAGGAGGAGGCGGAGGAGGGAGGAGGAGGAGGAGGAGGAGGAGGAGGATGAAAGCGGGGAGGACGAGGAGGACGAGAAGTAGGAGGAGGACGAGGACACTGAGGAGGAGGAGAAGGAGGTGGAGGATGGAGGAGGACGATGGAGGATGCACGATGGAGCAGGGGAGATGCAGGATGGAGGAGGAGGGAGAAGAGAAGGAATAACACTATCATTCACATTAGTAGTAACCATAGTGCGAGTACTAATTTTATACTGGCACTTGTTTTAAGACGGAGCATGATCATACTAAGCAGAATGAGGCTCATACTGATAACAGTATGAAGACCTGTAGCCAGAAGACGACGCATAATACTAACGAAAAGAAAACTAAGACGAAAACTAATATTACACGGACATTAGTTCCAATAGTACAAATACTAAAGACTAGTAGGAGTACCAACAAGATGGTGAACACAGTAATCATATTACTACTACCAATCGTTTTATTGTTACTACAATACAGTTTGGCGACTTTGAGGATAAATCTATCAATGGTAAGAAACATGAGAAGCATACTACGAATACTACTAATCACAATCATCACCATTCTACTACGTATACCAACCTTATTAGTAACAATAACGACATCAAACATAACATGATTAGTCATACTAAGAACAAGACGGATACGATTACTACTTGTATATCAGTACTGATCAAACTGAGAATAGTATTCATATCAATCAGTGTAGTATTTATCATGCTAGCAACAATAGAGAAGAGGAGTCCAACGAATAAGGAGAGGAGGAGGAGGAGGAGGAGGAGGAGGAGGAGGAGGAGGAGGAGGAGGAGGAGGGGAGTGGGCAGAGCGAGGGTGCACGGGGAGGCCGAGTAGCAGGAGGAAGAGGTCGAGGGATGGTATCTTGCTGGCGATCCTCTCCCCTCACCAAGGGACGCTGGGGGGATCTCGCCTCGGCCTTTCAGGCCTCAGGAGTTTGCCTCCCTGCTGCCGCCGGAGCGCGCGTAATTTCTGACAGGTCGAGCTGGTGGGTTGGGATGAACACTCAAGCAAGCGTTCTCCTTCTCTGCGGGGAGCGCCCCCACTGCAAGGCGAGCACCCACATGGTCCTGCCGCTCAGCCCTGGGCACCGTTTTGAAAAGACTCGGCCTTCCACCTCTCTGGTTGTTAGACTTGTGGACAGGAACCAACACGCTCAATGAAGTGTCCAGCGAGAGCACAGTTTTGCGAAGGAGTCTTCCTCATCCGAGTGCTGGCTGAACAATATATCTCAGACGCCTCTCGCGAATATTCGCTGGCCCCTGCCATCCTGGCACCGCTTGCGCGGGGAAATGTTAAGCGACAGTGCGGCTATGCCGGAGGTCTGGGTGTTCCCCGAGCGTTTGGGGGCACCACTGGCGGAACCCTCTGGGGTCATCTTGGGGCTCTCGGCCCTCTTACGGATCTTTTCGGACTGTATGGGTACACGTATGGGTGCAGCTTTGGTAGGGTCCGCGTAAAGTTGAATACAGCTCTAGCAGGGCCCCGATAGGGCTGGATATAGCTGTGGTGGGATTCCTATAGGGTTGGGCACAGCTCTGGTAGGACCCCTATGGGGTAAGGTGCAGATCCTCCTTGGGGGCCTCTTGGGGCTTTCTTGGGCCATCTTGGGGCTCCCTGCGGCCGTCTTGGGGTGATCGCGGGCCGTGTGGCGCTCTCGGAGACCGTCCTGGTGCCTATCTCGACCGCCTCGGGGACCTCGGAGGGCTCTTCAGGGCCGTCTTGGTACTCTCTTGGGCCGTCTTGGGGCCCTCCTAACCCTGCTGTTGTTTTGCGGGCTGGCGGATTTCTCGAGCTTCTTGCACACACGTGATACCTGACAACTAGGGAAACCTGTCCGTGTGTGCTGCGCCAAGGAGCGCCCTCAGGCTGTCGCCAGCGGCCTGTTGAATTCAGACGCAGGTCCTTTTTAAAAAGAAGTTTTGGGACCCTCTTGGACTCTTCGACCCCCTTTGGGTTGTCTTGGCATCGTCTTGTGGCCATCTTTGGCCGTCTTGGTACCCGCTTGAGGTCTCTTGGGCATTTTTGTGGCGATCTTGCGGGCCTCTTGGGTCGTCTTGGGTTTTTGGAAGCCCGAAAAGGGGGAGATCACGAAAACATGTGAAACACGAAGGGGGGCCTGTGACGCGGCTTTCTGGGCGGCCGGCGGGACTGGCCGAAGCCCACTGTGAGCCTTCTCGAAGGGCCATGAAGTGCTAAAAAGTCGGGCACGCCAATCACCCCTGTGGCACGGGGGCCGGCGGATCTAATGGCTTTTGGTCCATCCCGCCACCGTGCCTGGGATAGGCTGCTTCCATGCACTCTCGGGATGCCTCCTGGAGGTCCCTTGAGGGCCTTTGGCAGTCTCGGGGACATCTTGGCATACTAGGACTCGTGAGGCCATTTCCTGTTAATTCTTTGACAGCCTATTTCATTCGTTTGTCAGGTTTTTCCTGGAAAGGGCATGAGCCCAGGGTTCTCTTTCAGTTTTGTAATTCCCCCCTTTGCCAATTTTTGTAGGGGCGGCAAAAAAAACGAGGTAAAGTCCAATTCTGCGTGAAAAAATACGTTTCGCGCGTGCCCGCTCGAGGAAAGTCGCCCCCCCAACTCGGATCCTCAATAAATAGCGGGGTCCGCGGACCTTTGTTTTCTTCGATGCAAAATGAGGTGAAGTCGAATTCGGCGCGGAAAGTGCGTTTCGTGCGTGCCTGCTCGAGAAATACGACCCCCCATCTCGGATCTTAGATAAATAATGGAGTCCGCGGACCCCCGTTTTCCTTGAACGCGGCGCGGAAAGCATGAACATGTTGAGTTTTTACGTGCCCGCTCGAGGATGGTGCGCCCTTCCGCGCCAAAACATTGAGGATGTCTCGAGCGAAACGCTTGTTTTGCAAAACTTGAGGGACCTGGGCGCCCCAGCATGTCCCAGGAGGCCCTGGGAGCGCGGACGCGGCGTAATCTACGAGGGATCGTGGCGTTTGGAGCGCGGACCGCGCGTAATTTGCAAGGGATCGTGGCCCTCGGAGCGCGGGCGCAGCGTAATTTACGAGGGGTCGGGGCCTTGGGAGCTCGGACGCAATGTAATTTACGAGGGATCGTAGCCCTTGGAGCGCGGGCGCAACGTAAAGTACGAGGGATCGGGGCCCTGGGGGCTCGGACGCAGCGTAATTTACGAGGGGTCGGGGCCCTGGGAGCGCGGACGCAGCGTAATTTACAAGGGGTCGGGGCCTTGGGAGCGCGACCCCAATGTAATTTACGAGGGATCGTGGCCCTCGGAGCGCGGACGCAGCGTAATTTACTTGGGATCGTGGCCCTTGGAGTGCGGGTGCAGCGTAATTTGCCAGGGGTCGGGGCCCTGGGAGCGCGACCCCAGTGTAATCTACGAGGGATCGGGGCCCTTGGAGCGCGGGCGCAGTGTGAATTGTTAAGGTTCGTGGCCCTAGGAATGCGGACGCAGCGCAATTTATGAGGGGTCGTGACAGTTGGAGCGGGGGCGCAGCGTGATTTCGGACCTCGTCTCGATTGGTACTGCTTCGGTTCGTCCTGTCTCAGTTCGTCGTGTCTCGTGTGCCGCGTTTCGGTCCGTCCTTGCTCGGTGCGTTCCGTCTTTCTTTGGATTCGCCCCCTCTCGGTTCGTCCCGTTTCAGAACTGAGTCGGAACTTGAGCTCGGCAGCACGGCACAACGCGGCGCAGGACAGCGCGCATTGTTGGCACGTCTATTTCGTGGGGTGGTTCGTGGGATGTTTCGTGGAGTGTTTCGTGGGGTGTTTCGTGTGGTGTTTCGTTTAGGTGATTCGTGGGGTGTTTCGTGGCTGTTCGTTGGGTGTTTCGTCAACTGTTTCCTAGCGTGCTTCGTTGAGTGTTTCTTGGGATGTGTCGCGGGCTGCTTCGTAGGGCGTTTCGTGGGCTGTTTCGCGTTTCGTTTCGACCAGCGTTTCGCAGCACGGCACAGCGCAGCGCAGCTTCTGGCACGGTGCCATCACCATCGATATATTCATCATTGCTACTGCCCATCGCCCAATCCAGGTGTCTTGAAACGTTTCCATGCTTCACATGTCTATATCCCTTTCCTGGTTCGTGGGTCCAGCATGTTGACCTCGCAAGAGACATGCGCCACAACCAAGGATTGCCCAGTTAACTGGAACTTCCGAGTCTGGGCTCCTTAAGGTGAGTCCGATATTCATGGCAGAGAACTTGAGTGGGCCTGAGCACGCGAGACGGTTGTGGATTCGTAGGAAGAGGATATGTGGTCTCTGTGATAATGATTGCCAGTTTCTTAGCTGGCTTCCATCTCTGCCGTTCCAGCCGTTCATGCTCCTTCCTATCCTCACAGCGCGAGGCGATGACCACGCCATTGACCGTCGACGCTGGAGGGGCGCGTCGTGCACGAAGGGGGGGGCGCTGCAATGACGAACAATGGGAGATGTG
>CAUYUJ010010708.1:0-26886 GCA_963575745.1 Prorocentrum cordatum
AGGAGGAGGAGGAGGAGGACGTGGAGCAGGAGGAGGAGGAGGAGGTGGAGGAGGAGGAGGAGGAGGAGTCTCCGATGTTCGGGCCTCCCGTCCCTGGAAGCCCGAGTCGCGGTGGATATGATGATCTGGCCCGTACAGTAGAAGCTCGACCACAGGGAACCTTCCACAAGAAACCCAACCCTGAGACCCCAGGACGTCCATTGATTTCGGTGGGAACGTCACGCTTTCCATCGCAAAACCTTCGAAGCCCCAAAAACCCAGGGCACCCTGGAGGCAAGCAGGGTGTTTCTTCTTTTTTGTCCCCCGCGGGGCTTCAGCTGCAGTGCCGCAGGTGGCAACATGTAGAAATGAGGATGGATAGATAGAGAAGGGGGGATCGCAGGGGGTGGTTGGAGGCTGAGGGGCGAGGAGCCGCTGAAGGGTGGCTCGAAAGACGAGGCCCAGCTTGACACTATTGCAAGCTAATGGCCCGAAAATGTGCCGAGTGGCACGCTTCGCCGCAACGTGTCGGACACGTGGTCCTCTTGCGAGAGCAGGCCCGCGCGTACTGCCCGAACATGGCAAGCTACACACCGTAGGCACCAGGCTCAGACAAGCAGGGCGCGTCCGAACGCTTGCTTGTTGCGAGAAGAGTTGCTGTATTTTTGTCCAAGGGCGGCCCACCACCCCTCGTCGCAATGGGGCGTGTGTTCTTGAAACCCGCGCCAGCTCAAACAAGACACCGAACTGCAACGGGTCTTCGACTTGCCCGCCTTCCTGCTCATGATGCTGCGCTGGCTCGGCGACGCGGTCTGCCGCAGGCAGCCGGGTACACGTCACCGAGGCTGCATCTCGTCTGGGCGATGCGCGGCAACAACAACAAACGAACATAACCGAACACGAACCGTGTGTTCGAAAAACCTGGTGCAGAATTCGAACGGCGCGAGACGATTGCCACGGACATGAAAAATGGAGAGCCAGCCACCACGCTTCCAGCGGAATGTGAGGGTCAAGCTCACGCGAACGTCCTTCGAGCTGGCGAGCTCAGTGGAACATCGGCACTTAAAAACTGGCTGTCTGACGACAGCAGGATGGTCAGCTCCAAGATCCCTGTGAACACTGGCGGTAACAGTTCTCGGGTGTGGGGGGGATCCATGGTGTACTTCCGATGATTTCCTCACCCTGCCCCCCCCCCTCGCGCGCCGCCGAAAGCGGAGCCAGAAGCCTGCATCCAGGCCGCACGCTGGCCCACATAATGTTGCAAGCCCGGCACCATAATCAGGTCGCATGCGCCGGTTGCTCATGCCCCTGCCGACTCTCCTCCTCCTCCTCCTCCTCCTCCTCCTCCTCCTCCTCTTGAGCTAGGCGTGGCTGATCATACCCAGCCGAACATGTCATCGAGCGGATCGAGCTGCCACATCGGCCCTCCCAAGAGGTCTAACCGACGAGCGTACTTAGAACTTAAAAAACTAAGCCGACTAAACGACCGCATTGCAGCGACTGCGCCATGCACCCACTGCTGGACTACGATTAAGTCGGGCCTGTCCCCCTACAGGGGGATTTTCGACGAGAAAAAAATACAAACAAATGCTCAAAAACTAGTCCAAACATAACCCCAGGAAGCATTTAAGAACCCCCCCGGCGATATCTTAGCACCGCATTTTTATTCGATATTCCGAGGGGCCGAAATAACCGCACGATAGGTTTAGCACCCGGACACACAACAAATTCGCGGAGGCCTGGCCCCTGGGCTACAATCGAAATTCGAAATTCAAATCTGCGTGGCTCTCATGAAAGACTCAGGATGTCGCTTGCTGCTTGGAAAATTCATGCAATGATAGACGTGGGTGGAGGAGAGGAGGAGGAGGAGGAGGAGGAGGAGAGGAGGAGGAGGAGGAGGGCTCCTGGTGCCAGGTAACGCTTCCAGGGTGCGGAAGGGTTATCGATTTGCCGGAAGGGGGGGGGGGGTTCTTAAATGCTTCCTGGGGTTAGTCTGGGGACTATGTTTTAAATATTGTTTGACTTTCTTGGCGTATTTGGGGGGTGTCTTTTACTTTTCGTCGAAAATCCCCCCTGTAGGGGGACACGCCCGACAGAAGGCTACGAAGTGACAGAAACCCCAGAAACACAGGGCACCCTGGAGGCAAGCAGGGTGTTTCTTTTTTTTTGTCCCCCGCGGGGCTCCAGCTGCAGTGCCGCAGGTGGCAACATGTAGAAATGAGGATGGATAGATAGAGAAGGGGGGATCGCAGGGGGTGGTTGGAGGCTGAGGGGCGAGGAGCCGCTGAAGGGTGGCTCGAAAGACGAGGCCCAGCTTGACACTATTGCAAGCTAATGGCCCGAAAATGTGCCGAGTGGCACGCTTCGCCGCAACGTGTCGGACACGTGGTCCTCTTGCGAGAGCAGGCCCGCGCGTACTGCCCGAACATGGCAAGCTACACACCGTAGGCACCAGGCTCAGACAAGCAGGGCGCGTCCGAACGCTTGCTTGTTGCGAGAAGAGTTGCTGTATTTTTGTCCAAAGGCGGCCCACCACCCCTCGTCGCAATGGGGCGTGTGTTCTTGAAACCCGCGCCAGCTCAAACAAAACACCGAACTGCAACGGGTCTTCGACTTGCCCGCCTTCCTGCTCATGATGCTGCGCTGGCTCGGCGACGCGGTCTGCCGCAGGCAGCCGGGTACACGTCACCGAGGCTGCATCTCGTCTGGGCGATGCGCGGCAACAACAGCAAACGAACATAACCGAACACGAACCGTGTGTTCGAAAAACCTGGTGCAGAATTCGAACGGCGCGAGACGATTGCCACGGACATGAAAAATGGAGAGCCAGCCACCACGCTTCCAGCGGAATGTGAGGGTCAAGCTCACGCGAACGTCCTTCGAGCTGGCGAGCTCAGTGGAACATCGGCACTTAAAAACTGGCTGTCTGACGACAGCAGGATGGTCAGCTCCAAGATCCCTGTGAACACTGGCGGTAACAGTTCTTGGGTGTGGGGGGGATCCATGGTGTACTTACGATGATTTCCTCACCCTGCCCCCCCCCTCGCGCGCCGCCGCAAGCGGAGCCAGAAGCCTGCATCCAGGCCACACGCTGGCCCACATAACGTTGCAAGCCCCACTGGCACCATAATCAGGTCGCATGCGCCGGTTGCTCATGCCCCTGCCGACTCTCCTCCTCCTCCTCCTCCACCCCCCCCCCCCTCCTCCCCTCCTTCCTCCTCCTCCTCCTCCTCCTCCTCCTCCTCCTCCTCCTCCTCCTCCTCCTCCTCCTCCTCCTCCTCCTGCTCCTTCTCCTCCTCCTCCGCTTCCGCCTCCTGCTCCTCCTCCTTCTCCGTTTACGCCTTTTACGCCGCTTGGGGGAGGGGAGGCCCTGGAAAGGCCAGCCCCTCACCGCCAGAGAGGCGAAGCCCATCCGTGGCCATGCCGCCGCCACGGGCAGAGGAGTCCGCGACACTTGTCACGCCGTGCACCGCCAACATGCTGCCGGCGTGGTGATCGCACTCGCTCAACCACGCATGCCGCGCGGCACGCGGTTGCACTTGAAGAGGGGATTCGGGGGCGGCCAAGAGGGGGGGGGCCAAGAGGGGGGGGCGCAAAACTCATGGCCAGGGCATGTGCGCGGCCCAGGGTGGGGCCGGGGACGTATTGAAAGAAGAAGAAGAAGAAGCGCCATGAAATCTGGGGAGACATCATGGCACCCGCCATGATATCCACCCCCCCCCCTAGTCATCACCCCCCTCTGGCCCGCCCCCGAAGAACTGCTCCTCACTTTAAGCCCCCGCGCCGGTGCCGGGGCCAGACAGCAGAGCACGACAGCAGAGCACGCGCGCGCAGGTGTGAGAGCGCGCGCGAGAGGGCCGCGCTACGCAGCAAGGCGCGGAAATGGCTCAACCTTGTACAGTGTGGGCCCGACCACAAGAAATCTTCCACAAGAAACCCAACCCTGAGACCCCGGGGCGTCCATGGGTTTTTGGTTTGGGCTAGGGCTCCCAACTTCGCGCTTCGCGCTACGCGAAGCGCGAAGCGCGAATAACTTCGCGCTCTCGCGCCGCCCTCCCAAAGGGAGAATAGGAGGACGAGGAGGAGGGGGAGAAGGAACGAGGACCGCGAAGCGCGAAGCGCGAATAACTTCGCGCCCTCGAGGGAGCCCTTGTTTGGGAGGGCGCAGGGCCTCGAGGCCGGCCACCTGCACGGCCAACCGGGAGGCGGGAGGGGGGAGGGCGTCCCGTGGCGGAGAGCGGGGGAAGGGAGCGGGGGGGGGCCACTGAAGGGGCCCCGCGGGACACGCAAATGAGTACGCACAGATACAAGGATTCCCCACATTTTCCAATGTTTTTTCTGGGCTTTCGTTTCCCCCCCCCCCCACTTCCCATATTGTCTCACATTTCCTCGGGACTCGACGATTTGTTGTCTGTGTTTTTTCGCCCCCTCCTGAGTGAGGGCATCCTGCGGCGGAGAGCTGGGGGAAGGGAGCGGGAGGGCCACGGCTTGGCCAGAAGCTTTCAGTCGGGCCCGTCCCCCTACAGGCCGACCTTAGCAGAAAAATCAGAGTGAGGGGGCCGAACGGTCATTCATTGTCCCTGTGTGCGTGGCTGAAGTGAGATTCCGCGGTGCTGATTCGTGTTGTTGTTGTTGTTGTTGTTGTTTGTTGTTGTTGTTGTTTGTTGTCGTCGTCCCACCCGCAACCCGCCCCGCGACCCACCCGCGACCCACCCCGCGATCCACCCGCGACCCACCCGCGACCCACCCCGCGACCCACCCCGCGACCCACCCCGCGACCCACCCCGCGACCCACCCTGCGACCCACCCTGCGACCCACCCGCGACCCACCCGCGACCCACCCCGCGACCCACCCCGCGGCCCACCCCGCGACCCACCCGCGACCCACCCGCGACCCACCCCGCGACCCGCCCGCGGCCCACCCCGCGACCCACCCCGCGACCCGCCCGCGACCCACCCGCGACCCGCCCGCGACCCACCCGCGACTCACCCCGCGACCCACCCGCGACCCACCTTCGACACAAACCACGTTCAAGGTACAAACCAACATTTTCGGCGCCTGCGGCGGGCTTTTTTTGCATTCCTTCCAGGTGGAGAGCCCGCGACCCACCCCGCGATCAACTCGCGACCAACCCGCGACCCAAACCACGTTCAGGGTACAAACCACATTTTTCGGCGCCTGCGGCGGGCATCTTTTGAATCGTTCTAGGTGGAGAGACCGCGGCCCACCCGCGACCACGTTCAGGGTACAAACCAATTTTTTCGGCGCCTGCGGCGAGCATCTTTTGCATTCGTTCCCGGTGGAGAACCCGCGGCCCACCCGCGACCCAAACCACGTTCAGTGTACAAACCAAATTTTTTCGGCGCCTGCGGCGGGCTGCTTTTGCAGGAGGACGAGGAGGGGGAGGAGGAGGAGGAGGAGGAGGAGGAGGAGCAGCAGGAGAAGGAGGAGGAGCAGCAGGAGGAGGAGGAGGAGGAGGGAGGGGACGACGACGATGACGTCGACGACGACGACGAAAAGGAGGAGGGTGGAGGATCGGGAGGGGGGGAAGAGGAGGAGGACGACGAGGAGGAACATGACGACAATGGGAGGACGATGATGGAAGGACGAGGGGGGGAGAGGGAGGACGAGGAAGAAGCGGAGGAGGAGGAGGAGGAGGACGAGGTGGAGGAGGAGGACGACGATGACGATGAGAACGAGGACGAGGACGAGGAAGAGGAGGAGGAGTAGGAGGCGGAGGAGGAGGAGGAGGAGGAGGAGGAGGAGGAGAGGAGGAGGAGGAGAGCGCCATCGACAAGGAAGGTGGGGGCCACGAGGTCCGCCGGCTTGACGACGCCCGCGTCGCCCGCGCCCGCCCCCTCACTCTTATCCGCAATTGCGGGGTGCTATATAAAAAATATTCAAAAACGTACCCTAAACTCCAAAGAAGTCAAATAATCGCCCCAAGACTGTTTTCTCACTATGTTTGAGCATTCCTCCTGTCGAGGCACAGGCCCGACTTGACAGAAGCTGCCCCTTCCCCCTTGGCATAATGCCCCTCCTCAGCTTGCCCAAATCCCGATTCTTGGGGTCCGGGTGGCAGGTCGGGTCGCGGAGGCGGACGGCTCGATTCGACGCCATCGCTCGCCTGTCATGCAGAAACTGTCCGACTGGACAGCCAGTGTCCGCCACATAGTGGTTGTCCAGAGTTGGTGTTCGTAGCCAGGCTTAGGTCGGGCCTGTCCCCCTACAGGGGGATCTTGAACGAAAAAATGAAAATACTCCCCAAAAAATAGCAAAAATGATCGAAAATAGACAAAAAATTGTCCCAACACTATTTCTTGACTATTTTTGAATACTCCTCCTTTAGAGGGACAGGCCCGACGTAAAGCCAGGCGTCCAAGCTGCACGCGGCACGTCGTGCATGCTGCCCGACAGATCACGGCACGCCGAATTCGATGGGAGATTTCTCCTGGCGCTGCGCTGGCTCGGCGGCGCGGTCTGCCGCAGGCAGCCGGGTACACGTCACCGAGGCTGCATCTCGTCTGGGCGATGCGCGGCAACAACAGCAAACGAACATAACCGAACACGAACCGTGTGTTCGAAAAACCTGGTGCAGAATTCGAACGGCGCGAGACGATTGCCACGGACATGAAAAATGGAGAGCCAGCCACCACGCTTCCAGCGGAATGTGAGGGTCAAGCTCACGCGAACGTCCTTCGAGCTGGCGAGCTCAGTGGAACATCGGCACTTAAAAACTGGCTGTCTGACGACAGCAGGATGGTCAGCTCCAAGATCCCTGTGAACACTGGCGGTAACAGTTCTTGGGTGTGGGGGGATCCATGGTGTACTTCCGATGATTTCCTCACCCTGCCCCCCCCCCCTCGCGCGCCGCCGAAAGCGGAGCCAGAAGCCTGCATCCAGGCCGCACGCTGGCCCACATAAAATTGCAAGCCCCACTGGCACCATAATCAGGTCGCATGCGCCGGTTGCTCATGCCCCTGCCGACTCTCCTCCTCCTCCTCCTCCACCTCCTCCTCCTCCTCTTGAGCTAGGCGTGGCTGATCATACCCAGCCGAACATGTCATCGAGCGGATCGAGCTGCCACATCGGCCCTCCCAAGAGGTCTAACCGACGAGCGTACTTAGAACTTAGAAATTAAGCCGACTAGACGACCGCATTGCAGCGACTGCGCCATGCACCCACTGCTGGACTACGATTAAGTCGGGCCTGTCCCCCTACAGGGGGATTTTCGACGAGAAAAAATACAAAAAAATGCTCAAAAACTAGTCCAAACATAGTCTGGGGACTATCTTTTAAATATTGTTTGACTTTCTTGGGGTATTTGGGGGGTGTCTTTTACTTTTCGTCGAAAATCCCCCCCTGCAGGGGGACACGCCCGACAGAAGGCTACGAAGTGACGAGGCCCGAGCCCCGCCCTGTGAGCATCAGGCACGTGCGCCTCCCAGCGCGAAGGACTCGACGCCGCGGGTGAGGGCGTTCCAGCGCCTCTCGGGTCGGGCGAAAGGGGGGATAGCAACGTGGGGGTTTGAGAATCAGCTCACGTAGCTGATTTTCCCGGCGCCTCCCGGCGCCGGAGGCGGCCACGTATCGAGGAATGGGCCCCTCGGGGAGGCCAAAACCAGCTGCACGCAGCAGATCTCGTAAACCCCCCCTTTTCCCAAATCCCCCCCTTTCGTCCGGCCCGAGCCTCGCTCTCAGCAGCATGCCGCCGAGCGGCGAGCTTGGCCCGCAGCAGTCCGCTGCGTCGAGCCCGCAGGCCGACACCGCTCTGGACTTCTTCGCGGCCCCGTCGTGGCTCGCCCCCTGCACCGCGGGAGGCAGGCGCCGCCCCGCCGACTGCGCGAGGCTCTCGCCGTCGGCCGACGCGTCGCGGCGACTCGTCCAGCCGCAGTGCTTCGGCGCGCACGCCTGCCGCTCGTCGACTGCTGCCAGCGGGCGCCTGCTCTTGGACGTGGACAGGTGCAGCCCGGGGACCAGGGCCAGGTCCAGCGGAGCAGGGCGGTGGTTGCGATACATGGCGCCGAGGAGAGCCGGGATCGAGACGGGCCCCCGAGGAATCGGGGAAAGAGCGCGGCACCGCGGGGCCGTGGCCCTCCTGGGCAAAAAGGCTCGAGCCAAAACGGATACGGAAGGCAAGCGGGGCGTCTCGTGGTACAGTCGGGGCGTTGACCTAAGGAACCCTGAAGAGGGAACGAGGCCCCTCTTTTCCACAAGTTGAACTTCGATTTCCGATCGAAAACAAAAGGAACACCTGAGGCAAGCTGCGAAACACTTAAGGAACGCGGAGCCCCTCCCCAACGAAAAGGGTTCCTTCTTCAGGGCCCCGACTGTACGGGCTTCCACTGCAGCGAGGCCAGAACTCTATCCAGATCCACTGCGTCTCGAGTTTAGGCACCCCTTCCCCAACTCAGACCGAGACGCCATGGACATGGATGTGAGTCGTGCCCGCATGATCGGCCATCGGTGCTAGGTCACTGGGCACCGACATCGGTGATCATGATGCGGGCGATGGACGCGATGGGCAACCGATGGCCCGGGGCCGCATGGGGCTTGCGATACGGACACCTGCCTGTTGTGGCTCTGACCTTGGGAACCCTTTTGAATACCCCTTCTCGCCTCGAGCTCCTTTCGGAACCCTCTGGTCCTTGGCATCTGGGCAGAAACGGGGAGCTCCCATAGAGGAGCAAAGCACTCCATAAACATAAAGTTTCGGAGGTCCGCGCGGATTTCTTGGGTCTGCGCTGGACCCCCCTCCCAAGCGTTAGGTCGGGCATGTCCCCCTACAGGCGGTCTTCGGACGAAAAATAAAAAAAATTCAAACCACATTCCAAACATGCTCATAAATACTAAAACAATCGTCCCCAGACTATTGTTGGCTTCTTTTTGAATGCTCCTCCTGTAAAGGCACACGCCCGACTTAACCCAAGCGCGCGGAGGGCAAACAAATCATGTGTACGCCGCGTTTCTTCTCCGAAAGAGGCGCGGGCATCGGGATCGGAAGTATCGCGAAGCGATGACACCCACCGCGGCTTGGCGCCATGACAAATTAGCCTCGAAGCACGGGAGGCTGGGTCAAGATACGCACGCCGCTTACAGGGGCGAGCCCAGAATCACTGAACGCATGGCCTCGCTTGGTCTCTCCAAGAAGGGGGGGAGGGGGAGGGGAAGGAGAAGGGGAGGGGGAGGAAGGGGAAGGGCACGGACAAGAACGCTGCTCAGGCCCGCTCGCCACCGGCCATTCGACTGGCGGCTGGCCAGCGCGCCCGTGGGCCAGGCCGAAGCGTGCCACCGCACGGCCGCGCTTCTCCATTCTCCGCCCCGTCGCCGCACTGCGGCCAAGCACAGGGCACGAGTGCTCCTGCCCACTCCACTCACCCACCCCGCCCCTCCGCTGGCGCGTCATGCTTCGTGCTGCAGCGAGCTCGACAGCCCCCCGCGTTGCCCAGCGCAGGCTGCGAGCGACAAGCGCACAGAAAAAGCACTGCATCAGCATACAGTGGAGGCCAGTCCACGAGAAATCTTCCACGAGAAACCGAACCCTGAGACCCCAGGACGTCGATCGATTCCTGGTGTGTGGACGTCACGCTCTCCATGGCAGGACCATCGAAACCCAAGAGACCCAGGGCACCCTTGAGGCAAGCAGGGTGCTTCTTGGCATGGGTCTCCACTGCAATTCGCTGCAGCAAGACATGGGCCAGAGTCGAGTGCCACGTCTTGCGCAGAAATGGCTACGGAGGTGGCCCCCTGGGGCCTCTCGTGGGCCTTGCGGGGGGCTTGCTGGGGCTCCTGGGCGACCCATTGGGAGCTCCTGGGGCTTGTCGGGCCTTGTTGGGGCTCCTGGGCTTGTCGGGGCTTCTTGGGCCTACACTGTAAACTCTTGGAGGTCCGCGCCAATCTCCGCGGCCGTCGCTGGACCCGCCTCCCTGGCGCGCGCGCGCGGCGCGCCAGGCGCGCGGCCGGAGGCACCGCCAGGGGGGCCCACCGCCAAGCCGAGACATCCGCGCGGGCCTCCGAAAAGTCATCCCAGACATGCGACGTCCTGACTTTTTCGGGACCGGGTCCCCGGAAGTCCAGACCCGTTCCCCGGGGCCAGCTTTTCATCCAGAGTCGGTTTCTGGCGGTCCCGAAGTCCGGCGAGGGCCCCCCTGGGGTCGAACACAGCCAAAAACCTGCCGTCCTGATTTTTTTTTTCACGACGCGATCATGTCTGGGATGCTTCTGCTGCTGCTTCTGATCGCCACCGCTCCGCCCGCCTGCTCTCGGTGGCCCCGAGACTCCATATCGGGGCCGACCGCGGGCCCCGCCGGGATCCACCGGGAGGAGGAGGAGGAGGAGGAGGAGGAGGAGGAGGAGGGAGGAGGGAGGAGGGAGGAGGGAGGAGAAGGAGGAGGAGGAGGAGGAGGAGGAGGAGGCCGCAGCCGCGAGGGGCCCCGCCGGGATCCAGCAGAGCAGGCCGCCGGAGAGACGTGGGGCGCAGCGGCGGCGCGGAGGGAGCTCCATCGCCCGCAGACCACGGCGGCGGGGCTCGGGCCCAGACTCTCGGCGGTGGACAGACCCTCCCTCCAGTGGACCTCCCCTTAGGGAGAGCGGCCTGGGACCGAGGCCCGCGGCCCTGGAGCCGCAAAGATTACGGCCGCGACGCCCCCCCGCGAACCGAAAACGGCCAATTCCCTGCATCGACGCGTCAGGGCAGGAGGTCCGTCCACCTGCGAGACTCGGGCTCGAGCTCGGGCTCGGGCTCGGGCTCGGGCTCAGGCCCAGGCTCGGGGCCTCGGCCCCGGGCCTTGGCTCGGGGCCACCTCCGGGCTCACCCTCGGGCTTGGGCTCGGGCCCGGCGCCTCTGCGCGCACGCCACGGCCGCACGCGCGAGCGCGCCTCTCGGCACCCGGCCCGGCGGGCCCGCCTGGGCCCGCCCCTGCTGCCGCCCCAGGAGGGTCGCCAGAGGCCCAGGTAAGCCTCTGGAGCCCCAGAAGATGAATGTAGCAAACTTCACCAGGTGATTGTCCATGAAACGCATCTTGCTCAGGGGTGATGCCCGTGTCGCGGAGGAGGAAGGAGTAGGAGGAGGAGGAGGAGGAAGAGGAAGGAGGAGGAGAGGATGAGGAGGAGGAGGAGATGGAGGAGGAGGAAGGAGGAGGAGTAGGAGGAGGAGGAGGAGGAGGAGGGAGGAGAAATGGGAGGAGGAGGAGGAGGAGGAGAGGAGGAGGGGGAGAGGAGGAGGAGGAGGAGGATGATGAGGAAGGAGGGGAGGAGGGGGGAGGAGGGGAGGAGAGAGGAGGAGGAGGATGAGAGGAGGAGGAGGAGGAGAGGAGGAGGAGAGGAGTAGGAGAGGATGAGGAGGAGGAGGAGAGGAGGAGGAGGAGGGAGGAGGAGAGGAGGAGGAGGAGAGGAGGAGGAGAGGAGGGGAGGAGGAGAGAGAGGAGGAGAGAGGAGGAGGAGGAGGATGCAGGAGGAGGAGGAGCGAGGAGGAGGAGGCAAGAAGAGGAGGGGAAAGAGAGGAGAGGAGGAGGAGAGAGGAGGATGAGAGGAGGAGGAGGAGCGAGAGGATGAGAGAGGATGAGAGGAGGGTGGAGGAGGAGGAGAGGAGGAGGAGGGGAGGAGGAGGAGGGGAGGGCGAGAGGAAGAGGAGGGAGGGGAGGAGGAGGAGAGGAGGAGGAGAGGAGGAGGAGGAGGAGGAGGAGGAGGAGGAGAGGAGGAGGAGGAGGAGGAGGAGAGGAAAGGAGGAGGAGGAGGAGGAGGAGGAGGAGGAGGAGGAGGAGGAGGAGGACGCAGAGCCTTCTCCTCCCCCTGGGGTACATCGGAGGCCCGCGACGAGGCTCCGCACAGGAGGCGGGAGCGAGCGTCTACAAATGGCCCCCGTTCTTTCCGAGGGCCGCCGCCCGTCGTGCCGGCCCCGTGGCGCGCGCCGTCAAACGCCACTGCCCTGACACCTCGCCCCCGCCCTTGGCGACACGCACCAGGGGGCAGGGGGAGGGGGAGGAGGAGGCGGAGGCGGAGGAGGAGGAGGAGAGGAGGAGGAGGAGGAGGAGGAGGATTAAGGAGGAGGAGGAGGAGGAGGAGGAGGGGCGAAGAGGGAGGAGGAGGAGGAGGATGAGGAGGAGGAGTAGGGAGGAGGGGCGAGGGGAGGAGGAGAAAGGAGGAGGAGGAGGAGGAGGAGGAGGAGGAGGAGGAGGAGGAGGAGGAGAGAGGAGGGAGGGGAGGAGGAGGAGGAGGAGGAGGAGGAGGAGGAGGAGAGGAGGAGAGAGGAGGAGGAGGAGGAGGAGGGAGGGGGAGAGAGGAGAGGAGGAGGAGGAGGAGGGGAGGAGGAGAGGAGGAGGAGAGGAGGAGGAGGAGGAGGAGGAGGAGGAGGAGGGGAGGGCGAGGAGGAGGAGGAGGAGAGGAGGAGGCAGGAGGAGGAGCGGAGGAGAGGAGGAAGAGGAGGAGAGGGGGAGGAGGAGGAGGAGAGGAGAAAGGAGGAGGCGGAGAGGAGGAGGAGGAGGAGAGGAGAGGAGGAGGAGGAGGAGGAGGAGGAGGAGGGGAGAGGAGGAGGAGGAGAGAGGAGAGGAGGAGGAGGAGAGAAAGTAGGAGGAGGAGGAGAGGAGGAGGAGGAGAGGGAGAGGAGGAAGAGGAGGGAGGGGAGGAGAGAGGAGAGAGAGGAGGAGGAGAGGAGGGAGAGGAGAGGAGGAGGAGGGGAGGAGGAGGAGGAGAGGAGGAGGAGAAGAGGAGGAGGAGGAGGAGGAGGAGGAGGAGGAGGAGGAGGACGCAGAGCCTTCTCCTCCCCCTGGGGTACATCGGAGGCCAGCGACGAGGCTCCGCACAGGAGGCGGGAGCGAGCGTTTACAAATGGCCCCCGTTCTTTCCGAGGGCCGCCGCCCGTCGTGCCGGCCCCGTGGCGCGCGCCGTCAAACGCCACTGCCCTGACACCTCGCCCCCGCCCTTGGCGACGCGCACCAGGGGGCAGGGGGAGGGGGAGGAGGAGGCGGAGGCGGAGGAGGAGGAGGAGGAGGAGGAGGAGGAGGAGGAGGAGGAGGAGGAGGAGGAGGAGGAAGGGGAGGGGGGAAAAAGGCCTCTTAGAAGGAGGCTGCTTCCCAGCAGGCGCTCGCCCTAGATCTGCAGAGAGGGCCCGCGCCTTCGAAGCAGGGGTGCTTCTGAGAAGCCTTCCCCCCTCACCCCCCACCCCTCCTTCTGCGCGTGGCCGGACGCGTTGTTCACGAGGTCGATCCCCCAGAAGTCTCGACCCATTCCCCAAGACCGGCTCCTCATCCTGAGCTGTCTTTTGACGGTCCCGAGGCGCGGTGGGGGCTCCCAGAGGCCGAGAAGAGCGAAAAACCCTCCGTCGTGTTTTTTGTCCCTGACTCGAGGGGGACAGGGCTCGTTTTTGCCCTTCCCTCCGCGCGTGGCCGACCTCGCACCCGTCCGCGGCCTCCCCCATCCTGGCCTCTGGCCATCGCTCGGACGTCCGTGCCTTGTGTTTTTTTCGGTTTCGTGCGTGGCTTTTCCGCCAAGTGATGGAGGATGCTCCTCGATGGTCCTCGCCGAAAGAAACATGCACACGTCCGAGCGGTGCCGAGGGCCTCCCACCTCGGGACAGCGGCGCCCACCCGGCCAGGTGGGGGCCTGCCCGGCGGCGCCCGGCCTTCGGGCCTGAGGGCGGCGGCAGTGAGGCGAGGGCAGCCCCGCGGGAGGAAGCCAGCGGCGCGGGGGGGGGCCATCTCGGCCCGGGGTGGAGGTCGGGAGCGGCCGGGAGGGGGGCGTCCAAGAGGGGGGGTCGCGAATCGTGGCTGGCGGCACGTGCGCGGCCCAGGGGGACGTAATGGAACAAGGAGAAGCGCCATAACATCTGGGGAGGTATCATGGCCCACGCCATGAGATCCACCCCCTAATCATCCATCCCCCCTTTTTTGCCGCCCCCTCAGAGGATTCGGGCCCATCTCTGGCTCTCGGGACGAGTACGTGTCTGGCCCTACCATGACAGCCCGAGACGGCTCTGCTATGGGGTCCTCGGAAGAAATCGCCCCCGGTAGAGGTCTCCTAAATGGGGTCGGCGTAGATGGTGTCGGAGGACCGCGCCGCATCGCCGATACATCGGCGACGTATCGGCGATGCACTGCCGATGCATCGTCGACGTCGGCGATGCATCGGCGACGTTGACGTGAAGCTAGTCGGGCTCCGCATCGAGCCGCATCGTCGATACATCGGCGATTCGGCACGATCCTCCGACACCATCTGCTCGACCCCATCTGGGAGGCCTAAACCCCAAGAAACGGCAGCTTGTTGGGACTGGGGGCTTCTGGAACGGGCCAATTAATCTCCAATGACTCCATACCGAGAGAGCCTCTGGGGGTCCTCCTTTCCCGCGACGGTCCTTCTCTGGCGCGCCGGTGCTCCTCGGGTCCTCCTCCCCAGGCGGGGGGGAGTCCAAGGGGGGGGGGATGGGGAGTCAAATACGCACCCGTCCCTGGGGGTCCTCCTCCTTTCCCCTCCCCTCTCCCACGCCAGTAATCTCCAATGGCTCCGTGCCGAAGGAGCCTCGCCCAATTTTGAAGGATCCGCCGGCCGCTCGCGGCCCTCGCGGGGGGATGACGGCCTCCCCTCGCCGAGTCTCCTGCGACTTCCAGCTCCCGGGGACGTCAGCCCGAGGGAGATGGAGCAGTGCCGTGGCCGCGTCGGAGGGAGGCCTCTTTTGACCCCGTCCCCGCCAGCAGGGGGTTCCCAGGAAGGGTACGATTGAGTCGGGCCTGTCCCTCTACAGGAGGCATGCTCAAAAAAGTCAGGACATAAAACGGGGGCGATTCTTGTATTCTTTGTTTTTTGTATATGTTTGGACTATGTGTTATTTGTCGTGCAAGATCCGCCTGCAGGAGGACACGCCCGTCGTAAGAGTAGGCGCGCGCAAGGGGGCAGGGGGAGGGGGGGAAGGCTCCTCGGATGGAGGCTGCTGCTCCGAAGGCGCGGGCCTTGGCTGCGCGTGAGGCCCGCGCCTTCTCAGAAGCAGGGTGCTTCCAAGACGCCTTCCCCCCTCCCCCCCTACCTCTCCCCCCTTCTGCGCGTGGCCGGACGATTTGTTCACGACGTCGACCCCTCCAGAGGTCTCGCCTTTCATATCCCGAGCTGTTTTCTGACGGTCCCGAGGCCCAGTGAGGGCCCCCAGAGGCCGAACATGTAGCGATTCTGCTTGTCATTCGAGCGGGGAAGGGCGCTTCCAAGAAGCCTTCCCCCCTCCCCCCCAATCGGGAGCGGCCAAGAGGGGGGTGTCCAAGAGGGGGAAGTGCAAATCATGACCGGCGGCATGTGCGGGGCCCAGCGGGGGGGCCTGGGACGTAATGAAATAAGGAGCGCCATGAAATCTGAGGAAAAATCATGGCCCGCGCCATGAAATCCACCCCCCCCTAGTCATCACCCCTCTCTATTCCACCCCCGAGCCAAGCCCCCCTCCGCGCGCGGCCGAGGTGCCCCCCCCTCCCCCCCGCCAGAGAGGGCGCCACCCCTCTCCCTGCTTTCCCGTGGCGCCGACGCCTCGGGCTCGCACGTGGCGCGCCTGCTTCCGAGCCAGGGGGAGGAGGAGGGGGAGGAGGAGGAGGAGGAGGAGGAGGAGGAGGAGGAGGAGGAGGAGGAGGAGGAGGGGGAGGAGGAGGAGGAGGAGGAGGAGGGGGAGGAGGAGGGGGATGAGGAGGAGGGGGAGGAGGAGGGGAGGAGGAGGAGAGGAGGAGGAGGAGGATGAGGAGGAGGAGGAGGAGGAGAGGAGGAGGAGGAGGAGGAGAGGAGGAGGAGGAGGAGGAGGAGGGGAGGAGGAGGAGGAGGAGGAGGAGGAGGGAGGAGGAGGAGGAGAGGAGGAGGAGAGGAGAAGGAGGAGGAGGGAGGAGGAGGAGGAGGGAGGAGGGAGGGAGGAGGAGAGGAGGAGGAGGAGGAGGAGGGAGGCAGAGGGGAGGAGGGGAGGAGGGAGGAGGAGGAGGAGGAGGAGAGGAGGAGGCGGAGGAGGAGGAGGGGGAGAGGAGGGGGATAGGAGGAGGGGGAGGAGAGAGGAGGAGGAGGAGGAGGAGGAGGAGGGGAGGAGGAGGAGGAGGAGGAGGAGGAGAGGGAGGAGGGGAGAAGGAGGGGGGATGAGGAGGAGGGGGAGGAAGGAGGAGGAGGGAGGAGGAGGAGGAGGAGGAGGAGAGGAGGAGGAGGAGAGGAGGAGGAGGAGGAGGAGGAGGAAGGTTTTGGCCTGAGCGCAGGGGGCATACCTGGGACCGTACGCCCCCCTTCCAGGCTAACCTCACGCGCGTGCGGATAGAACCGCGATTCTTCCTAGTGCTGCCTCTCGGCCACGGCGCGGCCTCGGGAGGGAGCCGACCATCGGCGCCAGCGCCGACATCGCTCGTGGGCCAGGACCCTGGCACGTCTGGGGCAGGCGGCTGGCCTGCTGCGTGATCATCACAGCGCACAGCAGCCAGGACCCCTCGTGCCGATGAATGGCGCGGCCTCGAGCGACCAGCAGATGGTCAAGTGCGAAGGCTGCGGCTGCGGGAAGAACCTGGCATGGTGGCGGTGGTGCAAGCACTGCCGAGGGCCTCTCTCTCCCTCAGAGGCCCCACCGCGGCCGCCCAGCAGGCCGGCTCAGCGTGGTGCCCTTCGGTCTCCTGCTCCTCCTTCTGCTGCTGGTGCAGGCGGCGCTGCGGGCAGGCGGCCATGGCACACTGCGCAGCCGCCCAGGCGGGCCCAGTCGCGCGAGCGCAGGCCCAGTCGCGGCCCACCGCAGGTCGCCTTCGACCTCAAGCCCGAGGTCATCGGCGACAGCGTGGACAGGGAGGAGCAGCGCTTGGTCAGCCTGGTCGCCCTCCTCTCCGAGTCTGGCGACGCCGAAGCTGCCGCGAGCTACCAGCGTCGGCTCGACGAGCACCGCAAGAGCAAGCTCGACGACGACATGTCCCTGGAGCTGGCGAAGGCCCGCCTGGACCGGTCCGAGTCCATCCTCAGCAAGTCGGTCGGCAAGCTTGAGAAGCTGGAGGAACAGGTCGAGCAGGCCCAGCGCGAGGTGGAACAGCACAGCGAGGAACTGGACGCAGCCAGAGCGCACTACCAGGCCTGCGTGCGCAAGTTGCACACCAGCATCGCCGACGCGGACCAGCCCGACACCGCGCAGGCCACCACGCGCATCAACCTCTCGAAGCTCCTGGACGGCGAGGATCTGCTGCTCGACGATGGGAACATGTTCGGCCTGGAGACCCTGGGCGACGTGGTGTCCCAAGAAGACAGAGACGAGGCGACGAGGCGCAAGGAGCAGCTCACCTCGGAGTTCAAGTCAGCGCTCGACAAGCTGTTCGGGCCGCTGCGCGAGAAGGCGGCCGCGCTGGGGCAGGAACAGCAGCGGCACTTGGAGCGGCTCTCGGCCAAGAAGAGGAAGTCCAACGACAGCGGCGAAGAAGGGGCCCCAGGCGGAGTCCCAGGCGGAGCCCCCGACGCGGCTGCACCGCCAGCAGCATCACCAGCAGCTCCTGAAGCCGCAGCAGCGGCCGCTCCCGAGGCTGCGGCCACACCGGCGGCAGCGACCGCCGCCGCGCCCGCTGAGCCGGCCTCGAGCGGGCAGCCTACCACGACGAGGAAGGCCAGCTCGGCGGTCCAAGCGGCTAAGGCCAAGCTGGAGCAGGCGTCCAAGGCCAAGGGGTCGGCAAAGTCGGGCCTTTAGCACGGGCCTGAGCTATGACCAGATGCAGTACCCTGTTTTGTCGGCCTCTCCATCGAGAGCTAGGAAAGGCGCCTGCATCCACAACTTCACCATGTACAGCGTCAGTAATGCAGTTACCTCGCCTGCTGGGGCCAGGCCGCAGGATTGCAGCGGTGACGCACTCTCCCTTCCTGAAGATATGCATCTGGGGTTTACCGAAGGAGTCCCTAGGGACTGCAACCACCGTCGGTCTGATGCAATCCCCTACCTCGTGAAGTTGAGCAACGGTCAGCGGCGCCCTCGGCGCACAGTTATTCGCAGCAGCCCAGCGCCGAAGATTGAGAGGGAAATCAAGCGATGGGCTAGGAGATGGATACACGACGTAAGGGTCGGCGAGGCCGCCGACGAGAAGGAAGCTTTCCTTGACTGGTGCGAGCACTACGTCATTGAGCAGTTGCGGGCCCCCAAGTTCCAGAGGACGCTGCAGGCGCGCGGCTCCACGGCAGAGCAGATGGCCAAGGACCTGTGCGATAGGGCTTGGCGCAGTGGCGCTCGCAGCAGGGCAGCCTATCTGCGATGGCTGGATACTCTCACGTTCAGCCAGTGGCTCGCGGCCGTCTCGATTCACCGCGCGGATCATGAGTTTCTGAGAAGATGGATAGCGAGCTCTGACCGAACAGGGCCTGCGCCGCCCACGGGGCCACCTGGTCAGCGGCCCAGCGTCACGACCAGCTGCGAGGGACCCTGGTCGTCGGCTGCATCGGCGTCATCCGACTCGGACAGCGACGACGGCTGGGACCTCGACCACCGCGGCAGCAGCGACCTGGTGGACCTCAGCGAGTCCGACGACGACGACTGGGGCCTGGTCCGAGCTGACGCAGCTTGCCACCAGCAGCAGGACACTCTGCAGGACGTGCAAGACCGCAACGGCAGTGACTCCCACATGGCCGATCCAAGGTGCTACGACACCGCCGACACCTTCGAGGCCGATGAAGAGCGAGTAGAGCGCACGGAGCGGCATCGCCTCCGTGCGTTGCTGAGGGCATGGGCGAGCACTTGGCTTTATCCAGAGCCAGCCGTGCACGACGAGCTGAATGCTCGCCAACACTGGCGATACTGCTGCGTGCCGTACGTGTTCAGGGTGCTGGCGGGAACGGCCTTCCAGTCTATGGTGGCCAGGACTGCGGCAGCTCACGGCGTAGATGATGTGGAGGCCAGAATGATTTTGGCCAGAGACTTCTGCAGTGGATCGTGGGCAGATCAGGCACGCTCACGGGGCCGTTACTGGGCATACTTCTTGCAGCTGCGAGAGACATCGGCCCAGGACTACGACGAGGAGGTCCACCGCCACGTGGACTCGCAGAGCAGCACGGCCGCATGGATGGACACCCGCGAGCAGCCGACAGATCGCCAGAGTCAGCCGACCGCGTCGACCAGCGAGTCAGCCAGCGCACAGTCGGCGGAGGCTCAGTCATTGACTTCACCAGCCTCTTCCTCGGCCACGACGAGCCTGAGCGCGACCTGCAGCGCTACGACAGCGACTCCTGCTCGGCCTGAGGCTCGGCGCCGCAGGCAGCAGCGCAATAAAACCAACTGGCGTTTCGTCACCCTGAACCCCAACTCTTGGTCCTCGGCCCAGGAAGTTCTTGAATGGCAGCTGCAGTGCGGGGAGAAGGCCCACGGGTGGGCCATCCAGGAGACCCGTCTGGAGGAAGCCTCGATTCGGTCTGCTCAGAAATGGGCCAGCCTCCGTGGGGTTAAAGCCACGTTCAATCCTGCTGTTCGGACGGGAGATCACCAGTTGGCCACGAGCGCGGGGACCATGACGGGGGTAGCCTCGCACATCCGATGCAGACCGCTATTGGACAGTGAGCTGAGCCTCCGACGTTCTGCTCTTGGGAGGGTCTCGGCCATGCATGTCGATGCTATGATCCCCACGGGCTTCTTGTGGATATCGCTGTACTCGCACGTGGGTCAGGAATGCTCTGGAGACAACCTGGAACTTCTGGAGGACCTGGGAGCCTTCTTACAAGGGTGTGGGCGCCCTTGGATCTTGGGAGGGGACCTGAACATGGAGCCGAGTAACCTGGGGCTCCAGCGGTGGAGCCAGCTGCTGGGAGCGACGATCATCGCCCCTAAGGTGCCTACGTTTGCAGCGACAGGCTCCGCCAGGTGCCTGGACTTTTTCCTTGTCTCACGAGGTGTGGCGTCCAGTGTCGTCGACGTCAGGGCGCTGCACTCAGCGCCGTGCGGGCCCCACACCCCAGTGATGCTGACGCTGCGAGGGTTTTCACTTCGACTGCCTGTGCAGGTACGTGTGACGTGGAAGCCTTTCCCCACCAAGTTGCCGATCGGATGCCAACGCGAACCCTGTGCTCACGACTGGTCTTGGGAACCCACTCAACTTCCCTTGGAGGCCTCCCTGGAAGATACCTGGAGCGAATGGTTAGGGCATATGGAGGACGAATGTTGTCGCATGTTCGACCTCGTGGACGGCGAGGACACCCCCTTCAGAGGCCGTGCTGGAGGGTTTCAGACGAGGTCGGTGCAGTTGGCTACGCTTTTGAGTAGGAAATGGGACCAGGGGACCTCGCCGAAGGCTCGTGAGTGGCGTACCCTCCAGACCATTGTGCATAAGATCAGCAAGCTTTGGGAAAAGGCTGACATCCAGACCTTTGCGACAGCCATCGATGGGCTGTGCCAGGCCCTGCGCAGCCTCAACCCAGTTGTGTTAGGGCCTGACCTTGGTGCGCTGAAAGACTTACCTTCTATCGTTGAAACGTGCCAGCAGCAGGGTGACGAGTTTGGCCAGTTTCTGGAGGACCTGGATTTGACCACCCAGAGGGTTCTGAAGGCGGAAGGAAAGGCCAGGTGGCAGAGGTGGAGAGCGTGGGCTCGTGATGCGGTAGCTGGCGGAGGGAAAGCGGCGCATCGCTTTGCTCGGGACACCCGGCCCACCCCGAACCCGATTGGCCCCGACGGGCTGCCGCTCCAGGGAGATCAGGCCATCCAGAGCCTCAAAGACCAATGGGACGAGTTCTGGCAGAACGGTAAGACGTCCATCAGCAGCGAGCAGGAGCGGGAGGCCCTCAGCACGACCCTCCCACCTCCAGATCTCCTGCAGCTTCGAGGGGCTCTCAAGAGGTTTCGGCACGACGTGGGGCTGGGGGTGGACTGTGTGAATCCACGTACGTGGCTACTTTTGGATGAGAGCTTCCAGCTGCGACTACTAGACGTTCTACTGCTGTGGGAAGCCAAACCTACCCTCCCCACCAAGTGGCCGTCGATCATCGTGTTTATCGGTAAGCCCGACAGTGACGGTTTGCGGCCCATTGCATTGATATGCAGCTTGTGCCGTGTCTGGGGTAGGCTTCGGCAAGACATCGCTCGAGCTTGGGAGGCGGCTCACAATATTCCCTGCTTTTGGGGTTCCAAGGGGCGAACTTGTGACAGAGCTGGGTGGGAGCATAACATGTACTCGTATGTTTCTAGCCTGAATAACTTCCAGGTGGCTACCTTGTTCACGGATTTGGCTAAATTCTACGAGTATATCTCGCATAATAAGCTCATGGTGGAAGCTCGCGAGACGGGCATGAATCTCAGACTCGTGTTTATCGCTTGTCGGGTGTATTCTGGAGCGCGGACCCTTAGTTTTCAGAACGCCATAAGTGATATATTCTATGCAGAAGGCACGGTCTTGGCGGGATGCACCTTGGCAACGAGCTTTGCGCGTACGCTCTTGTATAGGCTGCTGCATTCGATTAGTCAGCAGCACCCAGCTGTGCACGTTCGGAACGTAGTGGACGATGTCCACGTGCAGGCGCTAGGCTCCGAGGCGTTCGTGACCAAGGAGCTTGGGGATGTCGGTGTAAAAATGACCAAAGGCTTCCGTCGTCTTGAACTGGTCTTGGCGGACCACAAGAGCCACTTCATTGCATCCTCTGCCCGACTTGCCAAGGGTCTTGAGCATCGATGGCAGGGCCTCCGCTTCTCCAGGAAAGGGGTGGTCCGCAGCCTGGGATCGGATGCTACGTGTGCTAGGAGGCGTCGCAACCCCACCTGTAAGTCCCGTCTGCTCAAGGGGGCCAAGAGGAGCTGGAGACTTAGGCGCCTCAGAGGAACTGCGGCCATTCATCGGGTACAGCGTGCTGGGCCACAAGCGACGGCTCTATGGGGCGCTCCTGTCACTGGGCTCACTGGTGCTCAACTTCGAGGCCTTCGGCGAGGAGCCCTGAATAGCCTTCACAAGGTGAAGGGCACGGCCTCATTGGGGCTCCGTCTACACTCGTCTGCAGCTGGTTTAAAGATGGACCCCATGGTCCTGTACCATAGCCAGGTTGTGCTTTTTTGGGCTCAGGCTCTCTGGGACGGGAGACCCTCTCTCCAGCTCCTCCAGCAGGCGCTTCGTGGGGCTTTGGAAGAGCTACAAGCTGCCAAGTTCGCGTGGACTGTCGTGAAATCCCCAGCCCATGTGTTTGTACAGACGGTCAGGGCCCTAGGCTGGCAGGTGATTGATGCCAAGACCCTCCTCTCGGAACGGGGGGCCACCATCGATCTGTTAGCGCTAGCCCCGAAGCAGGTTGCTGCTCTGGCCAGGGTCTCTGCCGCCTATGTTTCAGATGTTATCGCCCTGGGCAGCAGGTCGTCCTCCCAGGTCTGGCTAAGGCCGATTTTCTGGGGCCCCATCAGAGAGGCCATCGAAGGACCGTGCAGGTGCCTGTGGACGCCTCACCATCAGGAGGCGGTGCGTAGCCTGCTGTCGCAATGTCACTGGACCCAGGCCCGACTGCATGCCCACGGGCTGGCGGAGTCGCCACTCTGTAAGTTATGTAGACGTGCGCCAGGCACGCTGTTCCATCGTAGGTTTTGTTGCGACGCGTTCGAGGGTGATCGCCGCGCGTCCCTTGACCCTTCGGTGCGCCAGCAGGCGCGGCAGCTTGAGGAATGGTGTCAGGACCTTGAGAAGGCTGCCGCTGGCATATTCCCCGCCCCTCTTGAGCTCGTCCCACCCCCGTTGCATTGCGGTCAGGCCCACATTGTTTGGGTCAATCGGCCAGCCAGCGGGGCCCTCTCGGGGAATATTTTTTCCGACGGCTCCGCCATGGACCCGACTGACCCCCTGCTCTCGCGGGCTGGTTGGGGCCTCGCTCAGGTGGACGACGACGGTGGTTTCGTTTCGGGGTGTTACGGGGCGGTGCCGTACGAGCAAGGCCCCTTCCAGACAGCGCGAGACGGGGAAGATTTCGCCATCATGATGGCAGCCGCAGGGTGTGTGGACACACTCAGTGAGCATCGTTTCTTCATAGATTGTGCTGCCACGGTCGCGGCCTTTCAAGACCCGATCGGATCGGTGGAGGCAGGATCCCGCAGTGCGCACCTGTGGAGCCGCGTCCATTCAGTTTATGACGCAGGCCCGCCCTCGGTCACCAAGGTGAAGGCCCACTGCTCTTGGGGAGATGTCGATGCGGGCCGCACCACCACGTTCTGTAAGCTCGGCTCGGACCGAGCAGACGAGCTCGCCAAGAAAGGGGCCCAGCTCCACCCGGCCACGAGTGAGGCCAAGAAGCAGATTCGGGCCCTCAGCTCCTTTGTCACTCAGGTGCTGCGCTGGGCGGGAGAGCAAGAGGTCCATATGGCGGAGCGAGGCATCCGCGACTCGGACCCCCTCCCTGACAAGGCCCAGCGGCAGGCGGCCAAGGTTGAACGTCTGGCTCGCGGTGAGGACCCTTCCCAGCAGCTCTCGCTCCCGAGGCTCCGAATCGCCACCGATGCCTTCCTGTGGGCTGAAGAGACCCCTGAGCTGGGCATGTTGATGCGTCTCACCAAACACGCTCTTGCCTGTGCACGTGTCTTCGGTCCCGACGGATTGCCGATCTTGGGAGGGTCCACTGTTTTATTTTGCACCTGTTGTGGTGCGTATTCGTGGGGAGGAGCCAAGAATCTATGCCAGGACTGCTCGCCCACGATGATCACTGTGGCGCTCAGGCGCCAGCGGAACCGAGCTGCGAAGGGGCAGTTCCCGTCCTGGGCCCCCCAATATAAGGGTTGGTCGATAGGGCCCCCACGCACGCCTTCACTGCCAGAACTGGCGGCGGTCGCCTGCCTTGGACTTCGAGGAGCAGGCGCGACCCTCCTCCAGCCTGCTGGGCCAGGTAGTGACGGGGAGGCGGCGGTGGAGGGGGTTTGGGGGGAAAAGTGGACGGCCCAGCAGCTGAGCGCTAGGTTCGGTTTCACCCCATCTGAATTAAATGCGTGTGCGGACCGTCTCCAGGCCGACCTGGAGGCGGCGAAGGGCCGAAAGAGGCCTCAGGGGGCTCCAGGAGGCCCCTTTCAGGATCCCTCGGATTTCTGGGCCGAACCCGTGCCCGTTCCTTGGTGATCGCGCCCAGGGTGGCGATTCGGTTTTCGGGCCCTCGCCCCTGTAGCCCGCGGGTCGCCGCGGTCCTCTATCGCTCGCTCGCCAGTGGTCACTGATCTTGGTCGGCATGGGAAATGAGAAATGAGAAATGAGAGAGGAGGAGGAGGAGGAGGAGGAGGAGGAGGAGGAGGAGGAGGAGGGGGGGGAGGAGGAAGAGGAGGAGGAGGAGGAGGAGGAGGAGGAGGAGGAGGAGGAGGAGGAGGGAGGGGAGGAGGAGGGGAGGAGGAGGAGGAGGAGGAGGATAGGAGGAGGAGGAGGAGGAGGAGGAGGAGAGGAGGAGGAGAGAGGAGGAGGGGAGGAGGAGGAGGGGGAGGAGGAGGAGGAGGAGGAGGAGGAGGAGGAGGAGGAGGAGGTGGGGCGGAGGAGGGAGGATGAGGAGGAGGGGAGGGGAGGAGAGGAGGGAGGAGGGGAGGAGGAGGGGAGGAGGAGGAGGAGGAGGAGGAGGAGGGGGATAAGGAGGAGGGGAGGAGGAGGGGGAGGAGGAGGGGGAGGAGGAGGAGGAGGAGGAGGAGGAGGAGGAGGAGGAGGAGGGGGGCCGTCCCCCTCCTCTCTTTCCCATGGCCCCGACGCCTGGGGCTCGCATGCAGCGCGTCGGCTCCAGAGTCCGAGCCTCCGGCAGGCCCTGCGATGCTTGGGCATAAGAAGACCCCTGACCCTCTGGGAGGGGCAGATGTATTCTCCCAGCAATGAATCGAAGCAAACTGCCCAGATGTATTCTCCCCAATGTGAAGAGTGGGACTGCAGTGAGGCCACGTCTTCACCGTGTCATTGGGGTTAGGGGCTCTTTTACCCTCAATGATGGTCCGTCGGGGGCGAGTGCTGGAGCCGTCTTGAGGGTCTCTTGTGAGCATAGTTTGGCCGACCTCTATCCCAGTGGGCGTGGCATTGGTACCACCGGCCGATTTACCCCCGTAGATGGGGACATTGGCCGTCTCCTTGGGGCTTTCGAGGGGAGCATCCCCGACTGGGGTGCTGAGATGGTGGGGGTCTGGATGGGGACGGGGATGGGGGCGGTTAAACGATACTGATTTGGGGCCCTCTTGAAGGCCCCCCGGGGCTGGCCCAAGAGGCCCACATCGTGGAAAACATGAGGCTTTCGCGCGGGGCGTGGCCAGCGAGAGGGGCCAAGGATTGGCCCAATGGACGTACATGCACGGGTCACCTTGGAAAATCGCTCACCCTTACTGTCCGTGTTGGCTGTACGCTTTCGACGTGTTCACCGCTTCTTCCAAGACTACCCAAGAGGCCGACAAAACCACCCCTGGACGGCCCCTGAGGCTCCCCAGAGCCGCAACACAGAGGCCTCCAAATCGGCCCCAACAGGCTCACAAAAGCGCGCGGCCGCCAGTCCGCTGCGAGCCCGCAGAGATCCGAGAAGGCGTCCACAAGACCTCTGGTCCACGACGCCTACACGGTGCAGGATCCCCTGTGATATCTTTCAAAGCAATAAGGACCCAACAAGCGCGCCACCATCCAAAGGAAATCGAGCAATGCCATAATCAAGTCGAGGGGAAGCCCCTCCCCCTTGATCCCTTCCCCCGCCCACCCTTCCCAAGATGAGGAGAACCCTGCAAAATTATGCATCAACGTTTGAAGCTCCGCGTGGATTTCGTGGATCGGCGCTGAACCCCTCTCCCTGGCGCGCGGAGCGCGCCAGGGGCGGCGCTGGAGGCGCCGCCAGGAAGGGGTGCAACGCCGAACCAAGAAGATCCACGCAGAGCTTCTAAAATGTATGTTGTACCGTCTTTTCGTCGGCAATATCGATCTGTGATGATCCTGGGGCCCGGAACCAGGCGATAACGCCCACCTTGACTCCAGATCCGCCGTACTTGGGCTGATTTTCCGAACCGAGCTTGTGTCGGAAATGCGTGCCAAACGGTGAAACAAAAAAGAAGGCGGCAACCTTCGCCCGAGAGAAGCGGGACGGATACTTCCGCAGACGCATGGCGGAAACAGCGACGGCAGAAGAGGGCGGAAAAATCGGCATCGGCGGAGCTCGAACGAGAAAGCGGAAACTTCTGCCCTGCCGGCGACATCGACCACGAGCATTAAGTCGGGCCTGTCCCCCTACAGAGGGATTTTCGACGAAAAATAAAAAAATACCCCAAACATAATCAAACAACAGACCAAAAATACTCTGGGGACTATTTTTTGAGTATTTTTATCTACCCTTTTTGGAGTATTTTGGGTCTTTTTTTCGTCGAAAATCCCCCTGTAGGGGGACAAGCCCGAACGAGAAAGCGACCTCGACCACGAGCGCGGCGGCTCTGGAGTCCGGGCGGGGCGGCCGCGCCTCACGGCGGAGCACCCTCCGAAGAGAGCGCACCTCCGAAGGCACGCGCGCGGATCTGTCGGATCAGCGCTGGGCCCCCCCTGGGCGCAACTCCGCGCGCGAGGCAGAGGAGGGGGCCGGCGGCAGGGCCAGGAGATCCGAGAGCTGACGATCATGCTGTGCTCCTCGTTTGAAAAAGGTCGTGCGTCGCCCAGAACAGATGAGCCAGAACGGCTAGAAGGAAAGGAGGAGGAGGAGGAGGAAGAAGGAGGGGGATGGGGAGGGTGAGGAGTAGGGGGATGGGAGAAGGGGGCTGGAGGAGGGGGAGGAGGGAGGAGGAGGAGGAGGAGGAGGAGGAGGAGGAGGAGAGGAGGGGAGGAGGAGGAGGAGGGGGAGGAGGGGCAGAGGAGGAGGTAGAGGAGGAGGAGGAGGAGCAAGGAGGAGAGGAGGAGGAGAGGAGGAGGATGAGTAGGATGAGGGGGGAGGAGGAGGAGGGAAGGCTAGGAGTGGAGGGGAGGAGGAGGAGAGGAAAGGAGGAGGAGCGAGGCCCTTGCCATAGCAGCAGCTCTATAGCACTGGGCGGGCCGCCG
>CAUYUJ010010709.1:0-2500 GCA_963575745.1 Prorocentrum cordatum
CCTCCTCCCCCTCCTCCTCCCCCTCCTCCTCCCCCTCCTGCTCCCCCTCCTCCCCCCCCTCCTCCCCCCTCCTCCTCCTCCTCCTCCTCCTCCTCCTCCTCCTCCTCCTCCTGCTCCTCGCTCCTCCTCCTGCATCTGGTAGCGGTGATGGAAAATGGCCCCCGTCAGGCATGTTTTCTGCTCTGCCCTGCCTCCAGGGAACCCCGGGAGCGCCCTGCTCGTGGCTGCCCAGCGTGAGACGCCCTGACGACCCCAGGCGCCGCCTACCGCGCAAGCAGACACAGCTCCTCCTCCTCCTCCTCCTCCTCCTCCTCCCCTCCTCCTCCTCCTCGCTCCTTGCTCCTCGCTCCTCGCACCCTCCCTCCTCCTCCTCTTCCTCCTCCTCCTCCCTCCTCCTCCCCCCCCCTCCCTCCTCCCTCCTCCTCCTCTCCTCCTCCTCCTCCTCCTCCGCCTCCTCAGCCTCCTCCTCCTCCCTCCTCCTCCTCCTCCTCCCTCCTCCTCCTCCTCCTGCTCCTCGCTCCTCCTCCTCCTCCTCCTCCTCCTCCTCCTCCTCCTCGTCCTCCTCCTCCTCCGCCCCGTTCCTCGTGCGCTGGCCACAGTGCTGCAACGGCGTCCGTGGCTGGTGGCTGACCAGGCGTCATCGTCTGCAGTGTGCGTGCACCTCCTGCCTAATACCAAATTTGATTGATCACAGCAGAAGCGATAAGCGAGGCCCTCAGATAGGGGGTCCAAAACGGTGAGGTGACAGTCCGCGTGGTGCGCTCGAAATGCCTCACGACCTCACCGCAGTGTCCGTTACCGCACGGTTTTGGGAACCCGGGGGCCCCCGTCGCTCAAGACGTCCTCGGAGAAGTGCCAAGACTGCGCGTTCACCCCGAATCCCTACTGACTCACAAAGCGATGTGCTCGATGTGCTCACCGCACCATTTGGGGGGTCCCAAAACGAAAACAAAAAGAAGAAAACAAAAAATGGTGACTGTGGCGGCGGCCCTGGCGGCACGCTGTGCCCTGCGAGCGGAGATCGCGGATGGCTCGGAAGAGGCTCGGGACATGGACGCTCGGGGGCCTGGAAGCGGTTAGCGAGTCTCGCCGACATGCGACGGGCCAGAAGAGGAGAAGCGCCACGATCAGCAAACGTTCCCGACCGTAGCTCCATACGCGCTCTGCGACTCCCCCCCCCAGGCCCGATCGGTGCTGAGCCAGGCCTGCAGCGCGACCGGGATGGGCGAGGGCGAACGGGCGCATGCCTCGAGTGTGCGAGGGCGAACGAGCGCTCTCTCCTGCTCCTCCTCCCCCTCCTCCTCCTCCTTCTCAGTCCCTCTCCCTCCTAAGTGGCTCCTGCCTGTAGCAATCCCGAGGCGGGTCGGTAAGGCGGGCGGGGCGTTTCGCCTGAGGAGGAGGAGGAGGAGGAAGCGGAGGAGGAGGATGATGGCCCCGAAGCGAAAGCTTTGCAACAGTTTCACGGATGGGGAGCGGGCTGTCTTCAAGATGTTGCTCTCGCCGTGGCGCCGTGCATCTTGAAACGGTTGCAACAGCTTTTCGGATGGAGTGCGGGCCGTCTTCAAAGGTGGCCATCGCCCTGGCGCCGCACGTCTGAGCACATCCCGAGAGCTTCACGGATGGAGGGCGGGGCGTTTTCAAAATGTGGCTCTCGCATTAGCGCAACGCACATTCGACTTCACAGTTTACAGCAGCCTCAGGGATGCGTAAGGTCGAAGTACCAGCAATAGCGTTTAGGCACGAGTTAGGAATGCCAGAGCCCGAGGGTCACGTCGAATCGCGGTGTTGACGTCCCAGAGATGGTGCCCTGGGACGATTTAGAATCGCCAGGTCGCCACAGGAAAGTTGATTCGCGGCGTTGAAGTCCCAATGATGGTGCATTGGCACAATGAGAAATGTTCAAACAGTTGTCTTCCAACGTGGCTCTGGCGACAGCTAAGATAATTGCATATAGGATCCTCTGAAGAGGGAGCTTGGAGGGAGAGCTTGTTGCAACATCGCTAACGAGTCTAGGGTTTGCGCTGGTCCCTGTTTCTCCTCCTCCTCCCTATCCTGATCCTCCTCCTCCTCCTCCTCCTCCTCCTCCTCCTCCCTCCTGCTCCATGGGCGTAGGCCTGGAACTCGGCAATGTTCCCCTGCCCGATGCACTTCGACATCCAGGGGCAGTGGTGGTCGTACCTGCCAGTCTCGCGCGAGGCAGAGGCGCCTCCTGAGCCGCAGAGGCCTCCCACATTAGAACCGCGCCTCATCGCCGATGCATCGTCGATGCATCGCCGACGTCGGCAATGTATCGGCGTCGCTGACGTGCAGGAAATCGCGCTCCACATCGAGCCGCGTTGCCGTCGCATCGGCGATGCGGCGATGCGACGAGATCCTCCGACTTCACTTGATAGGCCTGGAATATGGGGCGCCCCCGAAAGGACGGGGGTCGCCCGAACCCTGCTTCCCGGCCATCCTTTGGCTGGACCCCTCGCTCTGAGCCCGCTCGGGCCCCTGGCGC
>CAUYUJ010010709.1:5000-26878 GCA_963575745.1 Prorocentrum cordatum
TTCCTGCTCCTCCTCCTCCTCCTCCTCCTCCCCCCCTCCTCAGGGCTTGGATCTGGAAGCCTGTGGAACTCCTGCCGCGGACTGGCCATGCAGCCTTGAACGATCGGCGGCCTCTCGATCGCCAGGTCGCTCCATGCTGGCAGATGCCGGGACAGTGGCTGCGCCCAACCTGGAACGCCCGCGGCGGGGTCGCCGCCGCGTCGGCACTGCGCGAGCCTGCCGCATTAGAGGAAGAACAGCTTGAAACCACATAAGCTTGCGGAGGTCCGCGCCGATTTTTGGATCGGCGCTGGACCTCACAGACTGGCGCGCGGAGCGCGGCGACCGAGGCGCCGCTGGGCGCCAATTCCCAGGGACTCAGCGCTGGGCTCCGAAAGTTTATGCTCGTGCCGCTGGTGTTCCTTCTTCGGCCAGAGCGGCCCCTATGTCGGCGTCTTGACTGCAGGAGTCCCAATCTTAGCCGCCCCGATGCGCAGCACGCAATCCGCAGCGTGCTGCGAGGGAGCTCGACACGTGGACTGAAGGCGCACGCTTGGCGCGACACGCTCACCCAGACGTGGGACGACACGTCGAGCCACCGCGCAGCATGTTGACACAGACGTTCTGAACACGGTGTGTGCTGCGATTCAGAACGGGCGTACAGTCGAGGCGTTGACCTAAGGAGCCCTAGATAAGAAACGAGGCCCCTTGTTCTCATAAGTTAAACATCGATGTCCCATGGAAAACCTCAGGAAGACCTGACGCAAACTGTGTAAACAATCAAGAGCACCGAGCCCCTCCCCAACGAAAAGGGTTCCTTCTTCAGTGCCCCGACGGTATCAGGACAGCGAGAGTCCCATTCCCGACCGCCCTGCCACGGCGAGGGGCGAGGGCGCAGCGCGGCCCCGCCGAGCCTCCCAGCCTGGCGTCGCCAGGCGTCCCCGAGGCGCTGGAGAGGGGTGGACGCGGGCGAGGGCGCACACGCCCCTCGGGCGCGCGAGAGGAGGAGGAGGAGGAGGAGGAGGAGGAGGAGGAGGAGGAGGAGGAGGAGGAGGAGGAGGAGGAGGAGGAGGAGGAGGAGGAGGAGGAGGGGAGGGGCGGATGAGGAGGAGGAGGAGGAGGAGAGGAGGATGAGGAGGAGGGGGAGGAGGAGGAGGAGGCGGAGGAGGAGGAGGAGGAGGAGGAGGAGAGGGGAGGAGGAGGAGACGGAGAGGAAGGGGGAGGAGGAGAGGCGAGGAGGAGGAGGAGCGGGAGAAGGAGGAGGAGGAGGAGGAGAAGGAGTAGGAGGACCAGTGGAAGCCCAGGAAACGTCACCTGCACTGCAATGGGCCCTCCATCCGACTTCCCTCTTGGCAGGCCCCTACAATAATATTTCACTGCGGGAAATGCCCCATTGAAAGACAGCTTTTTGAGAATCAGAAGTCCTGCCAGAACGCCACTCCGGAAACTTCGACGGCGCGAATCAACGGGATTGTTGCGTCTTGACGCATTCCTGAGATTTCAGCGCCGCGAATCCACGTGACCGGCACATCCTGGCAATCCTAAATCGTGCTAGAACACACTTTCTGGAAAGTCAACACAGCGATTCCACGGGACTGTTGTGCCCCGACAATCCTAAATCTTGGCAGCGCAATTCACAGGAGTTCAACAATACGAATCCTTGAACCTGCTGCAAGCTTTCGAAACGAATGTGCGCGGCAGAGACACATTTTGAAAACGGCCCGCCCACCATCCCTGAAGCGGCTGCAAGCTTTTACGACGAATGTGCGCAGCGCTAAAATACTGCATTTGCAAGCGGCCCGCCTTCCATTCTCGAAGCAGTTGCAAATTTCAAGTTCCAGGACCACATATGGTGATGACGTCTCAAGCGACACGCCCGGCCTGCCCGACCGACGCGACTGGAGCTGCAACAGGGAATAATCATTTACAGGGAACAGAGATGGAGGAGGAAAAGGAAGATGAGGAGGAGGAGGAACCTTCGGAGGAGGAGGAGGAGGAGGAGTCACAGAAGCTGATCCTGTGGAGACGCAGTAAGGCGCGGCATCGGCCACGAATCTGCCCAGGCGCCGGCAACGGACACCCCCTGCAGCTCGCCCAACGGTGCGGGCGTTGGACCACGCTCACTTCTCATCATTGTCACATGCGCACGAACCTTCGGCACTGCGACCGCCAGCGTTAGCAGCGCTGTGCCCTATCAGCGTCGTCACCGCGGCAAGCACAACTCAGCCCGCCAGCGACAATCGACAAGCAAGGGCGGCCGGGAGAACGACGCAGGGGCGTGAAACTGCCCGCGCGGAATTGCCCGCTCGAAATTGCCTGTGCGAAATGACCCGCACGACGACATGGCCCAAGAGCTGCCGCCCAGAATGGCCGCACGAAAAAAAAGGCACCCAAAACTGATTCCCTGGATTCGTTTGCGAGCGCCCTCCAAAACCAGAAACCGCCTGAGACATGCGCACACCAGCTTTGTGCGGACAATTTCGGACCACATTTCGTGAACCATTTCGTGATGGACCTCGTGCAACATTGCGTGCCTCATTTCGGGTGGAAACAATTTCGCGCTCGTGCGATGGTAATTTCATGTCCGTGCGACCTCAAGTTCGCGCTGGCGCACAAAATGAAGTCGCGTTCAGGCAGCACTCGCTTTGAATGTGTACGGCAATTACGCTGTTCACTGCCAGGGACTACAACAGACATGTCACGCTACGCGCCGACATGACAAAGCACGACGGCCGACTACCAGGGGATCCAGGGAGAGCAATGCGCGGCTAGCGGACCCTTCCGCGTGCGGCAGCGCCACTTACGCAGTCAAAACAACCCCCTTTTCCGTTTGGAAAAGATTTCGTGTACGCCCCCGTTTCGATACCAAGGGTTGGACACCTACGAAAAAAGGAGGACAACAAATCGAGCCCACGATCTGGATAACTCGCTCCGGGGCGTCCCGGAACGCTCTCAGAGCGTTATGGAACGCTCTGAGAAGGCCGCGGCGCAGGATGCGGAGGAAGGGGAGGAGGAGAAAGAGGAGGAGGAGGATGAGGAGGAACAGGAGGAGGAGGAGCACAAGTTGCACGAGACGCAGCAGGTGCCGATCACGCCTACATGCTGTTGGCACCCTGATGAGCTGCTCGGGGGAAGGTAAAATATGCGGAGGAGTTCTGGGAAAGGGAATGCCAGGCTTTGCTAATCAAGTGGGCGCACAGCAAGGTGTACACCTGAGCATGGAGGAGGAGGGGAAGGAGGTAGGCTCGACGATGCTTTTTGCCTGGCGGTGGAAACAAGGCCATCGAGTTGCTGCCTGTCGCAGGGTCCTCTGCGGACTGGAGTCCGCCGTCGGCGAGGACGGCGAGGTCGGAGAGGCTCTGCCGCCCAGGTGCAGGGCGAGGAGGGTAGGCCGGCACCCCGTTCTCGCGACGGTGTCACGACGAATTCGGCTTGGCTGTTTTCGGCCTCTGGGGGTCCTTACCGGGCCTGGGAAGAGTCAAAACACTGCATTCTGGATGACAAGACCGCCCGGGGGAAGGGACCGCAACCTGAGAGAGACTGTGTTTCACGGGCCCTGTGCTGCGCAACATCCAGACTTCCTATTCCTTCTGCTAGAACCAGCACACCAGAACCCGTCCCCTCCCCCTTCCACGCCAGGAAACCTTGCCGGAAAAGAATGGGAAGCGCTGCTTTTCTGAGCTTGCGTGCGAACGCGCGCATGGATTTGCAACCACCGCGCATGTGTGCACATGGATGCAGTCGCTTGGCTCCCCCAAAATGCCCAGATCGTCGCAGTTGGTAGCTCGTGTTCAATGGTCGCCTGCGGTTGCTTTGGTCAGGTGCTGCGCGTGGCCTATGCTTGTGTGTGCGTATGTACATGTGCGTGTGTGCCTGCGTGCGTGCGTGCGTGCGCGTGTCTGTGTGTGTGTGTGTGCGTGTGTGTGTATGTATGTGTGTGTCTGTGTGTGTGCGCGTGTCTTTGTGTGTCTGTGTGTGTGTGTCTGTGTGTGTGTGTGTCTGTCTGTGTGTGTGCGTGCATGTCCCCCTACAGGTCGGGTTTGCCCCCCTACAGGTCGGGCATGTCTCCCTACAGGTGGATTTGGGACGAAATATCTAAAATAGTCCAAGCATCTTCAAACATAGTGAACAATAGTAGAAACATCTTCCCCGCACTACTTTTAAAGCTATGTTTGAAGATGCCTCCTGTCGAGGGACAGGCCCGACTCGAGCAGATCGGTGTCGGTATCATATCCTCCTCTGAGACTTGCAGGTGGCGGGGCAGAGGGCGGCTGGGGCAGCATCGGGAGCGGCCAAGAGGGAGTGTCCAAGAGAGGGGGTGCAAATCATGGCCGGCGGCATGTGCGCGGCCCCGGGGGAGGGCCAGGGACGCAATAGAATAAGAAGGGGCGCCATGAGATCTGGGGAGATATCCTGGCCCCCGCCATGATATCCACCCCCCTCTAGTCTTAAATCGGGCCTGTCCCCCTACAGGTGGATTTTCGGCGAAAAACTTAAAATACCCCAAACATACACCAAACATGTCAAACATTAGCCTGACGAAAGACCGAACCATATGCAAGTGTGAGTACCGCAATTGTGATTCACTTTTAGGTGGTGATCCCTATGAGGCAACGAAACGTGCTAGGGGTGTGCCGGAATGAGTGGTGTGGTACACAACGCGAACGCAAACAAACAACACAATGCGGACTGCGCCACGGGGACCTTCGGTGGGGCTCCATATGGGGCCACGAAGCGCTGTACTGGGTGAGGGAGACGCATGCGGACTGCGCCACTGGGACCTTCGGTGGAGTTCCCTATGGTGCCACGCAACGTGTGAGGGGTGCGCGTGCCGAAATTAATGGCGGGGACGCACGCGAACTGTGCCACAGGGACCTTTGGCGGAGCTCCTATGGGGCCACGAAACGTGTGAGGGGTGTGTCGAAATGAATGGCGGGGACGCATGCGAACTGTGCCACTGGGACCTTTGGCGGAGCTCCTATGGGGCCACGCTGCGTGTGAGGGGTGTGCCGAAATGAATGGCGGGGACGCATGCGAACTGTGCCATTGGGACCTTCGGCGGAGCTCCTATGGGGCCACGAAGCGTGTGAGGGGTGTGCCGACATGAATGGCAGGGACGCATGCGAACTGTGCCACTGGGACCTTCGGCGGAGCTCCCTATGGGGCCGCGAAGCGTGTGAAGGGTGTGCCGACATAAGTGGCGGGGACGCATGCGAACTGTGCACTGGGACCTTCGGCGGGGCTCCTATGGGGCCACGAAACGTGTGAGGGGTGTGCCGGAATGAGTGACGGGGACGCATGCGAATTGTGCCATTGGGACCTTCGGCGGAACTCCAATGGGGCCACGAAACGTGTGAGGGGTGTGCCGACATGAATGGCGGGGACGCATGCGAACTGTGCCACTGGGACCTTCGGCGGAGCTCCTGTGGGGCCACGAAAGGTGTGGGGGGTGTGCCGAAATGCGTGGCGGGGACGCATGCGAACTGTGCCACTGGGACCTTTGGCGGAGCTCCTATGGGGCCACGAAACGTGTGAGGGGTGTGCCGAAATGAGTGGCGGGTACGCGTGCGGACTGCGCCACGGGGACCTTCGGTGGAGTTCCCCATGAGGCAACGAAACGTGTCAGGGGTGTGCCGACATGAATGGCGGGGACGCATGCGGACTGCGCCACTGGGACCTTCAGCGGAGCCCCTGTGGGGCCACGAAACGTGTGGGGGGTGTGCCGAAATGGGTGCCGGGGACGCATGCGAACTGTGCCACCGGGACCTTCGGCGGAGCTCCTGTGGGGCCACGAAACGTGTGAGGGGTGTGCCGACATGAATGGCGGGGGCGCACGCGAAATGTGCCACTGGGACCGTCGGCGGAGTTCCCATGGGGCCACGAAACGTGTGAGGGGTGTGCCGAAATGAGTGGCGGGGACGCATGCGAATTGTGCCACTGAGGCCTTCGGCGGAGCTCCTGTGGGGCCACGAAACGTGTGAGGGGTGTGCTGACATACGTGGCGGGGACGCATGCGAACTGTGCCACTGGGACCTTCGCCGGAGCTCCTATGGGGCCACGAAACGCGTGAGGGGTGTGCCGACATGAATGGCAGGGACGCGTGCGAAATGTGCCACTGGGACCTTCGGCGGAGCTCCTATAGGGCCACAAAGCGTGTGAGGGGTGTGCCGAAATGAATGGCGGGGACGCATGCGAACTGTGCCACTGGGACCTTCGGCGGAGCTCCTATGGGGCCACGGAACGTGTGAGGGGTGTGCCGAAATGAGTGGCGGGGACGCATGCGGACTGTGCCACTGGGACCTTCGGCGGAGCTCCTATGGGGCCACGAAACGCGTGAGGGGTGTGTCGAAATGGATGGCCGGGACGCATGCGAACTGTGCCACTGGGACCTTCGGCAGAGCTCCTATGGGGCCACGAAACGTGTGGGGGGTGTGCCGAAATGAATGGCCGGGACGCATGCGAACTGTGCCACTGGGACCTTCGGCGGAGCTCCTATGGGGCCACGAAAAGTGTGAGGGGTGTGCCGAATGAGTGGCGGGTACGCATGCGAACTGTGCCACTGGGACCTTCGGCGGAGCTCCTATGGGGCCACGGAACGTGTGAGGGTTGTGCCGAAATGAGCGGCTGGGAAGCATGCGAACTGTGCCACTGAGACCTTCGGCGGAGCTCCCTATGGGGCAACGAAGCGTGTGATGATGTTGATGATGCTGATGGTGATGGTGATGATGACGACGATGACGATGACGATGACGATGACGATGATGATGAGGATGATGGTGAGGAGGATGATGATCGCACTCCCCTGAGCGCGCCAGAGAGGGGGGCAGTTCAGCTGCCCTCTGCCGCGGGCCTCCTGATGAGCAGGCTCCGCACGCCGCGCCCCTTCTTGGCAATGTGGCGGGCACGCGCGCGCAGGAGAGGCAGCAGGCATTCGGGCCCGTGCCTGTGCGAGCTCCTCAAGGAGTTAAAGGTAGAAAAAAGCAGGTCGTGGACAAGAAACAAAGAGAACAGCTGCTGACTAGACTGGCATGGCAAAGTGCACAGCATACGCGCATCGAGGCTCTGATTCAAATATTCGACTGGCAGGAAGGGCAAAACAGAATGGAGCAAGCTCAGGACATGAGGGCAATCGAAGTAATGCTGGACGTGGTCGCCGCCTGTGGCCAGGCAACCGAAACGGCAGGTAAGGCGGCCTTGCCTATACCTGGCAGAGGTCGCCCACGCGTTGCAGATGGTTTTGAGAATGGCCGCAACCACAAATGGGCCGACGCGCGTGCAGGCAATTTGGAGCCTGAGCACCGCAAGGTCGATACTAGAGGCATCAGCAAAAGGAAAAGCGAACCGAATTCGATTGCCCAGGAGAAAACTCGCGGAGCTACAAGGGGCCTCAGAAAGCAATTTCTTCAAAATCTGTCTCTGCAACTCGTGAGTGTCCTCATCGAAGTGGTTCCACAGCAGGGCAGTTAGTCGCTCGTAATTGTGAATCAGGTGGAAAACAATGGACTCGGCACGCCATGCCGGGTATCGCTTGACCATCAGAACATCCAAGTCCTCTTCCTCAAGCTCATGAAAGCGCTTCCGAATGCTATCAAAAAACCTTAGACCGAACAGCGACCCGATACATGGCAGCCTGATTCTCCAGCACTAGGTTGCGCGGGGCAATGGGCCAATGCAACGCAGACGAGAGATTGCGGAGAAGACCAGTAGGGATGCTGTAGAAGGGGCATGCGGTGAGAGTCTGCAAACCTTTGGTTTCCATGCGAAGAGCGTCCTGCGATATGTAACATAGCTGCATCACGAAGGTGAGAACCGAGAAGGCCAAGGAGTTATATGCATATATACTTTGAGTAAGCCCAAGACGAAGCGACCGAACATGACGGACACGATTAATATATTTCTGAAGCGGAGCGGACCAGGATTTCTTGCAACCTCCAGGGCCCAGAAAGACACCCAAGACTTTGCCACTAGTGCCGTGCATAAGCGAGCGAACGTTGGTGCGAACGGACTCGAACAGGGCGAAATGCTGGTCGTCTGGCATCTCTTGCACGTGCACGATCATACACTTGGCAAGGTTCAAGAGCAGGCCAGTGCAACGGCTGGACCTAATAACATTCTTCAGCACAATCGGAACAGCGAGCAACAGGTTGGATGCCGAGATCTGGATGTCATCTGCAAAGGCACGAGGGGTAGCACAAACAGGAGCTAGCAAGTTAGATAATCGGCGCAGCAGCGGGTCGATGCATAACGCAAATAAAGCACCCGACAGCGGACATCCTTGTTTAATGCCTTGGGTGATCGAGTAGCCTGGAAACTTCTTTCCTGCTAGGCATATGTGTGTGTAAATACCGGTGTATAGGAACCGAATGGCATTCACGATATACATGGGTATGTTCATCATGATTAGCACATCTATGATCCAGTCGTGGCGCAGCGACGGGAACGCGGCGCGGAAATCCAAGAGGAGTAGCCCAGCGTGCGGCATGCCGCGATAGCAGGCGCATTCAAGAATGTCTGCCTCAAGGCAGAGCAAGTTGTCGAGCATAGACCTCTTGCGCACGAAACCCGTCTGGGAGCCTAAGACGCTGTACTGGCATTGTCGGCTAAATGGTTCGCATATGGCCAATGATACTATTTTGTTATCAGTGTTGCTGAGAGCAATAGGGCGCACCACAGACGCTTCCCGAGAGATCTCAGAGGTTCCAGCTTCGTGAGGGCAGATGGCCTTAGGGAGGTATACCGTGAGAGACTCGTTGAAGCCTTTATGCGGGGGCCCATATGTAGGATTGTCCAATATAGCGAGATAAACTTGATACAAGGCATTGTGAGCAGCGTCTCCAGCGAACCGCCAGGCACTGTAGGGAATTCCGTCAGGGCCAGTCGCGCTGTCCTTGCGGCTGACGAGCTTACCTATGAAGCTATGCAGGTCGAGCGTCCACTCGATACCTGGGGCAACCTGCTGAATCTCACTGCTCAACAGTGTCTTCTGGAAGTGGTATCCCCTGTCCTGAGGCTTCGCGGCATGGACCCGCCCCCAGTGGGACGCAAGGTTCTGAGCACTGACTTCGAGATCAGGCGAGGGGTCCCGGTGGGGTCGGGGACCGAAACCAGAACGATTCGGCGCCTTTTGGGAGACCACTGTCGCAGAAGCTGGTGCAACCTGAGGCCTCGATCGTCGTCGGGGGCTCCGCCACCTTCGACGTGTTCGCGAATTTCTCGCTGAAGCAGAGAATGCTGGAGCTCGGCCATTTCCCGATAAAAAGACACAGAATCTCTAAAACAACATTCATCAGCATGAACATGTAGACTAAGATGAGGAATAGCCTGGATACACCTCCGAACGTCCCAAGACTTGCCATCCCGAACAGCCCGTAGAAACTTAAGGTAAACCGACAACTTCTGCGCATCATTGTTGGGGCCTCGGAAGAACATGCGAGTCATCAGAGCATCCTTGGCAACATACATCGCGTCTTTGACGGACAGGAGGTACTCGAACGGGCCCCTGGGCATTTCAACCGAACTTATGGCAGCATCAACCTCAGAACCAAAATCAGGATGTTTGGCAATCCAGGAGGGGATCGTCGGGGTAGTTCTGCCGCCAGGCGAAAACTGAAGCCAAACAGGAATATGGTCGCTCGGCTGGGCGACATCGTGAGCAAGACCTATGACACCGCTTCTTGGTGTCGCATCAAGAATGTCGGTGGTGGCAGAAGAGATGTAGAACCTATCCAGGCGACCAAGGCTGAGAGCACCGTCCTCCCTCCTCCCAGTTCGATGAGTGGGCTCCTGTTGGGCAACTTCAGCAAAGTGTCCGAAAGCCCGAGAAAACATGTGTAGAATAGCGGTCCTCTCAGGGGTGGGTTCCCTTCCGTCTGTGAACGTCCTCATCCCCCCCTCCTCCAAGAAGTTAAAATCGCCTCCCAAGATGACTGTGGCCTGATCAGCAGGCAGAGCGTGAGCAGCAACCGCGCGGATCACACGATCCTTCTCAACGTCGGAGAGGGTAGGGCCGAGGTGAAAGTTAATCAATTGCAGCGTGCCTTTCTCGCCTGTCAGTGTAACTGCTATGCATCGTCCATCGATAATGTTAACTACGTGGGTGTCCTGAAAGAGCTGGAGCAAGGAAGGATCAATAGACATGGTAACGCCTCCCGCAGCCGCAGAAGAGCAAAAAGAGCCAAGGTGCGTGTGTGCTGGCACGTCACGATCCAGCGAGGAAAGATCTTCTTCGGTCCCGTGGGTTTCCTGCAAAAATACTACTTGAAAGCGTTGTACAAGACTTCTGAAAATTTGCTGTTTCCGATGCTGTCTCTGTGGATCGCCGTAAACACTGCCAAAAAATGCACGAGTATTCCAAGAAGCAAGACCCATAGCACGAGAAATCACAAATGGATGCCGCTGCTCAGCAAGAGCAGCTTCACCTCCCCCAGGAGAGTGTGGATCAGGAAGGTAGGGATCATGAATAGCTGGAGCATTCTCAGGAGGAAGAGAGTCAGGCGGTGTCGAGGTGGCCTCCCCCCGTTCTCGCAGCAGGGCTCGCAAACGTTCAGGATCGAATTCATCGTCACTATCGCTCCCAGATACTGGCTCACTCCGCCCCTATTCGCGGCGAAGCGCAGCAGTGACCAGCTCGGGCAGCTTGTCTACTTGCTCGTCGGTGAAGCCGTAGCGCTTCAGGTTGCCGCGGTTGGGCTCGACGTTCGGGTTGTCGGTCTCGAGGACATTCTGCAACACGACGAGCTCGTCAACGAGGTCGCCGTTGACCAAGAAGCAGAGGCCCATGTACTTGTTGCATCGGAGCTGCGAGTCAGGACGCCATGTGCCAGCGTCGGTCATGACCTGCTTGATGTGTTGCCAGGCCTGGCCCAGCACCCAACCTTTCTTGCGGATGTCGATGGGTTCGTCGGTGCCGACCCGAAGCCGATGCCGAAAGCCACTGCCATCTCCCCATTCTAGCGTCATGGCACGCAGCTGCAACAGGGCATTCTTGGCGTCGTCGGCGCCTTCGAAGATGGTGACGTAAGCGTACTTGCAGCTCTTGGTGATCGCGCTGCACTTGTCGCGGTAGGTGGGCGAGAGAAGTGTCTTCAGGAACCCGAAGTGCTTGTCGAATGCAGAAGCCATCAGCTTGACAGGGAACCCTCGCACCCAGAGCTTCCGCCTGTCAGCAGGCGCGGCGCTAGCTCCACGGGGCGTGGCCACGGCCCCCCATGTGCTGGCGATGCCAGACGCCGTCGAAGGTGGTCGTGAAATCGTAGCGACAGAGGTCTTCAGCTCCTCGAGTGCGGCATTGATGACGCTGATCTTCTGGTCGGTCTGAGCGCTAAGTAGTGAAACCGTCAGGCATGTGTCGACCATCTCGTCAGAGGCTTCGCCGCCCGTGATGTTGCCGTGGCGCTGCTGCAGGGCGATGATCTGGTTCTGCATGTGCTCGAATTTGATGTCCATCTCATTGCGCATGTCGGTCTTCATGCTCTCCATGTCTTTGGCGAGGCTGGCAAACTTAGCGTCGTGGGCATTGACGGTGGCTACGACGGTGGACATTGATGCCAGCAGCTGATCCATCTTCTGGTCCATGGAGAGAGTGGCGGCCATCGCGGCAGCCAGAACGTCCCAGAAGGTTGGATCTGACAGGGCTAATAGAAGCACCTCCACCGCGCACACCCTGAGGCTAAAATAACCTCGAGCCTGGCCCTCGGCAGCGACCAAGCACGAAGCGCCAGGCCGCACGTTTCGTGCTTGAGCCAAAATGGCTACGGATGATGAGGAGGATGATGATGATGATGAGGATGACAAAGATGATGATGATGATGATGATGATGATGATGATGACGATGATGACGATGACGATGATGATGATGATGATGATGATGCTGATGATGATGAGAGGAGGGGAGGAGGAAGGAGGAAGGAGGAAACGCGGGGACCGTCTCTGCAAAACGGGGACCCAACAACACAGGTTGGTTGGGAAAGACTCCCAAAATTACCTTGTGACGTACCCAACCCATTTGTATCAATGGAAACGAGGAGTTGGCCGAAACTTGTATGGACAATCGACTTGATGTGTAAGCTGCTTGGGAGGCGTCACTGAGCTGGGCCCCGCAAGCAGGCCTCGAAAGTGGCGACAGTTTCACAGATCGCAGCCCCCCAGGGATGGCGAGGTCTAGTTTGAATCTGCGTGTGGCGTCACTGTGCTGGGCCCCCCAGCAGGCCTCGAAAGTAGCGACGCTTTCACAGATCGCAGCCCCCCCAGGGATGGCGAGGTCTAGTTTGAACCTGCGTGTGGATACCCACTGTGCTGGGCCCCGCAAGAAGGCCTCGAGAGTGGCGACAGTTTCACAAATCGCAGCCACCCAGGGATGGCGAGGTCCCATTTGAGTCCGCCGTGGGTACCCACTGTGCTGGGCCCCGCAAGCAGGCCTCGAAAGCGGCGACAGGTTCACAGATCGCAGCCTCCCAGGGATGGCGAGGTCTAATTTGAATCTGCGGTCGGTACCCACTGTGCTACTGTGCTGGCCCCCCCAGCAGGCCTCGAAAGTAGCGACAGTTTCACAGATCGCAGCCCCCCAGGGATGGCGAGGCCCCATTTGAATCTGCGGTGGGTACCCACAGTGCTGGGCCCCCCAGCAGCCATCGAAAGTGGCGACAGTTTCACAGATCGCAGCCCCCCAGGGATGGCGAGGTGTAATTTGAATTTGCGGTGGGTACCCACTGTGCTGGGCCCCTCAACAGCCCTCGAAAGTGGCGACAGTTTCACAGATCGCAGCCCCCCAGGGATGGCGAGGTCTAATTTGAATCTGCGGTCGGTACCCACTGTGCTGGACCCCCCAGCAGGCCTCGAAAGTGGCGACAGTTTCACAGATCGCAGCCCCCCAGGGATGGCGAGGTCCCATTTTCATCTGCGGTGGGTACCCACTGTGCTGGGCCCCCCAGCAGGCCTCGCAAGTGGCGACGCTTTCACAGATCGCAGCCCCCCATGGACGGGGAGGTCTAGTTTGAGTCCGTGGTGGGTACCCACTGTGCTGGGCCCCCCAGCAGGCCTCGAAAGCGGCGACAGTTTCACAGATCGCAGCCCCCCAGGGATGGCGAGGTCTACTTTGACTCCGCGGTGAGTACCCACTGTGCTGGGCCCCCCATTTGAGCCCGCCGTGGGTACCCACTGTGCTGGGTTCCCCAGCAGGCTTCAAAAGTGGCGACAGTTTCACAGATCGCAGCCCCCCAAGGATGGCGAGGGCCCATTTGAGTCCGCCGTGGGTACCCACTGTGCTGGGCCCCCCAGCAGGCCTCGAAAGTGGGACAGTTTGGCAGATCGCAGCCCCCCAGGGATGGCGAGGATCCGTGTGAGTCCGCCGTGGGTGCCCACAGTGCTGGCCCCCCCAGCAGGCCTCGAACGTTGCGACCGTTTCACAAATCGCATCCCCCCAGGGATGGCGAGGTCCCATTTGAGTCCGCGGTGTGTACCCACTGTGCTGGCCCCCCCAGCAGGCCTCGAAAGTGGCGACAGTTTCACAGATCGCAGCCCCCCAGGGACGGAAAGGTACAATTTCAATCCGCCGTGTGTACCCACTGTGCTGGGCCACCGAGCAGGCATCGAAAATGACGACAGTTTCACAAACCGCAGCCCCCCAGGGATGGCGATGTCTAATTTCAATCCGCCGTGTGTACCCACTGTGCTGGGCCCCCCCGGCAGGCCTCGAAAGTGGCGACAGTTTCACAGATCGCAATCCCCCAGGGATGGCGAGGTCCAATTTCAATCCGCCGTGTGTACCCACTGTGCTGCCCCCCCCAGCAGGCCTCGAAAGTGGCGACAGTTTCACATATCGCAGCCGCCCAAGAATGGCGAGGTCCAATTTCAATCCGCCGTGCGTACCCACGGTGCTGGGCCCCCCAACAGGCCCCGAAAGTGGCGACAGTTTCACAGACCGCAGCCGCCCAAGGACGGCGAGGTACCATTTGAATCCGCCGTGTGTACCCACTGTGCTGGGCCCCCCAGCAGGCATCGAAAGTGGCGACAGTTTCACAGATCGAGCCCCCCAGGGATGGCGAGGTACAGTTTCAATCCGCCGTGTGTACCCACTGTGCTGGGCCCCCCAGCAGGCCTCGAAAGTAGCGACAGTTTCACAGATCGCAGCCCCCCAGGGGTGGCGAGGTCAAGTTTCAACCCGCCGTGTGTACCCACTGTGCTGGGCCCCCCAGCAGGCCTCGAAAGTGGCGACAGTTTCACATATCGCAGCCCCCCAGGGATGGCGAGGTACAGTTTCAATCCGCCGTGTGTACCCACTGTGCTGGGCCCCCCAGCAGGCCTCGAAAGTAGCGACAGTTTCACAGATCGCAGCCCCCCAGGGGTGGCGAGGTCAAGTTTCAACCCGCCGTGTGTACCCACTGTGCTGGGCCCCCCAGCAGGCCTCGAAAGTGGCGACAGTTTCACATATCGCAGCCCCCCAGGGATGGCGAGGTCCCATTTGAGTCTGCGGTGAGTACCCACTGAGATGTGCCCCTCAGCAGCCCTCGAAAGTGGCGACAGTTTCACAGATCGCAGCCCCCCAGGGATGGCGAGGTCTAATTTGAATCTGCGGTGGGTACCCACTGTGCTGGGACCCCCAGCAGGCCTCGAAAGTGGCTACAGTTTCACAGATCGCAGCCACCCAGGGATGGCGAGGTCTAATTTGAATCTGCGGTGGGTACCCACTGTGCTGGGCCCCCCAGCAGGCCTCGAAAGTGGCGACAGTTTCACAGATCGCAGCCCCCCAGGGATGGCGAGGTCTAGTTTGAGGTCCTGTGGGTACCCACTGTGCTGGTCCCCCCATCAGGACTCCGAAAGTTGGCGGACACAGTTTCCACAGTCGCAGCCCCCCCAGGGATGTGGCGAGGTCACTTTTGACTCCGCGGTGGTCCGCGGTGAGTAACCCACTGTGTCGCCTACCCCCCCCCCCCCCCCCCCCCATTTGGACCCCCGGTGGGTACCCACTGTGTTGGGTTCCCCAGCAGGCTTCAAAAGTAGCGACAATTTCACAAATCGCAGCCCCCCAAGGATGGCGAGGGCCCATTTGAGTCCGCCGTGGGTACCCACGGTGCTGGGCCCCCCAGCAGGCCTCGAAAGTGAGACAGTTTCACAGATCGCAGCCCCCCAGGGATGGCGAGGATCCAGGTGAGTCCGCCGTGGGTGCCCACCGTGCTGGGCCCCCCAGCAGGCCTCGAAAGTGGCGACAGATTCACAGATCGCATCCCCCCAGGGATGGCGAGGTCCCATTTGAGTCCGCGGTGTGTACCCACTGTGCTGGCCCCCCCAGCAGGCCTCGAAAGTGGCGACAGTTTCACAGATCGCAGCCCCCCAGGGACGGAAAGGTACAATTTCAATCCGCCGTGTGTACCCACTGTGCTGGGCCCCCAAACAGGCCTCGAAAGTGGCGACAGTTTCACAGATCGCAGCCCCCCAGGGATGGCGAGGTCCCATTTGAATCCGCCGTGTGTACCCACTGTGCTGGGCCCCCCAGCAGGCCTCGAAAGTTGCAGCAATTTCACAGATCGGGCCCCCCAGGGATGGCGAGGTACAGTTTCAATCCGCCGTGTGTACCCACTGTGCTGGTCCCCCCAGCAGGCCTCGAAAGTAGCGACAGTTTCACAGATCGCAGCCCCCCAGGGATGGCGAGGTCCAATTTCAATCCGCCGTGCGTACCCACAGTGCTGGGCCCCCCAGCAGGCCTCGAAAGTGGCAACAGTTTCACAGATCGCAGCCGCCCAGGGATGGCGAGGTCAAATGTCAATCCGCCGTGCGTACCCACTGTGCTGGGCCCCCCGGCAGGCCTCGAAAGTGGCGACAGTTTACAGATCGCAGCCGCCCAGGGATGGCGAGGTCCCATTTGAATCCGCCGTGTGTGCCCACTGTGCTGGGCCCCCCAGCAGGCCTCGAAAGTGGCGACAGTTTCACAGATCGCAGCCGCCCAAGGATGGCGAGGTCCCATTTGAATCCGCCGTGTGTACCCACTGTGCTGGGCCCCCCAGCAGGCCTCGAAAGTGGCGACAGTTTCACAGATCGCAGCCCCCAGGGATGGCGAGGTCCAGTTTCAATCCGCCGTGTGTACCCACTGTGCTGGGCCCCCCAGCAGGCCTCGAAAGTAGCGACAGTTTCACAGATCGCAGCCCCCCAGGAACGGCGAGGTCCAATTTCAATCCGCCATGCGTACCCACTGTGCTGGGCCCCCCAGCAGGCCTCGAAAGTGGCGACAGTTCAACAGATCGCAGCCCCCCAGGAACGGAGAGGTCCAATTTGAACCCGCCGTGTGTACCCACTGTGCTGGGCCCCCCAGCAGGCCTCGAAAGTGGCGACAGTTTTACAGATCGCAGCCGCCCAGGGATGGCGAGGTCCAGTTTCAATCCGCCGTGCGTACCCACTGTGCTGGGCCCCCCAGCAGGCCTCGAAAGTGGCGACAGTTTCACAGATCGCAGCCGCCCAGGGATGGCGAGGTCCCATTTGAATCCGCCGTGCGTACCCACTGTGCTGGGCCCCCCAGCAGGCCTCGAAAGTGGCGACAGTTTCACAGATCGCAGCCGCCCGGGGATGGCGAGGTCCCATTTGAATCCGCCGTGTGTACCCACTGTGCTGGGCCCCCCAGCAGGCCTCGAAAGTGGCGACAGTTTCACAGATCGCAGCCGCCCAGGGATGGCGAGGTCAAAGGCACGGGGGAAGAGAGGGACGGGGGGGGGCGGGAAGGAAGGAGACGCGCGAGCAGTGCTCTATTCAAAACGAGAGCCCAACGCAGGAGGGTTGGGAAAAATGCCCGAACTCTTTTGGGAATTAGTCTTCAAATATCTATTGGTATATTGGTATTTTCCTCCCGTCGACAATCCCCCCTGTAGGGGGACAAGCCCGGCCGCACTTAACCCTGGTCATCACCCCCCTCTTTGCCGCCCCCGACAGCAAGGGTAAAAGCAGCAGGCGCCGGAGCGCCAGCGCGCCACTCGCCGCGCTCCGCGGCCGCCCGGTGAGCCCCCCTACGCCCTCGGCGCCCCGGCAGCCCCGGGCTGCGCCTGGAGGCGGGGACGACGCCGGCTGGCCGCTGCGCCGCTCCCGGCGAAACTGAAGGGGCCCTGGGACACACAAAGAAATACACACAAATTGAACGACAAATCCCAATGTTTTCCCATATGTTCTGGGTTGTCGTCTTCCCTCCCACTTCTCATATTTTCCCATATTTTCTTGGGAATCGACGATTGATTGTGTCTGTGTGTGTTTTCCTCTCCTGAGAAACGCAGGCCGGGGCCCTTGAGACTGGGACGTTGATGAACCAGGGCTCGGGCGCGCACGAGAGCGCTGCAGCCGCGGGTCGAAACCTCCTCCAGTCTTGCGAGCGAGCGAGCCACCATTGCGGACAAATGTCTGGGCCGACCTAGGACCTGGTGGGGACTTTGATGAACCGGGCTGAGGGGCAACGATAGGGGGGGTCTGGCACAGGGGGGGGGGGATGCATCGGCCTGGAATCGGCGATGCATCGCCGATAGATCGGCGATAGGCCACTGCTAGTGAATCCGCACCTTCCTGGGCAGGTTGGGGCTATCGGGCCCCTATCGGCGATCAATGGGCGATTGGGGGCCGATGCATCCCCCCCTGTGCCTATCATCCCCCCTATCGTTGCCCCTGAAGGGCTCGGGCGCGCAAGAGAGCGCTGCAGCCGAGGGTCGGAACCTTCTCCAGTCCTCGCCCTCTCCAGGCAGACGTGTCAAGACCCTGGCTTGCAAGGGTCCTGGTTCGGAAGGACCTGGGAAGGCAGGATGGGGATAACCCGCAATCTCTGAGATCCGGCGGCTCCGAGGGATGCATCGGGCGCCACGGCCCTCGCAGAGCGTTCTGGAACGCCCTGGAGCGATTCACCCCGATCACGTACCCGATTTGCCCAGGGCAGTGTGGCCATGAAACAATACCAACCACTGCCGCCCGTCCCTGGCCGCCGCGGATGGATCCGCCTCGAAATCAAGGTCAGAACGCACCCACGATAGGTCCGCGGAGTAGCGGCAACTACTCTGAGTTTCATTATAAGCGTCGGGGGGGGCGTCGCCCCCGCCGACAGCCCCACATCGACCCCCGTCGCGGGCAGCCACCGCGCGCCGAAAGCGCTCCGACCCCCGTCGCAGCGCGACGACGAAGCGAGGTTGACCCCCGTCGGGGGGGACCCCCCCCCACGCTTATCAACAAACTCAGAGTAGTGGTATTACCTTGTTCCCCCCCCCAGATCTCCTCGCGCCGTGAATAGAAACGCGATGGGGGGCTTGCGCCTGTTTGGCAGCTGGGACCCTCTCTGGGGACCCGCAACCGGGCCCAGAGACCTGGCGGGCGCGGGCCCGCAAAGGTGGCGGTCGCCACACCGCCCCGCGAAGCGAACAGGGGCCTCTCGCGAATCGATTCGGAAGGGTGGGCCTCCTCCTCCTCCGCCTCCCCCTCCTCCTCCTCCCCCTCCTCCTCCTCCTCCTCCTCCTCCTCCTCCGCCTCCTCCTCCGCCTCCTCCTCCTCCTCAAAATCACTCCCCTCCGCCTGCTGCTCCTCCTCCGTCCTCCTCCCCTCTCCTGCCCTCCTCCTCCGCCTCCTCCTCCGCCTCCTCCTCCTCCTCCTCCTCCTCCTCCTCCTCCTCCTCCTCCGTCCCCCTCCTCACTGCTCCCTCACCCCAAAAAACCTCCCCCTCTCCTCCTCCTCCTCCTCCTCCTCCTCCTCCTCCTCCTCCTCCTCCTCCTCCTCTTTCCATCAGCCTCCGATCGCCTCTTGCTTCTCCCACGCGAAGTTCTTGCCCCTCGCGCTCTTTGCCGACCACCTCGCCCGGAGCGGGAACCCCTGCTGGGGCGTGACGACCTCGCTCAGGACGTGAGTCACGCCCCAGAGCACGCGCATCTCGCCGCTGCCGTCGGGCTTCATGCTCACGCGCCCTTTCGAGGTGATCACCGTGCCGTCCCCCTTCGTGCTGAGCACTGTCAGGCTCTGGCCTGGGGGGGGGGGGGGGGGGGGGGTAAGCAGTCGGTGACCTAAAATGGGAGGGAGGGATACGAAAAGAAGGAGGAGGTAGGAAGGCAGGAGTGCGGGGTAGGGAATGCGGAGTGAGGAGGGGCGGGGGGGGGGGGGCGACGGAGAGACTGCGAGCGTTGTTCTCACCTGCTCGGCATCCAGCATGACGACGACTATGATGCGGAACAAGATACGAGGCAAACGCACCTACCTCGGTGTTGACCATCCTAGCTATCAAACGGGAGCCAACAGATACCAAGCTACCCGCGGGGTGGCCCGCAACAGTCATGTTCCTTGACGAGCAGAAGGGGAAGGAGAAGGAGGAGGAGGAGTAGGAGGAGGAGGAGGAGGAGGAGGAGGGGAGGAGGAGGAGGAGAAGGAGGAGGAGGAGAACGTCAGGAGGAGGAGGGGAGGAGGAGGAGGAGGAGGAGGAGGCGCGTGGTATGTTATGGTTTTGCCTGGAAGCGAAAGCGGGGTAGAAAATTCACCCTCTGAGGAAGGGGGGAGGAAGAAGGGGATGGAGGAATGGCTCAGTCATCCGACGTTGTGCTTTTTCGCAGCGTGTACCCTCCGACGTTTGGACCCCGCCCCAAAGACCGCCGTTTCGTCTCGAGTCGTTTTCGAGGGCCCCGGGGCTACGCCTGGGAGCTGCGTATGGGAACGGAAATAGTTACCCTCTCCTCCTCCTCCTCCCTCCTCCACCTCCTCCTCCCCTCCTCCTCCTCCTCCTCCTCCTCCTCCTCCTCCTCCTCCTCCTCCTCGGGGGAGGGGGGAGGACGGACGCATGGAGGACCTCGTGAAGGCACCCCGAGTCGTCGCGCCAGGCCCCCAGGAGCAGGCCCAGGGCCTCCCTGGCGCCCCCGTCCCCGGCGCAGCCGCAGACGGCGTCCCCCTCCTCGGGCAGGCGGCGAGGGCGTCTTGCTACCAGTCGGGGGGAGCAAGGGGGGGATAGCAAAGGGGGGAGAGAATCAACTCAACGAAAGGGGGGGATAGCAAAGGGACCGAACGGGGCAGCAAAGGGGGGGAACGATAGGGGAGAGTAGCAAAGGGGGGAACGAAAAGGGGGAATAGCAAAGGGAACGAAAGGGGGGAATAGCAAAGGGGGTAGCGAAGGGGGGGAACGAAAGGGGGGGATAGCAAAGGGAACGAAATGGGGCAACGAAAGGGGTAGAGAATCAGCTCACGTAGCTGATGTTCCCAGCGCCCCCCCCGGCGCCGGGAGGCGCCCATGTGTCGAGGCATGGGCCCAGCGGCGGGGCCGAAACTGGCTGCATGCGGCAGGTTTCGTAACCCCCCTTTCTCTGCCCCCCCAGCTCGTTCGGCCCGGCACAGTAAGGGCCCTTCCACAAGAGACCTTCCACAAGAAACCCGACCCTGAGCCTGAGACCCCAGGATGTCCCCTGATCCTTGGTGTGGGAGCGCCACGCCTTCCACCGCAAAACCATCGAAACCCAGGAATTCAGGGCACCCTGGAGGTAAGCAGGGTGTTCCTTGGCACGGGCCCCCACTGCACGGCAACTTCGTGTGGTTGCGGCGGCCTGCGCGTTGGTTTCCGACACCGCGGCCTTCCGATCCTGCGGAACGTTCCACGTCGGCCGATCCCTGGCCACTCGGCGGTGGACAAACATCCCTTTAGTACACCTCCCCTTCGTGAAAACGGCCCGGGACCGAAGCCGACGGAACTGGACCCGCAAGAATGACGGCCGCGCCGCCCTCTTTAGCGAACCGAAAACGGCCAATTCCTCAATCGACGTGTCAGGGTAGGAGGTCTGTCCAACCCCGAGCCACATGGCGGCGCTGAGCCTGGGACACCGGCGCCCAGGTCGCCGCCGCCTCGACGCGGCGGCGAGCCTGCCGCACAACCGTGTCGCCAGGCAGCTCTCTTGCTCGGACTCTCTCGCTGCGGACTTGTGGGCCGTCGGCGCCACGTGGGCGACCGCTGCCGCCAAGAAGCCTCGACCCTCGGACCTCCCCGAGCCTGGAACGACGACGACGACGACGAGATCGACGACGAGATCGACGACGAGATCGACGACGACGACGACGACGACGAGGGGCTGGTCCCCTTCTGTTCCGTTCCTCCTCCACTCCCTCCCAGGGGGGGCCGACCCCTGGTCGGTCGCATGCTTGAACGTCGTCCAATACTGGGTGACGCTCGGGCGTGCCACCGACAGGGGGGGGGGTCCCCTCCCGATGGGCGCTTGGTGGCGGTCGTCTCCTTGTTTCACCTGTGACCATCTCCATCCTTCCCCCCCCCCCTCCTCGCCCATCGGCCGCTGTCGCGGTCGACGCAGCTGAGAAGGCGTGGGGAAGCGGGCGGGGCATTACTTGCGCCGCCGTCGACGACGGCGGCGACGACCAGCGAGGGGGAACGATAGGGGACTGGCTGACTGGCTCGGGGGGCACATCGACCTGGCATCGGCGACACATCGCCTGTAGGCACCCAGTGGCGAATCCGCACGCTCCCGGCCTGGGCGTGCCATCGGGCACTGACCGTGGAAGCATGGGCGATCGGGGGTCGATGCCGTCCCCCGTGAGCTGATCGCCCCCTCGCGTTGCCACTGAGCCTCCGCTCCCCAGCTTCTGGACCAGACCTCGGGCCTCCGGCGGCCGCTCGGCGAGGCGCAGCCGACGGACATCGCCCTGGGCCTCGGCAACTTCTGCAGACTGCCGAGACCTGACGAGAACTCGCACCGAGCGTCCCCCCCCCCCTCCGAGCCGAGGAGGCCGGGAGGCCACGCACCCGCCCCCTCGTCCGAGGCTCTCTCGGAGCTGCCGCCTCAGAACTGCTGGGGCTCCGCACCCCGCGCCCTCCCCCCCCCCCGAGCCTGCCCCCCCCCCCCTCGACGCCGCCCCCGAGGCGAAGGGGGGGCGGGCTCGCCGCCGCTCCCTCCGGCTAGACGCAGGGATGACC
>CAUYUJ010010710.1:0-26874 GCA_963575745.1 Prorocentrum cordatum
CTACTACTACTACTACTACTACTACTACTACTACCAGCAGGTTTGACAGATCAGGAATCAGGATACATTGCATGGAATGTTGCAAAACAGTTATTCGTTCAGGCGCTAATACAACGGTTATGGCATGCTGAGTGCGGTGGGCTGGTGACGAAGAGGAGTTGATAGGGGTGCGTGAGGCGTTGCCAAATCTGATGGATCAGAAAGTCCATGTCCTAACGCTGCAATAGGCTGCCAATGCAACCTCCGAGTCGTCCGGCAAACGCTGAAAACGGCTCCTCTCCCTCCTCCCTCCTCGCCCTCGTCCTGAAGTTCCTCCTCCTCCTCCTCCTCCTCCTCCTCCTCCTCCTCCTCCTCCTCCTCCTCCTCCTCCTCCTCCCCCTCCCCATCCTCCTCCTTCTCTTCCTCCTTTTCCTCCTCCTCCTCCTCCTCGTCCACCTCGTCCTCCCCGTCGGTGAGGTTTGGGGCTCTTGGGGCCGCACCTGAAAACAAGTCGTTTACAGGCGCCGTAGAACCTTGGAATATATCGGCGCCCCTTGGGTAGGCCATCCGTGTTTCCGAAGGCTTCTTGGCGGGTTGATGTGGGTCACGGTCGGCAATCGGGAATGTCTTTTTGGAGGGAGGGCCTGGAAGCCTCCTCGGGGGCGGGGGACCCTTCTGAGACGCCTGGGAACCTTAGGGGAGTATTGTGTGGCACTCTTGGGGCCGATTGATTGCCTGTTGGGGGCCTGATGGCGGTCTCGAGGACCCTTTGGGGCCAGATGCCCCCAATATCATTTGGAGTTTCCCATATCTGATCTCGCTTGAGGCCTTTTGCGGGGCATTTTGGGCGCCTCTTGGGCCGCTGTATTTCGTGAAAAACCGGGCCAATTGAAAAAGCGCTGTCGTTTGCAAAAGCATCAAAGGATGCAGCGCCATGCGCCTCCTCACGATAAAGCACCGAACAACGTGAAACATAACGAAAACACCCTCAAGCTGCATTGACGTTCCCCCATGCGCTACCGCCCACAAGCTGCGCAGAGGCTTTCAGAACACATAGTCACACAGACGTAAACAGAAACATATGTATGCTGAGGAGGAGGTAGCTGGCTCGGGAGGAGGAGGCAGCGTGGCCGTCCTGCCTGCTGTCTAAGAAGCCCGTGGTGCATGCGACTGCGGCGGCAGGCATATTTCCCTGCTGCGGCTGCTGCTGTTGCGCAATCGTTGCCAAAGCGCCCGCCGAAGCTGCCCGCGGGCCGCGTCGGCACAGCAGGTCGGCCAGGTGTTGCGGCGGATTGGGGGGCGACTGCCCCTTTCGGCGGCGATCAGGAAACTGGCTGCGAAATGTTCACCCCGTCTGCGCGGCTCCCAGAGCCCATGTTCTGAAGCTTGGCCAACGTGTTCGCCGATGGTGGGACCCAGTCAAAGCTGTCACGAATAGGCGCATCAAGTGGGACAGGGTTCTCCTAGGCATGACCCGCTTCGAAGCAAACGATTATGCGGAGGTGTTTCGGCGAGATGGCGCCGCCCCTTCCCGCGGACAAGAGAACGTCGTTGCTGGAGGCCCGAAACTTGACATTCTGGTACACCAAGACTGGCTGCCGAGCAATATGAACAAAGATCTCTGCATCCCCACGCCAACCACTCTTGATCTCTAAGTCGGCATCATAAAAGGCCGCGCGAATGCGGGCGCGCGCGTCCGCCGGGTCGACTGTTCATGATGTTCTACAGGCGCGCCCAAGACATCCCGTGAATAGCGACATTCGGACGGGGTGATGGATTGTCCACGATGACCTGCGCAAACAAAGAGCGGGGCGCGAGCAGCCGCGCGGTCCGACGTTCGCCATGCCCCACATAACGCAGACCAGTGCCAAGAAACCCACGACTGCCACCCTGGCAAACCATGCAATGACCTGTTGGCCATTGCAATCCAACTGGCGGTTACGCAACGCGCACTGCACCTCGAATCAACCGTCGCGGTCGTCGAAGCTTGCGAGGAGTATCCAGCTCCTCTGGTCGGGCGCACGCCTGCGCGGGGCACTGCGGGCAATGGGCGCTCTCTTATCTCTTCAGCTCGCCAGCCCTCGGCGCGCGGTCGACGGCGTCGCGCGCGGCAGACGCTCGCGCGCCCCGCGCGGCGGGGGCACCCCGCACAGCGATGCGACCAACGATCGCTAACGGACTTCCAGACGTGAAAGACGCGTTGTTTTCTGTGTTTCTACAATGTTGCCCTTGGTCCTGGCGACGATGCAGCGGCGCCTCCGTTGCCCTCGCCGCCCCGGCATGGGCCCCCCGCTTTCGCCTACTCGGCAGCAGACGACGCGCCCGACGTCGCCGCTGCAGGCACGTCGCCGCGCCGGCGGAGGCGGCCCCGGCGTCGGCGGCGCCGGCTCGGCCGACCTGCAGGCGGGCCCCCGCTTTAGCGGCGGAGGCGCGCCGGCTGGAATGGGCCCGCCCAGTTGCAGAAGTGGCGGCGACTCTGGCGGCCGCGAGGTCGATGCCCTCGCTGGGCTCAGCCCGCCCACGGGGAGGGGGGGGGCCCACGCGCCGCGGCGTGCCTGGTCGCCCTGGAAGGCGATCCGACTACGCAGCCACTATAATCGGCCTTCTCGAAGTTCCCCCCATAGGACGCGACGCCGAAACAACGCGTCGGCCGCGCCCTCGCGGGCCCCTGTCCGGAAGCGGGGAGGCAATGCTGATGAACGTGGGTTTTGCCGCCGGCTCTTCTGACCTCGCACGGAGGTCGCCACTTCTCTTCGCTGCCAGGCCCGCGCAACCTCAAGACGCGCGCGCCAGAGGACCTGCGACTTTCGACGAGCTCGCCCTGGAGCGCACGGGCGGCGACGGAGAAACTGCGGGCCGAATCCCTGGCCCTTTCTCGGGGGCACGCGGGCGAAGTCGGGGCCCCCTGCATCTGCAGCCGCGGCAGCAACGCAGGAGCTGCCGCCGCGCTGCTCGTCGGGGGCCGCGGCTACTGCCGCGCCTGCAGAACCAGAAAGTCCCAAGGTTGGGTCAACACCTCGTTGATCTCGCCCTTCGCCATCGGCGCTAGCGGCGATCCTGCCAGTTGGCTGGGCATGGACCATAATGCCGCCTGTAGTCGTCGGGCAATGTTGACCCGGTTGCAGCGGCCCTCCCGGCCGCCTTGCGCACCCTGATCCCGCGTGCGTCCTGGGCCCCACACGGCGCGCCCGAATTGGTCGCGACGCGCTGTCTTGCCAGTTCCAGAAGCCGAATGGCGGCCCGATCGACGCCAGGGGTCGCTCCGCGTCGGCAGTTCAGCACCATGCATCACTGCCGCGCGGCGGGGATTGAGCCGTCGCGGCGAATGATCAGGGCGCCGCTGTCCCCAGCGCGCCACGCGGGGAGGCTGCCGCGCGAATGGACTTGGAGGACCGCCGCGGAAATCTACGCGAGCGCCCCTGCTGCGACGGAAGTCGGACTCGTCATCGTCGCGAACAATACACGGGGCGGCTTCGTCGTCGTCGTCGAGGCCCAAGTCGCCCCCGCCCACTTCATCTGAAACTGGCTGGCGAAGTTGAGCCGCCCTGGCGCCGCCGTGACCACCAGGACATGATGCAGCACCTGGCGCAGGGCCAGGCTCGTTCCCGAGCTGACGGCCAAGCGCGCGGGCCCCAGCCACGCGCGCACCGCATCTCGATGGCGACGCCAAATACGCGTCGCCAACAACCAGTGGCTCAGCGATGCCAGAACATGGCGTGCCTCGGTTTGGCAGTCACACAACGTCGCTTCAGCACCACCCACCAATACGTGATAGGCGCAAACGCCCGCGCCCATGATGGCCCATGAGCACGCGTTGAGGTCGCCGGGGCTCAGGTCGGCGTCAGCTGCAGGAGGGCGCTGGATTAACAAGAGCGTCACACACTGTGGAAGCAGGCTCCATCTCGGGCAAACGCTGGATCACCTCTGCAAAAAACACGTCGTAGCCCGCTTCCCCACGAGGTCCCACCGGCAAAGCCATTGCAAAGGATTTTGTGCTGGACTTCGAGCTGGGCGTTCAGCGCAGCGACCGCGGCGTCGACGTCGCTCGGGGCGACGTCGGAGGGCGCCGCCATTCCCACCACGGTGTCCTTCTCGTTTCCGAAGAGCCAGTCCTCGAATGCGACCTCGAGGTCATGAACTCCTCCGCGAAGGCAGCGCGGGCGCACGCCTGCGGCTCGTCGCGGCCACAGCTTTCCAGCACCTAGAGTCATCAAATGAGAGGCATTCATGACCGCCCTCTGCACTCCAGCCAAACCATGCCTCGGTAGCGGGCCTCATCCCATCTCCCACAGGCGGACAATATTTAACCACATGCTTTTCATTGCCAGATCCACGGCACATGGAAGTCTTGCCGCCACGGCCCTGGCTCGCCGTCTCGGCCTCTGCATTCCCCAAACGCTCCACAACCTGTCCCATTGCCTTTTTCCCCCAATCGATCGCCTGAGCTCGGCGATAAATGCGGCCGCGCCCCGTCCGCGCAGGCGCCCATGCCTTCCTCGGCCCTCGCCCGCGCCCCCTCCCCCCCCCCCCCCCGAACTTCCCGCTGAACCGTCTAGCTGGCTTGCGAGGACCCCCACGCACACCTCCGTTTAGCTCGCTCCAGTGGCCAAGGTAGGCGCTCAGCCTTTTGCTCGCAGTTGCCCACGTTTAGATAGCCTGCCCAATCCAAGCATTCGGCACCCTTGGAGGAGGCAACGCCTGAGCCACTGCCACAGTCAGTCGTTGCCGGCGGCATATGTTGACTCTATGGGATGCGCATCGCCCCGAATTGTGGAAGTGCACAGGGGCGCCGTCGCAGCGCGACCACTACGCCAGGACGCCGGGTCACTGGTTTTATTGGAGGCCCGTGGACGGGCAAGCACGGCAGCGTTTCGGCAGTCTCGCCCGTTCGAACGCCAGGCCCGTTTCCAGGCCCCGAGGCGTCGGCGGCGCAAACGTGGCGAGCGCGGCCGTTGACGCCTCGACCTCGTCCGAAGACTTATCCTAGATTCCCTGGTGAACGCTCGGCGATGTGTCCAACGGAGCGCATGCGCTCGATTGGGGTTTCGGAATCCAACTGGGTGCGCGGCATTTGGTGGTTCAGTTGTTGAAGGAATTGCATGGCCCTCTGGGTGAAAACTCCCATTGCTCGGAACAGCACTGCACTGAGGAGTTGAACGTTCGGCATGTCAAATCCAGCCGATTGTGCCTCGAGGCGCGCCATCTCGAACCTGGCAAAGGTTTCGTCGATACGCTCGTTATTTGGCACGCGGAAGTCCGAGGGTGCGAGCGGACACTGGTCCTCGAGGCGTTCGAACTTCATGCTCCGAATGGTAACGATGTAAGTGACAGGGTCCGTGCGAGTGCCTTTAGTGCTCACGGCGGAAAGCATGGTGTGCGGAAGGATGCGCATGGAAATTGCGGGCAAGGAACCCTGGCCCTCGCTGGAGGGCTGGAGTTTGCTGCTGCTGGGCCATGTGACTACCTTCGCGAAGTACCCAAACGCTGATGTCATAGGCAAGATCCTGAAAACAGCACGTTCCTGGCTGGATCCCAGTATGGGAGCTCGCTGCCGTCGCTACCTCCATTACGGCGCATGTATGCGATATCATGTCCAACGCGCAGCCGTATGACAATATAGAAAACCAGCCCCACGAGTCTCAGTCGTGAGATGTTTTGCTCAGGCGCATTCCCGCACTCGGTGTTCGTCTCTGTGGGTACGGTCAGGCGTCGCGGTTGGACTCTTGGCACGCTTCCGTGCGGCATGCGTCCATAGTCGAGTCGTCGGACACCCCGGTCTCTTTTCAGAGGGAATATAGGCCTGATGGGTCTGAAGTACTTCACCATCATGATATGATGTTGGACCTTTCGCGGTGGCTCTGGTAGTCCGAGCTAGTCCCCAAGCTCATATCGATGAGAACGAACAGATCCACGGCGTCGCAGATGGAGCGTGGGCTCCTAGTGCAGAGTGAAAGCGATAACGTGGATCGTGCCAGAAAGTGTGAGAATAAGACAAAACATGAAACTAACCGCACGAGTGTGTGGCCATTTCCGCTGCGAAGTCGGCAGTAACGTGGTATCGTCACCTGGTACACCGCTGCTTTGCATACTGACATTGTGAAGGGCAAATGCAATGGATGAAGATCAGGATGGGGGGCTTTTTCCTCCATGACAACAGAGAGGTGCGCTTACAGCCCCCTGGACGCCTTCATATAAATCAAGATGACCACCGATACGGCCCGAAGAAGCCAAGTTCACGCATGTTAATCAGGTATTTGAAAGAGTGCCGACTCCTCGCCATCTGGGCTTCCATGAACTCAAGGCGGTCCACGAAGCCTCCAAGATGGCCCAAGACGGGCCAAACGGGCCCCAAAAGGCCCAAGACGGCCCAAGAGGACCCCATATTTCCTTAACGTCCAACAGAGACAACCATATCAAGAATACTCACCTGATAGGTGAAACACGAAACACTGGCTCAAGCCAAGAACAAAAACACTCCAGCAACAAAAGGAGGATAGAGAAACCAGATGACGAATGGTGCGACCAAATCAAAAAACGTGTCGTCCCCGTATTGAACGGCCTAGACGACCAGAGCAATTCGCCGGCCCAACGGTCCAAAGGCAGGCCCCAAGACGCCGCCAAGGAGCCCCAAGAGACCCCCAAGAGGCCCCCAAGAGGCCCCTAGGAGGCCCCAAAGAGGCCCCAAAGAGGCCCCCAAGAGGCTTCAAAGAGGCCCCATAGAGCGCTCGAGGGCGGGCGGAATGAGCGAAGCGATTAAATAAATCCGACACAACATGACCAAGAGGACCCCATATGGCCCAAGAAGCCACTAAGACGACCCCACGACAGCCCAAGAGGGCCTCCAGAGAGACCTCAAAAAGCCGTAGAAGATCCTTCGACGGCCCCAGACAGCGCCAAAACGGCCCCACGACGGCCCCAAGACAAACCCATTGCCCCAATGCGGCCCAAGAGAGCCCCAAGACGGCCTCAGAGACCACCACGACGGCCGAAGAGGGCTCCAAGACGGCCCCTGGGGACCCAAGGCTGACTGCCCCGCAGGCGCCCAAGACAGCCCAGACAGCCCAAATGAGCTCCACGAGAGCTTCTCAGGAAGTCAAGACGAAAGGTGACATATGTGACGCCTTCCCTATCCTCCTCCCCCTACTCCCATTCCTGCTCCTCCTCCTCCTCCTCCTCCTCCTCCTCCTCCTCCTCCTCCTCCTCCTCCTCCTCCTCCTCATCCTCATCATCTTCATCATCATCATCCCGGCTCTCCCCACACGGGATATCACACGTGACGGCCTCCCGCGCCCCCTCGACCAACCGCTACCTAGAACCCTCGGCTGACACGATGGCAGGACGTCTCGGCAGCTGGAAGTGTCCAGTCATAGCCGCGGCTTGAAGAGCAGCAGCCATGTGTTGAGCCCAAAAACCCTCCGTTCGCGTGAACATAGTGCAGTGTCACAGTTCTGCTCATGAGCAGTTAACCCCAAAGCGAGAACTCTATGCTGAAAAGAAGCCACCCTCCATCCGTTTAACTGCGGCACCATGTGAAACTTCCCGTCATAGAATGTAAAGAGGTCTCGAACGAGAGCAAGCGTCTCGAAAACGAAACGGCCTTCATCCTTGCAAATGTTGAAAAACGTTTGGAAGGACTCTGCGCGGAGCTAGGGCGAGAGTCACAGTTTTGAAAAAGGCCGATCCTCCATCTGTATTTATACATATATAGAATACGTGATTAAAGGAATGTGCGCGGCGCTGACGCGAGCGAGAGCCACATTTTCAGAACGAGCGGCCCTCCATCCGTGCAACAATTGGACTTGCTTGAATTTCATGTGTCAGAGAATGCCACGAGAATCGCCCGGCCTAGACACGTCGGGTTGTGCGGCAGGGGGGGGGACGGAGGCGACGAGGACGAGGACAAGGAGGAGGAGGAGGAGGAGGAGGAGGAGGAGGAGGAAGAGGGGGGCCAGGATGAGCAGGGTTGGAGCACGCCGACTGTGAACCGACACCGACCTTGGCCAGGCCCCTCCTGAACCCAGGATCGATGTATAAGCACGGACAAGGCGCCCTCCGAAGGAGAAAGACGATGTGTAGTACCTCCAGAGACCTCCAGCGGGGGCGAGGAGGAGGAGAGCGAGGGAGAGGGCGAGGACAAGTCGGAGAGAGCGGATGAGGAGAAGGAGGAGGAACAGCAGCATGGGGAGTCGCGACCGCCGCGACTGCTTGAGAGCCTTTTGACCTCATCGTATCGCAGCCCCCGCCGTGACAGCAGCGGCAACGACGACCACCACCACGCCCCCCACCCCCGTAGAACGCTTCTGCTGGCCGCCGAGAGCACCTCAGGCCCCCGCCTCCGAGACGACGACGACGACGACGACGACGACGACGACGACGACGACGACGGACGCCGACGACGACGACGACGACCGACGCCGACCACAACAACCCCAACTATCATGACGACGAGGACCATCACGACGACCAGACCGACGATGACGCCTTCCACAACGACCAAGACCACCAACGCCACGGCGACCACGACCACCACGACAACCACTCCCTCGGCGACTACAACGACCAAGACCACAACGGCGATGGCGACGGCGAGGACCCGCCTCCGGGCCGCCGGGCCCCATGTCGCGCCAGCCCTAGAGCCGCGCGCCCGCGGCTGCGGCAGGCAGGACAGCGAGGGCACCTGAAGGCTGCGAGCGCCGCCCACGACGACGCCGACACCGATGCACTGGCCGACGACGACGACGACGACGACAACGACTACGACGACGACAACGACGAACACGACGACGACGACGGCGCTGACAACGGCGGGAACGACGCCAGCGGCGGGGGAGGCGGCAGCGGCGACGGCGGCGGCGCCGCCGCCGCCGACCGCGACGACGACGACGACGACGCCGACGCCGGCGCCGGCGCCGACGACGACGACCAAGATGACAACGGCCACGACGACGACCACATCAACCACAACGACCAACACGACGACGACGACGACGACGACGACGACGATGGCGGCGGACCAACCACGACGACGACGACCACCACCACGATGACGACGATCACGACGACGACGACCACATCAACCACAACGACCAGCATCATCACGACGACGACGACGACGACGACGGCGACGACCACGCAACGACGACGACGACCACGCAACGACGACGACGACGACGACGACGGCGACGGCGGCGGCGGGCGGCGGCGGCGTGCAGGAACAGGCTCCTCCTCCTCCTTATCCTCCTCCTCCTCCTCCTCCTCCTCCTCCTCCTCCTCCTCCTCCTCCTCCTCCTCCTCTTCCTCCACCTCCCCCTCCTCTTCCTCCTCCTCCTCCTCCTCCTGCTCCTGGAACCTATATACTGTACTTGGCGGTTTCAAGGTTGTTTGCATTCCACAATTTGAGCTTCCACGTGGGCGGGTGAAGATTGCGCAGAGAATGACGAAACGCACAAAAGAATCATAAAAGAATACACGACAGAAGACATTCGAGAGTAATTGTTTACGGAACGATTCAAGCAGTGAATTATGACGTATGTGCTTCAACATGACGTCGACGATTTACTGTAGAAATCAACGTGTGCGGAACGTGCTGTTTAAATTCGTATCTGGAAGACTGACTGCTTAGATCATTATGTCTAAGATGGACTGCATAATCGAGGATGACCTGCCGTTTAAATCCTGATTTACAATCCTTACGCGGCAGAGTCTCTGATTGATTCCCTCTGTGAATGGGGAGCCCAAAAATCTGAGAAAGTCCGCACCTCCCCTACCACCTCCCCCCACCACAAAAAAACACTAAAACCTGGATGATCTTCTGAAAACCAAAACTTCTCCTGGGACGTCGTCCCGCAAAAAAAGCTGCTCCCCTTATTGCGATTTCCCGACCGATGTCCCAGGCGAAACCTGGTTTACTGTAAAGATTTCATGAAAATCACAATTTCGCCAGAGACACCGGCGAAAAAGAATCGCGAAACAGTCATTCCTTGGACCATGTCACAAAAGACACATTGATTTTTAATTCGAATCAAACAAAACAAATAAATTCTGGGTGGGGGCGGACTTTCTCTGGACCTGGGAGCCCTCAGCCCACCAAAAAAAGAATCATTCAATAGCCTGGGAATCCCGGGCCCAGAGAAAGTCCGCTGCAACAAAGGATAACTATAATATAATATGAAAATCCAGGTTTCGTCCGAGATATCGTCCAAAACAGATGTTTCCCCTATTGCGTTTTCGCCTACGCCCTGAAGCGGAACTGTTTTCTGAAATTGTCCTAAGCACCAATGTTTTGCCTAAGACGTCGGCAAACAAATCAGAAAGGGAAGAGTGATGTTTGGTACGATGTCCCAGGTGAAGCCTTAGTCTTGTTCTAGTAGATGTACACATGTATATATATATATATATATATATACAACGATATGGTTTGTTGTTTGTTTGCCAGACTTTCTCTCGCTCTGGGAATCCCCAGTCTACAAAAGGAACTATTCAGGGGCCTGGAGATTTCCAGGCCCGCAGAAACTCTGGCCAACAGAAAACATGTCGGAATTTCAAAATCAAAGTGTTGCCTGGAACCTCGTCCCAAAAAGCATGTTTCCCAAATGATTTGTTCGCCGATGTCTCACGCAAAGCCTTGATTGGCATGATATATATATATATATATACATATGTGCACGAGCAGAAAGAATATATATATATATATATATACATATGTGCACGAGCAGAAAGAATCGCCTGAAACATCGGCGATCAAAAAGGGAAAAACTAAATGCTGGACGATGTCCCAGGCGAGCCATCGAATTGTTCAAACATCCTCCGAATTTGTGTTCGGGGGGGGGGGGGGGGGACTTTCTCTGGGCCTGGGAGTCCCCAGGCCAAGGAAGGAACCAGTCAAAGAATTCGCCACAGAAGGAGTCGATTTGCAAATCCTCTATACCGGGATTTACACCATAAATCCGCCACTACGGATTTAAGCAGCAAATCCATTTCATGCGGATACAGAACATCAGACTCTAAGCCGCGAGTCCCCCACGCGAGAATCCCACCAGCCCTCTGGGCGTTGGTCTAGAGCGTTTACTCTTCCACCTCCCTTCTTCCCTTTCGGGGAGGGGTTTATCCTTCCCCCTACCCCCTCCCCTGGACCTGGACGGGGCGCTCCGCGAGCGGTCAGGGCGTCCAAGATGGCCCAAGATGGCCCCAAGAGGGCGTCAGAGAGCCCAAGATGAGCTCCAAGATGGCTCAAGATAAAGATGCCTCGAGATGGCTCCCAAGATGCTCCAAGACGCCCCAAGACTGCTCCAAGACGGCTCTAAGATGCCAAAAGAGCTTCCCAAGGATGCCCCCAAGAGGCCAAAATCCTGCAAAAACCTGTGGGATATCAATGCTTTTTGCTTTCTCGCCTTTTCGCTTCCGGTGGCCATTCGAGGCCTTACGATAGCTCCAAGATGGCCCAAGAGAGCCCTAAGAGGCAAGAGCGCCCAAGAGCGCTCCAAGAGCGCCACAAGAACGCTCAAAAAGGCGACTTGGGGGGCTCCCGAGGGGCGAGGCTAATTAAGGGACCCCCCTTCTTTAAGCCTTTTCGCTTCCGATGGCCCTCCGAGGCCTCAAAATGGCTCCAAGATGGCCCAAGAGGACTCCAAGAGCGCTCCCAAGGCTCCCAAGAGCGCTTTAAAAGGGCCCCAAGAGGCACCCAGGAGGCCCCAGGAGGCCCCAACAGGCGCCCAAGAAGCCTCCAAGAGACTCCCAAAACACTCCCAAGACGCTATCAGAGGCGTCCGGGACCGCCAAGAGGCCCCCAAGACGCTGCAAGAGGCCTCCACTGGGGGACCCTTCCTCTGTGTGCTGCCCACTTCCCTGATCGAGGCAATTCCTCTGGGCATCGTTTCTGGATGGGCTGGTGGGGTTATTTTTCGGTCGGCGGCTCCAAGGCAACGGTCAGGGAGCGAAAGCGGCGTCTGGGAGGCGGAACGGGGCGAATTTGCGAACAAAGCCGCCAGTGTCGGCGGGCAAGCTCGCACCTGCAAGACAAACTCGCAGTTGCACATGCACACTGGTGGGGTTATGCAACGCGTCTAGAATTTCGACAGTGAATCACATAGGGAAGTCAGCAGAGAGGGCCCCTACACAAGAATTCGAACATTAATCATCCACACGAACACTAGAATCCTCCACACGAAAACTAAATCCCAAAATCCCCCACATAAGCCCTGGAACAAGACATCCTCCACATGAGGAACTGAACAATAAATTCCCGATGTACAGAAAAACAACCAGGTTTCAACATTGAGTCCACCGCAAAAAGATTAACAACAAACGTTCACCTACGGACTCAAACAGTGAATCTTCCATGTGTGTGGTTATCTGGGTGGCCTGGGTGCTGCTTAATGTCAGATGTTTTTTCGCCACTGCAAACCTGAATGGAGCACTAAGTAGTGTTCTCTGTTGTTTGTTACCCCTCCTTCCTACTTCGCGTTAATACGATATTCGTTATCGCCGTTCTCCCATTCTTCAAGCCAGCAACAGCGCCACCCAGCGACCAGCGACAACCCAAAAACAAGTACGACCTGCCGCAAACACCGCTGGCGCAGCTGGATCCAGATCCAGCAGGTAGAGGCCTGCTTGTAACGAAGACCGCTAAGTCAAGCTACAGCGTAGTCTTGCAGTGGGTGGCGGTGCCTGACTTTGAGTGCTAGTGAAATTGTGGCAACGATATGGCTTTAACTCCAGGGTTAGGGCGTCAGGCCCACTATGGCGCCAGACCCAAAGTTAATGTTTACGACGAAGAGCTATGATGACAAAGGTAAGGGTTTAAGAGTTCAGGTGCCAAGGTTTAAAGGCGATGGTTGGGATGTGAACATGTGGGAAATGATGCTAGGGCAACGGCGTCACCGTTACGGTGGTAGCGTTAATGGAACCGTTTTAAGGGGGATGGGGTCATGAGGAGTGTCAAAAAAACTTGAGCCCCCCCCCGCCCTAACCCCCACCCATACGACCGACCGCCACCAACAGTCTGACTGCGCCAACGCGATCCGAATTCATCTGTTCCTTCACGCCCCTTGCGGCGACAAGGGCGGCAAAGATGAGGACGCGGATGCGTCTGCGGCCGGAGGCGACGGCGAGCCAAGGAGCGTCTGAAGGCGTCTGGGATGGCCTGGGTACGTCAGGGGCACCTGGGAGCGCTTGGGTCGAGCCCCTTTGGAGCACCGGGAATCACTTGGGAAGTATGGGTGCGTCTGGGCAAGCTTGGAACCAGGGGTTCGGGTGATCGGGGTGGGGTGCTGCGGCATGGTAGTGTTGGGGTGTTCTGTTTACGGCTCTAACTATCGGGACAATGCTCAGGGTTGGCGCGCGATGGTCAGGGTCAGGTCCTCCAGATTTCGTAACAAAAGGGAGGGGGTCTGGACCCTCCAAGACAAGCCGTTTCAGATCTCCCCCGTGGGAGATCCCTCCAAAACATCGTCCCCAGACCCCCCAGGCCCTCCAAGATAGCCTGGAAGAGACCCACCCCCGAAATGAGACCCCCCTCCCTTTTATTACGAAATCTGGAGTCCCCAGGGTCAGCGCGGGAGAGCGAGGGCCAGGGCTTCGCGGTCGGGGCGGGAAGGACTGCGGATCGGGCGCCGGGCTTCGAGCGGCAGGGCCCATGGCGGGCGCGGAAGGCCAGGGGGGAGGAGGAGGAGGAGGAGGAGGAGGAGGAGGAGGAGGAGGAGGAGGACGACGACGAGGAGGAGGAGGAGGAAGAGGCACAGATTGCGCGCCACGGCGATGGCCAGAGCGTCATGCTCGAGTCGGGGGCGCCACGGCTCGGGCGCTAGCACCTGAGCCAGTCCACCTCTGTCTTTGCCCCGAGGGGGAGGGTCGAGGAGGAGGAGGAGGAGGTAAGGTAAGGTAAGGCTCCACTGAGACCGAGGTTCCGACGGTCTGGGGAGAAACTCGGGGTGTCCCCCGCACTACGAGAACTCGGTTCTCCTCAACAGGAGGGCGCCAGCGACGGCGCCTCTCGGCGGACGTCGGCGCACGGCCGTGCTCTCTCCCAAACAGCTGCTGCTCTAGCGCTCTACTTTGGGGTAATCAACGCCTGACCCTCGAGCTCAAGATAGCCAGCTGGCCTGGGACCTGTAAAAACAGTAGCTTCATCAGTGCCCTGCAACAAAGTGATTACAGTGGCCTCAAGGATCGGATCATTGATCGCGACCATCAACCTACGCACCTTAGAATCGTACATTTTTTCAGTACGAAAGAGTTTGACGAGGAGCTGGGACTGGAGACTGCCTGGCACAAAATTATCTAAAAACTTGCGAAGAATGACCTGCTGGGCTTCATTGGCACGGGGCATCAGCACAAGTACTACTCCGAAGAACATGAAGCTGTCGGGGGCGCCTAAACCGTGCCCCTTGTTGCCTTTCACACGAGGGAGGTACTCTTGCTCCTGAGCCTGCTTCATAGCACAGAAGATCAGGTCGGCAACCTTGAGCGTGAACTGGAACGTGCACGCCGCCTCGAGGAGACGGTTCCTCTGGGCACTGATGACTCCCAGCTTCAAGGCAAGGTCGGCCTTCTTCTCCACCGTGGTATTTTCAACTGCAAACTTCTTGCGCGCTTGGATGCCTGTGTCACCCCCAGCTGCCTTAGCTGGTTTCTCACCAACTTTGCCGAAGAGAGCGGTCCACTGCTGAGCCGCCATCGACTGTACGCGCACCAGTAACTAGAGAGAACAGCAACAAGAAGATCGACAGAGCCTGGAACAGCAACGGCGACAAAGCAGACAACCAATACACAACACGACACCCACGTAGACGAACAGGGAGGGAAGGACCACATCACCACGATACAAATCAAAGGGCACCTCTAGAGTTCAAGCATTTGGTCATCAAGGGGAAGGTGTTGTCTCAGGTGCCATCTTGCTTCGTCGTAGTTGTCGAACGAAATCTCGCATATCTCACAGGCGTAGGGGGGAGGGTGCAGATGTTCAAAGACCACTGCCGAGCCTCTAGACCTGGGGCAAGTACGATTCACAAGACTTCTGATCAAGTGTTCGCTAGCTATTCTCTTCGTCGAATACATGTTGCCGCACAGAATGCACGAGTTAGAAACAGTAACCACCCTGGCTAAAACACGGTAACCATGATTGGGGAGCTTCGAGTTAGACTGGTGAAGGAGAAGCTGACGCCTGGAAGAGAACACAGCTTCGCAGACACCTCTTTCCTCCCCCATATGAATGCCACACACGAACCCAGGGGGGGAGGGGGAGGAGGAGAGGGAGGAGAGGTAGGGGAGAAACCCAGGGAGGCGGAAGGAGGTATCTGCTGACCTAGGCACTCGCTCACCAACGCCCGAGGATCGACGTTGAGGAAGGCATGTCGCACCTCTTCTTCGCAAAATAGCAACACTGGGCGCTCTTTAACTCGAGCAAGTAACTCTTCGTACTCACCTACACGAAAAAGCTCACCAACATCTTCCAAAAACTGCTTCCACCAATCAAACCCAGGGCCTATACGAAATCCCTCTCTGTCGACGAACCTGCCTTCCTGCTCCTCCCACGTACTAACTCCAAACATCGCGCCTAAGAGCTGGAGGTTGCGTAGCGGTCTTCTCACCACATCTTGCAACCACTTGATGCTTTGCATCCTCAAATTCATGGACACTGGCACCATCCTCAAGGTGCGAAGAACACTCGAATTCGTCATAGCGTGAAAGGTGATGTCTCCTGCCTCGTCCTTCTCCTTCCCACTAGCAGCACCTCGCAGGAGCCTACGAGCCATGCTCGCTTGCGCACTGTCTAGCTTGTGCACGCTGTCGCTGAGCAACGCCAATGCAGGCAGGCGGAGGAGGGGGAGGAGGAGGAGGGAGAGGAGGAGAAGGAAGAAAGGAGGAGGAGGATTGTTATGGTTCGGGGAATAATGTTGGCATTAGCGCTTGAGGGTAGCACCACGCGGGCACTGAGGCCTGGGCGGGGGGGGCGTTCAGGTTAGAGCGGTCGGGCCACGGTGATGGCTCTGGGTTCGGGGCGCGCGAGGGTAAGAGAGTCAGGACTACAGCGATGCACTGAAAGCCAGGATGTTAGGGTTACGGTGTCTCGGTTTGAGAAAAGGCGCTGAGATTGGTGAGCGTAGCAGCGTTCCTGCTGCAAGTGTCGGGTGTTAGAGATAGAGCGCCATGGTCATTGCGATGGCGCTGACTTGCTCGGGGTTCTAATCTTTCTGTCAAGGCGAAAACGTTAGGAGCACCACGGTTAGTGTTAGCCCTTCGGGCTCGAGTTTTCGGGCGAGGAGTTGGATGATAGCATCGCGATGTTAATGTGCAGGGTCGGAATGATAGGGTCAGGGTTCGAGTGACAGGGTCAGGGAGCCAGGGGGCGGGTTGTCCTGTGATTGTCTCACGAATATATTGAGGCTGCTAGGGCCAGGTTTGCTGATCATGTTTGGACTGCCATGGCTAGGGCGACCAGGTCAGCGCGTTAGAGGCAGCGCTGGGAGGGGCAAGGTCGGGGCGCCAGGGCCGACCTGCACAGCGCCCCAACACGCACAGGTCCAAGACATACCAGACGGCGAATATCACTCTAATCCACACCTGTCTAACCCTCTCGACCCCTGGCACATGTGCCACGTTGTGGACATCGGCTGATCTGCACAGCGCGGCACCAAGTCCCCCATACGCCCCCAGGCGCTCACAAACGCCCACAGACCCCCAAGTGCTTCCAAGCTCGCCGTCGCCAGGAGCAGCAGCACCCACGCCCGCATCGCTTCAATTTCGCCATTGCCGCAGAAGGCGTCCAGGAGTAGATGAATCAGACCACGTTGACGCGTTCAGACTGTTTTGAAAGTCGACCCCATCGGAAAGGATAGGGGCAAGACAAGGCACGCCCAAAATCGCCGCGACACCGCCCAGATGTGTTCGGAAGGCGCAGAGGATGCCAGACCGCGTGTGCGCGATAAGAGGACAGGCCGGCATTATGGGAAGGGTGCAAAGCGGGCGAGATTCACCGAGGTTGGGGACGACACGAGCACCAACTCTAACCGCGCCACCCTACTCCTGACACCCTAACCATAGCAAAGTAACATTAAGTCTAAAACCTGATAAGTATGCAGCCCGTCTTCTGCGCCGCCACCGGCCCCCATCGGGCTCCAAACCGCCCCCCGGCCACGAGCCCTTCTTGCGTCCTAGTCCAAAGAATAGGACGCAGCACACATCGGTTCCTCGTGAGATCGTCTTATATGAACGCATATATATATACTCGAAATGGCATGGCGTGGACACGCTCTGATCTTCGCACTCACAGAAACTACACGACCCCTGGCACAAGAAAACGTCGCGCCCATCTGCCGACGCCAGTCTTCACCATCCCGAGAAATAATCCTGCGCGCACCTGCTGACGCCAATTTACACGATCTCTCAAAGAGCACCACGCAGCGCACATGTGCTGATTTTCATAACCGCCCCAGAAACCCAAGATCCCATCCAACAAAAACAGCAAGACAAAGTATGCGGTGGACATCGGCTGACCAACGCAGCGACCCAACAATCACCGTCATAGACAAAAAATGCACTCGGCACACGTATGTACATCTTCATAACTCTCACGGTTCCGTACAACAGATGAAATATGGTGGACATCGGGTGATCTACACAGCGCGCCCCCAAGTTCCCTAAATGTTACCAGGCGCTCCCAGACGTCTCCAGACGCTCCAATCGCTCCCTGGGCGCCCCCGAGCACGCTGCCGCCACAACAAGCAGCAGCACCCACGCCCGCATCGCCGCTGTTTTACCACCCTCGTGTCCGCAGGGGGCGCGGAGGGGCAGATGAAACAGATCGCGTTGAAGCGTTCAGATTGTTGACGAGGGATAAAAGCAAGACCCAGGCACGCCCCAGAATAGCCGCGAGACTGCCCAGAAGTGCTCGGAGGACGCAAAAGATGCAAGACCACCTGGACGCCAAAACGAAGGCACAGGGCGGGAAAGTGACCATGGCCGGGGACGAAGTGGCCATAGAAACCGATATACCCCCAACACTATATACTCGAACCCTAAAACCATGGCACGAATACTGATATCAACACCCTAAGCATTAGTCCACCCCCCGACAACCGAACCCTTCCTTGATGACACGAAGACTACAAGCCTAAGCGAAGAAGCGCTAACAGCACAACCACGCCCCTGACACGTCAGCCCTGACACCCTAAACCAGACAACCGAACCCTAACACCCTAAACAAACCTAAGCACTTCGAACCGAACCGCAACACCAAAACCCGAACCTTGACCCGAACCGCATCACCCAACTACTGCAAGCCGAAACCTGGCACCAGAATCGAACACCCAAACTTAAGCACGGCCACCTCACCTAGCCCTAATACCCAAGCCATTTTAACCTTGACCTAGCGCGCGACTCTGAATGAGCAATGCGAACCCTTTGGTTCAAACCCAATACATACAATGTAGACCTCAAGCCCGCACCGCAACGTCACCGCTCCCAACGCACCACCTTGGCCCTGGCCCTGGCGCGCAAACCTCACCACCCGAATGCGACACATGAACCTGGACCCTACTTCCAGTACCACCCAATCCGAACAGTAACATGATCACCCTGACCTCAACGCCCAACCCCTTACCCTCACGCGCCGACCCGAGCACCCTGGACCCGGCCCTCACACCCAAACGCTGGGCAGCAACCCGAGCACTCACACTCCGGCCATGACCTTGCAGCCCTATCGCCGTCATCTTACCACGCTAACTCTAACGCCATGGCCCTAACACTAGCACCCTGGCCCCAAGCACTTACCCTCGCACTCCTGCCCACACTGCACCAACCTAACCCTCACACCCTAGTCCGATCCCCCACGCCCCAAACCTAGCGCCCCAAAGGTCGTCGAAATTCAAACCCACCTACATCGTAGGATCAGAGCGCAATCGTCATTAGCGCTGATGCGAAGTGTGAGAGCGATAGCGTTAGCGCCGAAACGTTCGGTCGTCAGGGCTGGGACTGCAATCCAACGCGTCACCGTCTAGGGGTAGCGCGTTAGGGTTTGCCCACTCGGGGTGGCCTAGTGTTTACGTCGGGTGGTGGGCCCATGTTACTGTCTCGGTTTGGCGACCGGGGTTGGGGTGCCAACGTTGGCGCGAGGACGTCAGGCGCAAGGCTTTCGGTTTAGGGTGCTACGACTGGGGAGATAATGGCACGGTCCCAAGGTGATAGGGCGCGAGAGTCGCGGGGGTCGGGGTCACTCTGGCCGCCCACATTACGCACGCGCCTTACACGGGCCGCCGATCAGATGACCCTGGCGGCCCCCTCTGCCCCGGGAGCGCGAGCGGCGAGGACGCCGGCGGCGACGGCGGCGGCGCCGGGGCGCAGGCGCCACTGAAGAAAACGCGCCCTCGGCCGCGGCGCCGGGGGGCAGTCGCGCACGAGGCGCTCCTCAGAGTCGCATTCAAGGCACGCGAGACGCACCCCGCCAGGGCCCGCGGGGTTGCCCCGGCGGCCCGAACCCTTGCCGCCGGTCCTGAGCCACCCATTTCCTGCGCCAGCGCCCCTCCCGAAGCCCGCGAAAGTTCCTCGGACATCGTTTTGGGACACTTCGAGACAGCCCCGCGAAAGTCCCCCGAAGCCCGCGAATAGTTCGCCGGAGATCGCCGGAAAAACGTCGGCGGGGCCCCTCATCGAGCAAAAACCAGGGCCGAGCAGCAGCAGCAATAACTGAATGGCCCCTGGTCGGCGAGAGCAAACCCAGAGAGCTCGCGCAGCGATGTCCCACAGGAACGCCGCGTGGATCGGGATCGCCCGAGGCAAAATCGTCGCTGGAAGAGCTGATGGTCATAGAGTCGGCGCCTGAAACGATACCTGCTGCTGGGAATGCCCCATGCGATGGTGGCGCCACGTTGGCGTCGCCGGCGGCTGCTGGCGCAGGCGGACTCGGCGCCGCCCCCAGAGCTGGATTCGCGCCGTCCAAGCTCGACCCAGCCACGGCGCCAGAGGCGCCCTGAACCTGATCTCGCGCAGGCGCCCCCGTAAGGCAGGTGCGCCGCCGGGCAGCGCGGGCCGCCGAGGCAAGTCTGCCCGGCGACCCTTCGACCACACGCGTGAGCTGCTGGGCTTTTGCGGGGTAGGCCACGTCGCAGCTTTGCGCCAACATGACCAGCTGGACGCTCGACGCAACCGCGGCGCCCGCGGCGCGCAGCTAGCGGGCGCGGAAGCCCTCGTAGCCGATGATGAGTCGACCAGCTTGCGGCGACCTCGTGGCAGTCGCCCTTGTCGACGCGCTCTCGCGGCAGTCGGCCGAAGCACATCAGTGCCAACACTGCCGAAGCGAGCTTCTCCTCGCCCGATTGGCCCCACCGTTCGGCCAAAATGTGCATCGGGGGGGTCATCGGCGGCACGTGGTTGCCGTTGATGAGTCCTCCCTGGATCAGGACAGCCGGCGGCCATTCGTCCACGCGCCCGAACGCCATGCCGGCCAGGCGCGACGAGACGTAGGCCGCCTGGCTAAACTCGTTCAGGTCCGAATTCGCCATTGACCAGATCATGACCTCGCGCATCCACTTTTTGGAAGAGCACTCGAGCTTGCTGCTCGGGCCCCCAGGCGCGGAGGTGTCGCGCGTTGCCACCGCCGCCGCCTGCGCCTGCGCGGGCGACGCAGACGGCGATGGCAAGCACGCTCACTCCGACGGCCCCCCATGTGGAGCGCGTCTCCATCCATGTGTCGCGGAAGCGCTGGGTGCTCGGGATCGCCGTGGATGCTCGGGCAGGGTGCCTCGGAGTCGCCGTGGACATCTGCCCCAATTGTGTTCCTCCTCGTCTTCTCCTTGGCGCATGCTTCTGTCGCGCCGTCGCAGTGCTCCCGGTGAATGGAGCATCCCGTGACACAGTCGGGGGAATGCCACTCGTACGTCGAATGTCGGTGTACTGGGCACCGCCAACTGCACGATCGTCAACAAGAGTACTCATCGAGACCTGGTCCTGTTCGGCTGCTGGAGTCCGTGGGCACGGTGAGCGGTCGTGCGCCAAAGGACAAAACTCTGGTGTTGCCAGGTCCGCTTCGTTCTCCCTTAGAACGCTGGTGACAGTCGCCAAACCCCCCATTGCACGCTCTTCTCTGCATGCTTCTCCCAGGGCTCTTATGACACAATCGCCAGAAGCTCGGGGCCCTTAACCGGCACCGTAGATGTGAACGCTGCACGCAGGGCCCACGCGCTGCGCCGACACAGTCAGCGCAAGCCCAGGAAGGTTCGCTGAAGAGCTTCGGCCCAGGGAGGTCATCGTTGTCGCGCGCGACGGCGCGGCTGGGACCCTTGAAGGCCTCGATGGCGCCCTTGTGGTTGTACGGGTTATGTGCCCTCCCCGTCACCGATCCTGGCGGATGGGCTGCTGCCCCGACGGACCCGAGAGTACCGTCTCCTGCCATAGTGAGCGGGAAGATTAGCACGAAGGCGAGACATGAACAGCGAGATGCAAAGCGGGATGCACAGCACTGGAAAGGTGGAGCCATCGCTGTCGAGGCGCGTCAGGACGTGGAGCCGTGGCATCGGAACGGGATGCTCCGCGACCACAGTGGATATAAGAGTGAATGTGAAAGGCGGATGCCTTTTGAACAGTGGAACGTCAGGAGTCCGCCGCCCCCGGTCGATTCATCGCAGGGGTGCCTGGCGTGCTGGAACTTCTCGGTTTTGGTTTTGGGGCTTCGGCCCGTCCCGCCGGGGTCCCGGGACGTTTGCCCAGAGGTGGCCGCAAAGCCCCAAAAACGGCCGTTTCTTAGGGACATCCGCAAAAAATCGCGAAGATGGCCCAAGATGGCCTGCAAGATGGCCAAGACGATCGAAGATGGCCGACATGATGTCTTCCAAGATGGCCAAGATGGCCTAGAGATGGTCCAAGATGGCCTCCAAGACTGCCCAAGAGGTCCTCAAGAGGCCTCCAAGACGGCCCTGGAGCATTCCAAGAACGCCCCAAAGTCGGCCCACAGAGGCCCCCCAAACAGCTTCCGATGGCGTCAGACGGGCCAGGAGCCCACCAAGACGGCCGAAGGTGGCCATAAGATGGCCCAAGACGGCCCGGCCTCCAAGAGAAGAGGACCTCCAGGAAGGTCCGAAAAGGCCAAGGTCATTGATTCCCCATGCGCTTTTGAAGGATTGTGGCAGTTGTTTTTTGTTCTACCTTCCGACGGCCCGAGACGGCCCAAGTGCCCCAAAGATCGCCCAAGAGGCCCAAGACGGTCCCAAGAGGCCCCCAAGACGGCCCAAGAGGCCTCCAGGACGCGCAAGACGGCCCAGGAGCCCTCCAAGACGTCCTCCAAAAAGGCCAGAAACAGTCAAAGTTCTCCCCGAAGGCTTTCCAAACCGATTCGGGGAACAAATGGTCCGCAGGGGGCGTCGGTGATTCGCCGTAGGCGTCTTCGATTAAAAGCGGTGAACAGCGGGCGCAGATGGAAGCTTCCTGCTGCAATGGCCGCGGAAGCAGGACAGTGAAGGCACATGCAAGCAAGGGGTGAGATAGGCAGGGCTAACGTTCGAGTAGGAGGACGGGCAAGGCAGGATGAGGAGGAAAAGAAAGAGGAGGAGGCGGAGGCGGAAAAGCATCAGCACCAGGAGGCGGAGCTGAAATTTGAGAGAGAAGATGGAATTGGATGAGGAAGCAATCGGAGGGTGATGAGAAAGAGCGAAGATGAGGAGGAAGAGAAGGAGGAGGAAGAGAGAGGATGCTGATAATGATGATGAGGACGAGGAGGGCGCGGGGATGAACAGGAGGAAAGACGGTGGATGAGGATGATGGGGAGGTGAGAAGGGAGGATGAGAGAAGGGGGTGACAAGTATCAGGGTGGGAAAGCAGGGGGACAGAGTACGAGGAGAACTAGGAAGCGATGAGCACAATTCCCCAAACAAAACTCAGAGGGTGAGGGAGAAGTCGGAGTGCGGAAAGGCGAAATGAGGAGCTGAGATGAAACGGAGGACGAGACCGAGGAGGACGAGAACTACGACGACAGTTGGCGGCGGCGACAACGACGACGACGACGATGACACGGACGACGACGACCACGACAACGACGACGGCGACGGCGGCGCCGGCGCCAGCGACGACGACGACGGCAACAACGACGACCACGACGACGAAGACGACTACAACGACGATTCGGCGACGCAGAGCTCGAAATCGGGGAACAATGGGAACGGCACAATATACACGATAAAAATCATTGCCTTTGCCCGAAAAAAATATGCACATATTTTGTCGAACGTCTGACGCTCGCCAACCTACCCGGGAGAATGTCCACTGTGCTCTGCAGATCCCGAACTCGGACCCCGCCCCAAGATCGGAAGTCGCTAATGGTGCCCCTGGCCTAAGGTGCCCCCAGCGTTGCGCTCCTTTTCGGAGCCCCTGGGGCCCTCCAGGCCTCGTGAGGGGTGCGCTTGGGGCAGTGGGGGGCGCCTTGGAATCCCCGGGGCACTTCTATAGAGGCCTCCTGGATGGGTCCGACAAGATGGGGTCGAAGAATCGCGCCACATCGCCAATGCATCGCCGGTGTATCGGCGATGCATCGGCGACGCATCGGCGACCTTGGCGATGCATCGGCGACGTCAGCATGGGGAAACACGGGCTTCACATCGAGCCGCATCGTCGATGCATCGGCGATGCGGCGCGATCCCCCGACCCCATCCACTCCGACCCTATCTGTCTAGCCTTCAGTCGGCCATGTCCTCTCATGCGGATCGTCGAAGAAAAATGAAAGACGATCAAAAATATGTTTTACAAACATGGGAAAAACCAGTGTCAAAAGAGCACAGAAAATCATTCCACGATTTCTCACCATTCTTGAATATTCCTTGAGTAGGGCTAGGAGGTCAGGTCTGCAGAACATCCCAAACGGACGTCAAGTGGCGCATTCAACCTGTTCGGTCAAGCTGAAACTGATGCACCACAAAACTTTGGACATAAGCGAACGGTTTGACTTTGCACATCTCCGTCGGCTCAATCGGCGAGGCGCTTGACCACCTTGACGTCCTTTTTGCTGGTGGTCCTGCAGAGGAAGGCGCTCTCTGACGCTCGGCTCTACTCAATCCCTGACTGCTTTTTGACTATCATTGAGAATTCCTGTTGGGGGAGGAGGAGGAGGAGGAGGAGGAGGAGGAGGGGAAGGAGAAGGAGCAGGAGGAGGAGGCGGCGGAGGAGGAGGAGGGGGAGGAGGAGGAAGAGGGGGGAGGGAGAGAGGAGGAGGAGGAGGAGGAGGAGGAAGGAGGAGGAGGAGGCAGGAGGAGGGGAGGCAGGAGGAGAGGGGGAGCAGGAGGAGGAGCAGGAGGAGGAGAAGGAGGAGGAGGAGGAGGAGGAGGAGGAGCAGGAGGAGGGGGAGCGGAGGAGGAGGAGGGAGGAGGAGGAGGAGGAAGGAGGAGGAGGAGGAGGAGGAGGAGAGGAGGAGGAGGAGGAGGAGGAGGAAGGAGGAGGAGGAGGAGGAGGAGGAGGAGGAGGAGGGGAGGAGGAGGAGAGAGGAGGAGGAGGAGGAGGAGAGGAGGAGGAGCAGGAGGGGGAGGAGGAGGGGGAGGAGGAGGAGGAGGAGGAGGAGGAGGAGGAGGAGGAGGAGGAGGAGGAGGAGGAGGAGGAGGAGAGGAGGAGGAGGAGGAGGAGGAGGAGGAGGAGGAGGAGGAGTTTTAAACCCGCGTGCACACGCCCGTGAGTGGGTGCCCCTGGTCTCGGCACCCCGCGCAGGCCGAACGGCCCGAGGCGGAGTGGGCCAGCGGCCTCAGCTCACGGCGTCGTACTCCCGCCTGGGCGACTGCTCGCCCGGGAGCCCACGGCGCGCTCGCGCCGGCACGACGACACGGCACGACGGGGGGACGGGGACGCGACACGACCGAAGACGCACGACACGACACGAAACGCACGACAACGACGGGACGAGCCGCCGGTCCCGCCCCAGGGCGGCGAGTGCAAGGTGGGAATCCTGCACCGCCCTGGGGGAGGCCACGGGACCTGGCGACCCCCCTGGGGAAGGAAGGCCGCGCTTATGGCGGCCGTCCCCAGGTGCGGGGGCTTGTGCCCTGAAGGCCCAGTGCTCCCCGCCTGCACCAGGGGGCACACAGGCCCGACCCCCACTCTTGGGGGGCCCCTCCAGGGCGGAGGAGGAGGAGGAGGAGGAGGAGGAGGAGGAGGGACACGCCCGACCGAACCCCAAAGGTCGGGCAGCCCCTGGCCGGCGCGGGGGCACCAGGCCCAGGGCAGAGGGCGCGCGGCCAGGGCCCAGCAGCCCCGAGGCGTGGTGGGCGGACTGCTCCAGGCGCTCGACGGCGCCCTGGGGCCACGGGGCAGGGCTGGCGGGCCACCTCCCCACCAGCCACCCGCGCTGCCACCAGGAGGAGGAGGAGGAGGAGGAGGAGGAGGAGCAGGAGGAGGAGAGGAGGAGGAGGAGGAAGGAGGAGGCGTGAGGAAGGAGGAGGAGGAGGAGGAGGAGGAGGAGGAGGGGGAGGGGGACGGCGCCCTGGGGCCACGGGGCAGGACTTGTTACCAGCCTCGAGCTTATCCATATCCCTAAGATTGACACGCCAAAAGGCGATGGCAATCTTAGGCATTCGCCCTCAAAGAATAAGGGAATCCCTAGGATTGGCACCGTGATGAGGAGATGCCCAGCATAGGGATAGGGATATGTTCCAGGCTGGTAAGGACTGGCGGGTCGCCTCCCCACCAGCCACCAGCGCTGCCACTGGCAGGAGAGGGAGGAGAAGGAGGAGGAGGAGGAGGAGGAGGAGGAGGAGCAACTAGGAGGAGGAGGAGGAGGAGGAGGAGGAGGAGGAGGAGGACCTCCCCATCCCATCCTCATTTCTCCTCCGTCCTACCTGTGGCAGTGGTGGAAAATCGCCCCATCAAGGACCAGTCGGCCTCGAGTCGGCACGGCCGGACCTGGAACAGAAGATTGGGGGCTGCTAGAGATGCCCCTAGCCCAAGGTGCCCCCAGCTTTTCGCTCCACGTTGGAGCCCCATGGGGCCCTCTGGGCCTCGTGAGGGGTGCCCTGGGGGCAGTGGGGGGCTCCTTGGAAATCTTGGGGGCACCTTGGGCCAGGGGCACTTCCAGCAACACCCGAGAAAAAGATCCTTCAAGAACATGAGGCCTTCAGCCGGCCAAGCTGACAAACATTCGAGAGTACCCTGCCCCCGGATGGACAAGATCATCCAACAGAAACGAAGAACATGAGGGCACCCTCCCCGAACCCACCTCGATCTTATACCTCGGTCCGACCGAAATCCGGATCGAATCGAAGTGTGCATCGAATCGAGTGAATCGGCAGGGAATCCAAATCGGATCAGACGGGCTGCGCCAGGATACACAGCACTGCCTCGCAAGCGTCGGGCCGCATCGGGTCGTCACAATATCGGGAAAGAATCGTATCCAAGGGCGCCTAATCTCGCGCTTCACGCTGTGCGAAGCGCGAACACTTTCGCGCTCTCTCGCGCCGCCCCCCAGGGGAGAGGAGGAAGACGAGGAGGAATCCGAGCTGAACCGCAAAGCGCGAAACGCGAAGAACCTCGCGCCCTCGAGGGCGCCCTTACGTGTCGGCATCGGATCGAACCGGGCTGTCCCTGACTACCTGCCAGGCCACCCCAACCCAACCCGCCCGAAGACCCGAATTTTCGGGCTAGGGGGGGGGTGCGGGTTCCATACAGTGTTCCCCGCCCGCCCCCCCCCACCACTGGAAATGGAGGGCGAAATTGAAGCCTTCGACCCTTGGGTTGGGGTTTTCTGGTGGGTGGTGATGTCCAGAATCGACATCGGATCGGATCGATCGGGTCGACGTGGACCCGGCGGGGTGAAGCGGCCGGGGCTGAGGGCCAGTAGCGCGCCCAGGTGGAACCAGGGCAGTCACAAGATCGGGGGGGGGGGCGTTTGGGGATCGATGCTGCGGCTGCTGATGCCGCTCCTCCTCCTCCTCCTCC
>CAUYUJ010010711.1:0-15000 GCA_963575745.1 Prorocentrum cordatum
CTCCTCCTCCTCCTCCTCCTCCTCCTCCTCCTCCTCCTCCTCGGCAGCCGCGGGCGAACCGCGCGTGCGCTGGATCTCTGGGCACGCGCAGCCGCGAGCCTCGGCCCCCCCCCCTGCGAGCCGCCGGCGCCTCGGCCTGCAGCACGCCGAGCTGCGACACGCTCACGCCGGTGCCGGAGCGGCTGCCCTCCGAGAACTGGCCGAAGTCCGCCGCCCCGGGGGGCTCTCCCCAGAGGGGAAGGACTGGGGAGGGGAGGAGGAGGGAGGGAGGGAGGGAGGGAGGATGAGGGAGGAGGAGGAGGGAGGAGGAGGAGGAGGAGGAGGAGGAGGAGGAGGAGGAGGAGGAGGAGGAGGAGGAGGAGGAGGAGGAGCTCAGAGATCCTGCGCTGTTCATTTTGTTATGTTTGTTTTGTTATGCAGATGTTTTGTTTTAGCGGTGCGGCGATGAGTCCCTCCGGGGACGCAGCTCGACAGTCGCGGGCTCTGATCTTTGCGAAGACGCCTGTCGGCTTAAGAAGAGCGAAAGCACCCAGAGACCCGGCGCCCCGAACAAAATTGGAGCGGCGGGTTTGGGGCCGTTTTCGGCCTCCAGGGGCTCCCGCTGGGCCTCGGGACCGTCCAAAAGCGACCCGAGACGAAACAAAGGATCCTGGGGAAGTGGTCCAGAGACCTCCGGGACCCCCTCGGGCAGGGAAGACACCACGACGGAGGCTTCTCTTTCTCTCGGCCCCTGGAAGCCCTTACGTATCGGCCCTCGCGACCGTCAAACAACTGTTTGGTCTGCGGGTCGAGAGCGAGCCTCCTCCGGTTAAGAGCTGGACCGTCAAAAAAGAGACCAGGACGAACAAGCGGTCCCGGGGAAGTGGTCCAGACCCTCGGGGCCCACGCCTCGAAGAAACTGGAGCAACCGCATGTCCAGGGCCGGCGCGCCGCGGCCTTCGGAGCCGGCGGGCTTCCCTCGGCGGCGGGCCTCTGGGGCTCTGGCGGTGCAGAAGGGCAGACGGGCCGCGCAGCATGGCGCCTCACAGACACGACACAGCATAGTGCGTAAGGCACGCCAGCGTGTAGCACATGTGCCACCACAGGGCCAGGCTTCGGCTCCTGCCCCCAACTCGTGGATCCTGAAAATGTGGCCTCCTGCTGGTGCTCTTTGGCTGCAGCCTGCTCCAGGAAATCCGCGGACCCCTTGGGGTTCGTCGGCGTGTGAGATGCTCCCCCCTCCCCAAACCCCTCCCCCGGGAGCCCGGCCTGGTCGATTTGGACCGGAGGGGGGGGGGTCCCCCGGGGAAGCCCCGCACGCATCATGTGTGTGGTGGGGGGGGGGGGGGGGGCAGGGGGCACCAAAACAGGCCAAGAGGGCGCCAAGAGGCCCTCTGGACGGGCCAGTGGGGCCACGAGCCGCTGAAAGGTCGATCGCAAGCGCCCACGCTGGCCTCCAGACGGCCCGAGAGGCCCCAGTGACGCTCCAAGAAGCCCTCACGAGGCGTCCCAAGACGGCCCCAAAGAGCAAACATCGCCCCAGTTCCAACGCGCACTTCAGAGAGAGGTACCGTTCCCAATATGATCGACATCGCCTGAAGGCTAATCCACGGGCGCTCCACTCTCGTCCCATCAGATCCGCTCCACCTCATGTCCCCTTCAACCACCTCCCCGACAAGCTTCTCCTCAACACCATCCCGACCAAGCTTTCGCAACGAGTCTAATTTCTGCGAAAGCCCTCTCGCCCAATCAACAACCACGCCCGCAAATAACATCCGACCGGACGGGTTAGAGAAGCCGGTCTTCCGAACCCCTCCTGCCCCATCGGAACAAATGTATCGCTGTTGCGTATTCATGGACGCTCGCCCACTCGACCGACGGCCGACCCGAGTCCCCCCCAAAACATCCCGTCCACCACAGTAATTACAAGACAAATGCATGCTGCAACATCATCCGGATCATCTCCAGGCGTCCCGCCATCGCTGCGCACTGTTGTTTTACACGGCGGCGCGGGGCACCATGTTACCTGGTGCGCGCAGGCCACCATCCTTTTCAAAAAACACTGCAATGCATGCCTCCCCGTCCCCCCCCCCCCTCGGAGCTCGGTCCGGCCGATTTGGAGGGAGGGGGGTCCCCCGGGCCTGGCCCGAACGCCTCATGGGAGGATAGAGGGCTCCACGACGGGCCAAGCGGGCCCCAAGAGGCCCCCAAGACAGTCCAAGAGGGCCCCGAGTCGCCGAAAGATCCTCCGGGACAGTCACGATGGCCTCCAGACGGCCCAAGACGCCCCCAAAACGCCTCCAAGAGACCTCTTCCAAGAGGGCCCCAAGAGCCAACGCTCGCAGATCTTAATTCGCCCTCGAAAGAGTTTAGTGCTCTCGCCTTCTCGATTTCACGACTCTTCACGGCGGCCCAAGAGGCTCCCGAGACCCCTCCAGACGGCCCCCAAAAGTCCCCAACAGGGCCCCTAAACGGGCAAAGAGGCCCCCCACGCGGCCCCAAAGACTGACTCCAAGAAGCTCCAAGAGGCCCCCCTGCAGCGCCCAAGCGGGCACCAAAAAGCCCCCGAAAGGTGCTCAAGAAACCCTCAGAAGCAACGCGCCACGACCGCCCGTTCCCCAAGGGGTCGGCGGTGCGGCTTCAGCCTGAGAGTCCACGTCCGGAGGTGACGTGCTGAGCGGCAGCGTTTTTTCGGCGAACGCCTTACTGCAACGTGTCCAATTTATCAAATGATTGCATACTTGCCACATGTTGTATTGGGTTACATTATTATGTCTCCCCCCTAAACCCCCCTTGGGAGCTGCGCCGCGCCGCCGGACCAAAGTGACGCCCCCCTTCTGGGGCCCTAAAAGCTTACAAAAACCATGAAAATCAACACATTCGGCCTCTTGGGCCTCTGGGGGCTCCTCGAGGGCCTCAAGATGGCCCAAAATGGCCCCAAGACGGCCCAAGACGGCCCCAAGACGGCCCAATATATTCCCAACGGGGATCCATGAGGCCCCCAAAACGGCCCCAAGACGGCCTCAAAAGCTTTAAGGACGGCCCAAGAGGGCCCCAAGAGCGCCTACAACTGCGCCTCCAGAAGCCGAAATCATTATTTCCCAATGGTTTTTGCAATCTTTTAGCGTTCTCGCCTTTTGCGACTCTCAAAAATCAATGACGGCCCAAGCAGCTTCCAGAATCGCCCCAAAACAACACAAAAAACACCCAAGAGGGCCCCAAGACGGCCCAGGAGGGCCCCAAAACGGCCCAAAGAGGCCCCCAAGACGGTCCAAGAGGCCGCGAAGTCGGCCCAAGAGGACCCCAAGAGGGCTCCAATGCGGCCGCGAGAGGCCCCCAAGACAGCCTCCGAGGGGGCGAAACGGCGGCGCAAAAGCGCCCCAAGACCGCCGAAGACGCCCCTAAGAGGCCCCAGGAGACCCCGAAAAAACCTCCAAGAAGCCTCCCAGAAACCTCCAAAACGCCCCCAAAAAACCCTCCAAAGGCCACACAGCGACTGGAGTGTAATGTTATTCCCCCCCCTCTGGGCGAACTGCGGCGCAGCGCCAGCCAGGTAGAAGTTGGTCACGGCGGCGCGCATGATTGGAGCCGGCGCTGGAAGGGAAGATGGGGAGGGTGTATGAAAAGGAAGGAAAGGGGAAGGCCCCAAAGAAGTCCCCAAGAGGCCAAAAGAAACTCCCAGGAGGCCCCCAGGAGGCCCCCACGAGGCTCCCAAGAGGCCCCGCGACGACGTGACTGTACGTGCTCCAGACGTGCACCCCGCGAAGCGAGAGGAATCCACGTCCGGACTGCGGCGAAGCGTCTCGGCAGTCCGACAGGACGGGTGCGTGACGCAAGGGCCCAACCACGATGCGTCAAGGAAGGGCAATTGCCAAACATTGCGCTAGTATACATTGCAAAGCACCCCCCCCGTAATCCCCCCCAGGGCCGCCGCCGAGTCGCCGACCCTTTCGTGCACTAATGCTAAAACCTACAAGAACCAATGGAAATCATTGATTTGGGCCTCTGGACCCTCCTCGGAGCCCGCAAGGGGCGTCAAGACGGCTCAAGATGGCCTCGAGGCGGCCCAAGAGAGCCCCAAAACGGCCCCAAGACGACCCAATATGGCTCCAAGAGCACCCAGAAGCTCCCAAGACGCCCCAAGAGGGCCCCAAAACGACCCCCAAGAGCGCTCAGAGGCTAGAGTCATTGATTTTCCGATGGTTTGGAGAAGATTTTGGCGTTCTCGCCTTCTTTGCCTCTGAGAAGCCAATGACGGCCCAAGCAGCCTCCAAAATGCACCAGAAAGGCCCAGCCCCCAAAAGGGTGCCAAGACGGCCCGTGAGGGCCCCAAGACGGCCCATGGAGGCCCCCAAGACGGTCCACGAGGTCTCTAAGACGGCCCAACAGGGCCCCAAGAGAGCCTCAAAGCGGCCGCGGGAGGCCCCCGAGACGGTCTCCGAAGGGGCGACGCGGCGCAAGAGCGCCCCAAGACGGCCCAAACCGCCCCCAATAAGCCCCAAGAGGCCCCAAAGAGGCCCCCAAGGGGCCCCAAAAAGTCACCAAAAGGCCTCCAGGAAATCCCCAAGAAGCCCCCCAAAGGCTTCAAAGAAGCGCCCAAAAGGCCGCGCAACGACTGGAGCGCATTGCTTTTTCTCCTAAAGAGGCCCCCCAGGGGCCCCAAGCAGTCCCCGAGAGGCCTCCAGGAAATCCCCAAGAAGCCTCCCGAAGGCCTCGCAGAAGCGCCCAAAATGCCGCACCACGTCTGGATTGTATTGCTTTTTTCTCCTGGGCGATCCACGGCGCAGCCCCTGTCACGTGGAAGTTGGCCACGGCGGCGCCCATGAGTAGAGCCGGCGCTGGGAGGGAAGATGGGGCCGCCGCTTCCCTCATCGCCCTCCTCATGCTCCTCACTGTCGTCACCCTCATTCCCATCCACGTTCTTTCCCTCCTGTTCTTCCTCATCGTCCTCATCGCCCCCTCAGCCCGAGGTTGGAACCTCGACGAGCGAGTCTCGACGTTCCCGCGCCTTGGCGGAAATCCTCGCTACGCTGGCTGGAGGCAGCGCGCTCATGGTGCATTCTAACTGCGTCGGTTCTGGTCGTGCTGGGCGTGGTCGTGCTGGGGCGTGGTCGTGCTGGGGTGTGGTCATGCTGTGGTGAGGTCGTGCTGGGGTGTGGTTGTGCTGGGTGATGGTCTTGCTGGGGCGTGGTCGTGCTGGGGTAGAGTAATGCTGTGGTGTGGTCGTGCTGGGGATTGGTCGTGCTGGTGTGGGGTCGTGCTGGGGTGGGGTCGTGCTGGGGTGTGGTCGTGCTGGGGTGTGGTCGTGCTGGGGTGTGGTCGTGGAAACGCATATAGAACCGCATACATGGAAACGTTTTCACGACACCGTATTGGGCGACGGGCACTTGCAATGCTGAAGGTGTCGATGGCGATGTGCTGTGCCAGGGGCTGTGCTGTGCCGTGCTGTGCTGACTTGGAATTTGCCATGCTGCGCTGAACTCTGTTGTGCTCAATTGCGTTGTGGATCAACTCGCCCGTGGCCTCCGAATCCTGGCCATACGTAAAAACACACGGGTTCGTGCACCTGGAGAAGGCAAATCTCTGGGGCGCCCAGATCCCTCAAGTTCTACAAAACAAGCGATTCGCTCGAGACATCCTCGGTAACTCTGCGGAGCACGCGTTCCGCTCGGGACATCCTCAACACACGAAAGAGTGGCCCGCACCCTGTGATTTATCGATCGGGATTTCAAAATCAAGCGTTTCACCTGAGACATCTTCATTTTTTTATCCGCCGGCCCACCTCGACCTCGATATTTATAAGGGGAAGAATCCGCCGGCCCACCTCAGTTGAGGCACCGGGGACCAGTTTACCAACTAAAAGAGAACCTTGGGCCGGCGCCCTTTCCGGGAAAACATGATAGACCCACGAACCCGGAAATGAATATAGAAATGTAACGCGTGGCAGCGTTTTCAAAGACACCTGATTGGATGACGGGCAAATGCAATGCTGATTGTATCGATCTTGATGTACCGTGCCGAGGGCTGTGCTGTGCTGCGCCGAGCTGAATTGCGATGTGCCATGCCGCGAATGTGCTCTATAGCCTCGTGGATCGAGTCCTCCTTTGCATCCGAGTCCTGACCGAACTGATCTGGATCTTAAGCTCGAACTGCCTGAACACATAGTATGTGCCCCAGAGCTAATTGACAAGGGGGACATGCCAGGAGGACGCGCCGCGAAACGTCCCAAGGGACGCGCCAGGCGACGTGCCAGGGGACGTGCCATGGGGTCGCACCGTAGGACGTGCCAAGGGGACGCGCTACGGAACGTGCCAATGGATGTGCCACGGAATGTGCCAGGGGACGCGCCACGCGACGTGCCAGGGAGACTCGCCAAGGGACGCGCGACGCAACTTTCCAAGGAACGTGCCAAATTGCAATGCTGAGTGTATCGATCTTGATGTACCGTGCCGAAATATGTGCTGTGCTGCGCCGAGCTGAATTGCGATGTGCCATGCCGCGAATGTGCTCTATAGCCTCGTGGATCGAGTCCTCCTTTGCATCCGAGTCCTGACCGAACTGATCTAAGCTCGAGCTGCCTGAACACATAGTATTGCCGCAGAGCTAATTGACAGGGGGACATGCCAGGAGGACGCGCCGCGGAACGTCTCAAGGGACGCGCCAGGCGACGTGCCAGGGGACGTGCCATGGGGACGCACCGCGGGACGTGCCAAGGGGACGCGCTACGGAACGTGCTGGGGATAAGCGTTTCGCTCGAGACATCCTGTCAAAATCCTCATTCTCGACATCCGCCTGAGCGACCTGGACACGTGGAAACAGACGTTCCGCTCAACACATCCTCAACACATTCTCATGCTAGACATCCGCCTGGGCGAACTGGACACGTGAAAACAAGTAGTTCGCTCGAGACATCCTCAACACATCTTCATGTGAGACGTCCGCCTGTGTGACCTGGGCACGTGAAAACAAGCGTTTCGCTCGAGACGTTTTCAACACCTCCTCATTCTAGATATCCGCCTTGGCGACCTGTACACGTGAAAGCAAACGTCTCGCTCGAGACATCCTCAACACATCGTCATGTTAGACATCCGCCTGGGCGACCTGGACACGTGAAAACAAGCGTATCTCTCGAGACATTCTCAACACATCCTCATGCTAGGCATCCGCCTGGGCAACCTGGACACGTGCAAACAAGCATCTCGATCGAGACTTCCTCAACACCTCCTCATTCTAGACATCCGCCTGGGCGACGAGGACGCGTGAAACCAAGCGTCTCGCTCGAGACATCCTCAACAAATCCTGGCGCTTGACCTTTGCCTGGGCAACCTGGAGGCGTGAAACCAAGCGTCTCGCTCGAGATATCCTCAACGTCTCGAGCGTATCTCTCGAGACATTATCCACACATCCTCATGCTAGACATCCGCCCGGGCGACCTGGACACGTGCAAACGAGCATCTCGCCCGAGGCATCCTCAACACATCTTCATGTTAGACATCCACCTGGGCGACCTGGGCACGTGAAGACAAGCGTTACGCTCGAGACATCCTCAACAAATCCTGGCGCTTGACCTCTGCCTGGGCAACCTGGAGGCGTGGAACCAAGCGTCTCGCTCGAGACATCGTCAAGACCTGGGCACGTGAAACAAAGCATTTCACTTGAGAGATCCTCTAAATTCTGGTCCCCAGGAGAGGACAATCTATAGCACAAAACGAGCGTTTCGCTCGAGACATCCTCAATTCATCCTGACCATGATCGACCCACGAACCCGGCAAGGAATATAGAAATGTAACACATGGCAGCGTTTTCAAACATACCTGATTGGATGACGGGCGAATTCAATGCTGAGTGTATCGATCTTGATGTACCGTGCCGAAATATGTGCTGTGCTGCGCCGAGCTGAATTGCGATGTGCCATGCCGCGAATGTGCTCTATAGCCTCGTGGATCGAGTCCTCCTTTGCATCCGAGTCCTGACCGAACTGATCTGGATCTTAAGCTCGAACTGCCTGAACACATAGTAGCTGCCCCAGAGCTAATGGACAGGAGAACATGCCAGGAGGACGCGCCGCGAAACGTCCCAAGGGATGCGCCAGGCGACGTGCCAGGGGACATGCCATGGGGTCGCACCGCGGGACGTGCCAAGGGGACGCGCTACGGAACGTGCCAATGGATGTGCCACGGGATGTGCCAGGGGACGCGCCACGCGACGTGCCAGGGAGACTCGCCAAGGGACGCGCGACGGAACTTTCCAAGGAACGTGCCAAATTGCAATGCTGAGTGTATCGGTATTGATGTACCGTGCCGAAATATGTGTTGTGCTGCGCCGTGCTGAATTGCGATGCGCCATGCCGCGATTGTGCTCTATAGCCTCGTGGATCGAGTCCTCCTTTTGCATCCGAGTCCTGACCGAACTGATCTGGATCTTAAGCTCGAACTGCCTGAACACATAGTAGCTGCCCCGGAGCTAATTGACAAGGGGACATGCCAGGAAGACGCGACGCGGAACGTCTCAATGGACCCGCCAAGCGACGTGCCAAGGGACGTGCCATGGGGATGCACCGCGGGACGTGCCAAGGGGACGCGCTACGGAACGTGCTGGGGGCAAGCGTTTCGCTCGAGACATCCTGCCAACGTCCTCAGAATTCCTGCGCGCGGGACGCGGCACGCGCGAAACATCCTCGGAATTCTTGCGAGCGTGACGTGAAAACAAACATTTCGCCTGAGACATTCTCTGAATTCTGGACCCCCACGAGGCCCCCGCTCGAGACATCTCCTAATTTTGCAAAACCAGCGTTTCGCTCGAAACGTTGTCAACAAATTATGAAAAACAAGCATCTCGCTCGAGACATCCTGCCAACATTCAAGGAAATCCCGGCAAAACAAACGAATTAGTCGAGACATCCTCGAAATTCCTGCGCGCGGGACGCGGCACGCGCGAAACATCATCGGAATTCCTGCGCGCGGGGCGCTTTTCCGCGTCGCGGTCGGCTCTGCAAAACCAGCGTCTCGCTTGAGACATCCTCAACAAATTCTGAAAACAAGCGTTTCGCTCGAGACATCCCCAACTCTGCAAAATCAGCGTTTCGCTCGAGACATCCTCAACAAATTCTGAAAACAAGCGTTTCGCTAGGGACATCCTCAAAAATAATTCCGCCGGCCCTTTTCCCACACGTAATTTGTCGCGGAATAATTCCGCCGGCCCTCTTCCCGTCGATTCCGGGGGCAAACTTCTAAAAGAGAGCCCTGGGCTTCAGCCCTTACCGGGAAAAAAACAAACGCTCGCTAGGGACATCCTGAAATTTGAATTAGCCGGCCCTCTTCCCACTCGTTACTTATCGCAAAAGAGATCCGCCGGCCCTCTTCCCGTCAGACCCGGGGGTAAGCCCACTCATAAAAGAGAGCCCTGGGCCTAAGACTTTTCCGGGAAAAGAACGCGCAAGACAACGCCACGCCCTGGCAACGCGGCATCCGCTGCAACCGACACATCGGGCAGTGGCCCGAAACAAAGCCCGAAGAAGCGGCCGCAACGCAGTGCCAGCACCTATACATTTGCCACTCCCCTTCTCCCCCCGACCCCCCCCCCCTCCCCCCAACCTTGTGCGTCGTCGCGGCCAACCACGGCGTGCTGTCCTTGGCGTAGTGGCCAAAACCCGGGCGCGCCAGCTGGGCTTGCCCGCCCACCGCCACCGAGTACACCTCAGGACAACCACGACAAACAGCAGCTTTGTCACCCCTCCCGCCGCCCCCCCAAAGAAACCCGGATCCGCGCAATAGAGCCAACCATCTGAACGCCCACGATGCTCCCTTGACCGCTTAATCAGGGAGGGAGGCGCACCTTCTGCCCGCAGGTGCACGCGCCGCCCGCGCGGCACAGGACGGCCGCGGGGGCGCCCAACGCGACGGCGAAAGCCATGTCGCCAACCGCAATCAGTACCCGGGCGCGGACGCAGAAGGGAAGCAGTCGCGGGGCAACCCGAATCCCGAGCAACAAAGCAGTCGAAACACAACAGGGAAATGGCTCCGCATCAGCGTCTATGTGGGCCACGCATGCACCCAAGAGATGCGGCCACCTTCACGACCCGCCCGCGCAGGCGTTCCGCGCCGCGCGCGACCGCGCCTGCACCCGTGCGCGCGCGCGCAAGGACAAAACGCAGAAAGCGTACACAAGCTCACGCACAATCGCGCGCACGCACGCGCGCGAGCACACAACCGCCAACTTTTTCATTGCAACCGCGCAAACAGCGACGCGCCCCCCAGAGCACATCATCCGAACCGCGGCCGGCGCTCGGCGCGCTGCTTACAACGGCGAGATCGTCGGGCCACCGCCAAATAGCCCAACCGCGCAGTCGCGCGCGCGCAAACCTACACACACGTGGACACACTTTTTTGGTCGCAGCTCTGCCGGGCGCGAGCGCGGTCGGACTACGCCGGGGCGCCGACTTCTTTAGTTGTGGCATAGAAGAGAAAAGCGAAGCCGCAAAAGAGGGGCAGGACATCATCCACGCCACGACGTAGCATGGATGGCCAAGCGGTCCTCGACGAGAGTGGATTGCCGCTCATTCACAAACGACGCCGGACACAGGTGCGTCGCGCCAGGGGGCGCTGGCTCCTTCAAAATTGGCGATAGTAGCGCCCTTCAAAACGCATGCAATCAGTGACCCAACATGCGTAACGCGGCGCAACTTGGCAAAGCTGCCGCGCCAGACTTCCCATACATTCGCTGTGGTAACGCTCTTCTCAGAACCGACAGACAGCAAATCCGCAAGCGTGGCGCGGCGCCCCTTCGCAAACGCACCCGCCGGTGTCGATCACCAATGAATTAGTGAACCAAAGAATAAATTAATCAATGAACCAATGAACCAATGAAGCAATGAACCAATGAACCAACGCACCACCCCCATGCCCTCCACGCGCGGCGTCGCTTGCGAATCCACCAGCGTTGTTCCAACCATTGCATCTATTACTCATGAATGTGTACCTCAATGGTAACGTCGCGTTTCCTCGAAGGACTCGCACGAACGTCGACTGATAGCCGCATTCTGCCACTGGCCTGCTGATCATCAACCTCGCCTGCGGACGCTCCCTGGCGCCGCACTGTGTCTGCGGGGGATTGGCCTAATGAGTCAATGAATCAATGAACAAAGGAATCAATGAATCCATACGTCAAGAGAGCTGCAACTCTGTTTCACCGCAACTTCTGCTACAGTGCCCCCCCGCTCCGATGCCCGCAAATTGCTCTGCTCATGTTCCTCACCTTCGGATGTTCCCTGGCGCCCCGCTGTTTCCGCGAGTGACTGAACCGATGAATCCATGAATCAATGAATCAATGAGCCAATCACATTAAGACTCTATGCCAGCGTGCGTACAGCGCCATGGACTTCCCCGCCGCCTCGCACGCAAACGCACAGTGCAGCACACGAGAAACGCTCGATGGCACGAGGAGCCGTGGCCGAGACAGAACATGAGGGGAAGGAGCAGAGGAGGAGAAAAGAGAGAAAAGCAAAGCGCACGAGCGTGAACGCCAGTTGACGCACGGAGGGCGATTCCGCATCACGACTGCGACCCAAAAGACGGATCCAGGAGAATATGCAATTCGACTGAATTCCTCCCTTGACAACGCCTGGAGGGCCATAAAAATTACGAGTCGACTCTAGCGCTCCCTTTGCGACGTTCTCTCCATCCATCCCTGTCCTACCCTCCCCACCCTCGCCCGCCTCCATTTCCTCTCCTCCTTCCCCTCCCTCACCAACCTCCCTCCCTCCCCTCCCTCCCCTCCCTCCGCCCCCTCCCCTCCCTCCGCCCCCTTCCCACCATGCCATCCCTCCACTCTCTCCGGGTCCTCCCCTCCATCCTCTCCATTCCCTCCCTCACCTCCATCCCTCCGCTCCCTCCTGTCCCTCCCCTGCATTCCAATCGATTGTAATCGCATCGATTGAAATTCAACCGATTGCAATCCAATCTATTGCAATCCAAACGCTTCCAATCATATCAAAAGCAACCGTTGCAATGCAAACCGTCTCCCCGCCTTCCCCCTCCCTCCCCTCCATCCCCTCCCTCCCCCGTCTCACCTCCATCCCTCCACTTCCTGCCCTCCATCCCTCCCCTCCCTCCTGTCCCTCACCCGCATTCAAATCGAGTGTAATCAAATCGATTGCAATTCAACCGATTGCACTTGCAAGTGCAATCCATGGCAGTACAATCCCCCCCCCCCCTCCTCCCACCTCCCCCACGCGGGCCAGAGGGTGAAGGAGAGGGGAGGTTTCAAGCCCCCCCCCTTTGGCACCAAGGGGGGGGGGGGAAGGGGTAGCTTCCAAAGCTCCCCCCCCTTTCAAAAGGGGGGGGGGCTCACCCCGGCTCCATTAAAAGGACGGAGGGGTGGGTGCTTGGAAGCCCCCCCCCCCCCTTCCGGCCACGACAAGGGAGGGACGGAGGGGGAGGGTAGCTCAGAGCCCCCCCCCCTTTCCGCCAACGAAAAGGGGGGGGTCTATCAAAGCTCCTCAAACAACGTGGGCTCGCAACACCCACCCCCAAAAGCGACGCATGGGCAACAAACGAACAAGCAAACGCCAGCGGTGCGACATCATGGGCCGGCGGAATGAGCGAAGCGATTAAATCAATGAGTTGGGCCTCCTGGGGCTCTGTCTCAGAGGCCGTGACGACGGCTCAAGATGGCCTCAATACAAACCAAGGCGGCCCAAAGACGGCTCAAGATGGCCCCAAGAGGACCCAAGAAGCGCTCAAGACGGCCTCAAGAGGACCCCTAAGAGCGCCCCCGGAGGCCAAAACCATAGATACTCCATGGGGTTTTGAAGGAATTTAGCGTTCTCGCCTTTTTCGCCTCTCAGAAACCCATGATGGCCCAAGCAGCCTCCCAAATGGCCCCAAGACGGCCTAAGAAGCCCTCAAAAGGCCTCCACGACGGCCCAAGCGGGCCCTCAGACGGCCCAACTCAACTGGACCCCAACGAAGCCCCAAAACGGCCGCGAGGGACCCCCAGGACGGCCTCCGAATGGGCCACACGCCACAAGAGCGCCCCAAGACGGCCCAAGACGCCCCCAAGAAGCCCCAGGAAGCCCCCACCCAAGACACCTCCAGGAGGCCACAAAGAAGCTCCCAAAAGGCCCCGCAACAAGTGGACTGTACGTGGTCCGGAAGTGCACTCCCGCGAAGCGAGAGGAATCTCCAGAAAAACCCCCAAACAGCCCCTCAAACTGCCAAAAGCAGCTCCCAAAACAATGCGAGACCCCCACACCCAAGACGGCTCGAGAGAGCTTCAAGACAGCCCTAAGCTCCGCCCACCCGCACCGAAAATGCTTCAACCGAGCCTCTTCGCGCGAGCGCCAATAGATCTATCGTGCCCGAGACGGCCCGGATACCATGACGAAGCGGGCCCCCGACAGGCACTCCAGGGGCCCCCAAGAAAGCCCCAAGAGGACCACAATATGCCCCCCAACGGTCCCCAAGGCAGCTCCCCAAAGTGAGGACAGAGAACGAGGAGAGGAGAGGAGAGGAGAGGAGAGGGGAGGAGGAGGAGGAGGAGGAGGAGGAGGAGGAGGAGGAGGAGGAGGAGGAGGAGGAGGAGGGAGAGGCGGTGGGGAGGAGAGGAGGAGGAGGAGAAGGAGGAGGAGGAGGAAGAGGAGGAGGAGGAGAGAAGGAGGAGGAGGGGCGGGAGGAGGAGGAGGAGGAGGAGGAGGAGGAGGAGGAGGAGGAGGAGGAGGAGGAGGAGGAGGAGGAGGAGGAGGAGGAGGAGAAGAAAAATAATCACGAACGAAGCTGCGCACAGGAAGGGGATTATCCGAGACCCGCACTGGATCAGACGGGACGCCGAGCTCCAGCGGGTCTCGAGCTCGGCCTCCTTCCTGCTGCGCTGCCCGGATACCGGATCCGCCCTACTGCGGGAAATTCCGCAGGGCGGAAATTCCCGCCCCGCTTTTCAAGCTCCTCTGATGCTGATTTACGCCTTACTTTGCCGTCGCTGTCTCTGGCACGCCTCAGCGGAGACGTCTGCCCCTGCTCTTCGGAGGTGGGAGCCTCCGCCCTGCTTTTTCGCGTCGTCTAGGGTGCACTCCCGACGCCATTCCAGGTCGGAACATCCGCCAGAGTACGGCGGATCCGGAGTCAGGGTGCTGCGCTGCTGCGCTTCTGCGCTGGCACGGTGGCGAGGGCCTGCCGCGGGCAGCTGGCTACCGCTCGCCTCCGGAGGGGGAGGGGGAGGGGGAGGGGAGGGGGAGGAGGGGGAGGGGGAGGGGGAGGAACGGGGTGCTCGACAAAAGAGTCTGTCTAGACGGATCAGGGTATGACCAAGATCAGCCTTCCCTGGCCCGCGCGGGGTGGGCGGTTGGTCACTGTCACGGCGAGCGGGCACATCATTGGCTCGGCGTACGGGCCCCTGCCGCACATCGTGCAGCTCGCGGGAGCAGGGGAGGTGTACGCCTTCCTCATGGCGTTGCGGTTGGCGGGCCCGCTAGGGCTCGATGTGATCACGGATTGCAAGATGGTGGAGGATATATGGGGGTTCGGGCCAGAGCAGAACCTAGAGGACGTAGCATATTCAGAGCTTTGGAGGGAAATATTTCAGCTGGCAGGGGATCTCGGACGTGATCTGATTTCGGTACGTATGGTTAGGTCTCACCTCTCCCTCGGTCAGGCCCGTAGGCAGGGGGTGTGTGAGTGGGAGTGGAGAGGCAACAAGCGGGCAGACGAGCTCGCCAAGCTTGGGGCCCAGGCTCATCCCACCAACCCCCTAGTCAAGGCTCAGCTTAAACATAGCTTTAATTTAGTCAAACAGTCGGCCTGGTTGATTGCCGAGGTCATGAGCGACCTCTCGGTTAAGAATTTCCCAGACGTGGCGCGTGTGCGCAGGCCTCGTCGGCCCAAGCCACAGGTGCTACAGTTGATTCCAGAGCCCAATGGGCATTTAATTGAGAAGTCTGGCAAGCAATACAGATGTGCGACGTGCGGCGAGAGGGGCCGCTCGAGAGCACACATTGCTTTGACGCCTTGCGGCGGTCCGCCGAGGGGG
>CAUYUJ010010711.1:20000-26868 GCA_963575745.1 Prorocentrum cordatum
TCCCCAACTGGGTGGCGGGTGGGATGGTGGGGCTGAGATACTGGCCCGGTGGGGATGGGGAGAGTAGCGCCCTCCGAGAGGGTGTAGGAGTTGATGGGGTCGGAAGATCGCGCCGCATCTGCGAAGCATCGGCGGCGATGCATCGGCGACGCATCAGAGATGCGCCGGTAGCACCTGCGACGTTGGCGATGCATCGGCGACGTCGGCGTGGAGAGAATCGGACTCCACATGGCGCCGCATCGCGGATGCATCGGCGATGCGGCGCGATCCCCCGACCCCATCTACTCAGGCGGAGAGGGAGGAGAGGGAGGAGGAGGAAGGATGAGGATGAGGATGAGGATGAGGATGAGGATGAGGATGAGGATGAGGATGAGGATGAGGAGGAGGAGGAGGAGAGGGAGGAGGGGAGGAGGGAGGAGGAGGAGGAGGAGGAGAGGAGGAGGAGGCACAGCGTTCAACAGAGAGGGAGGGGGGAGGGGGAGGAGGAGGAGGAGGAGGAGGAGGAGGAGGAGGAGGAGGAGGAGGAGGAGGAGGAGGAGGAGGAGGACGAGGGAGGAAGAGAAAGAGGAGGAGGAGGAGGAGGAAGAGGAGGAGAGGAAGAGGAGGAGAGGAGGAGAAGAAGGAGGAGGAGGAGGAGCACCGAGGGACCACTAACGCTTTCACATTCGGGCCCTAAGTCCGCAGATCGTCAAAGAAGGATGTTGTTGATGATGAGATGATGATTGATGATGCTGATGATGATGATGATGATTGATGATGCTGATGATGATGCTGATGGGATGATGATGATTGATGATGAGAGGAGGAGGAGGAGGAGGAGGAGGAGGAGGAGGAGGAGGAGGGGTGAGGGGGAGGAGCAAGGGAGGAGGAGGAGGAGGAGGAGGAGAGGAGGAGGAGAGGAGGAGGAGTGAGGGGAGCGGGAGGAGAGGGAGGAGAGGGAGGAAAGGGAGGAGAAAAGAGGAGGAGAGAGGAGGAGGAGGAAGAGGAGGAAGAGGAGGAGGAGGAGGAGGAGGAGGAGGAGGAGGAGGAGGGAGGAGGAGGGGGTAGATGAGGAGGAGAGGGAGGAGGAGGAGGAGGAGGAGGAGGAGGAGGAGGAGGAGGACCCCCGTCTGGGAGGCCAAGAGACAGGTTCCACGACGCCGACGTCCGCACGTTGGCCGCGAGGCCCCCCGCCGCGTGGGCGTCCAGGCGTGCGCTCGGCTGCCGCTGCGGCGGGCCCTCGGCAGGCCCGTCGGCCTCGGCGGCGGCGGCCCACTGGCCGACGTAGATCTCGCCGTTCGGGTAGGGGAAGACGCCGCGGCGTCCGCGGCAGGCCGGGCGCATGCGGAGGGCGCGCCGGGCCCGGGCGGGTCTTGAGCCTTGCCTCCCCCCTGCTGCGCTGCTGGAGGAGGAGGAGGAGGAGGAGGAGGAGGAGGAGGAGGAGGAGGAGGAGGAGGAGCAAGCAGAGCGCAAAAGCAGGGCGGATGTCTCCGCTGCAGAAAGGTCGGCCGGATGTTTTCGCAAGGGCATGGCAAAAAAAAACAGCGACGGCACGGTAGGGCGGAAAAGTCGGCATCAGAGGAGCTTGAAAAGTAAGGCGGGGGAGGGAGAGAGAGAGAGAGAGAGAGACACATATGTGTTATATATAATGTATATGTATATGTATATGTATATGTATAGATATGTATATATATGTAGGTGTGTGTGTGTATATATATATATATCCGCTGACGGCACTATCACCACAGTATTTTGCTTCTTCCGGTACTTCGCCACCAGGTTCCTGTGCAAGGCGTTCCTTTGCATGCTCATCGCCTTCGGCACCGCCTGATTCTGGGGCTTTGCCCTCTCTTGGCCTTGACGTGAGGCCCCTCCTTCTGCCTTCCCCCCTCTGTCAATGAAAACTGTGCGCGGCCCGCTTAGCTTCGACCGGAAGAGGCTCGCTCTCGACCCGCGGATCAAACAAGTTTTTTTTTTTTTGTGTTATATATATATATATATATATATATATATACATGACCATGGGAGTGGCCATCGGCGGCGGTCTGCGCGTCGGTCGCAAGCCTCGCCCTGACGGGGTCCGCGCCATGTCCGTCCGCAGGGTCGCAACGTGGACGGGGAGGAGGGGAACCGAAATGGGAAGAGCTACGCCCCTGACTGCTCGCATCGTCCTCCACGTGGCTGGACGATCCTCGCCCCTGGCCTGGCTCGGTCCTCGACGCCGCCAGTGCCGCGCGGCTTCTGGCCACCACTCCTACACAGAGATGTTCGAGCCCCTGCGCATAACAAAAGTCACACCGCCTTGACGTCGGCGTCGGTCTCTGACGCCCCAGAGATCTGATGCCGTGATTGTTCCGATATGCCGTCCCCGGACGCCTCGACGCAGTCCCCAGGACCGGCTTCTCATCCCGAGCCTTCTCTTGACGGCCCCGGGGCCCGGCGAGGGCCCCCGGAGGCCGAGAGCTGCGAAAAGCCTCCCTCTCTTGACTCTTGGTCCGTGCGCCGGCTCTCTGGGACCGCGGGCGTCGCTCCACCTCGAGCGCGGTCCCTCGGGTCGGGCGAAAGGGGGGGATAGCAAAGGGGGGGTTTGAGAATCAGCTCACGTAGCTGATTTTCCCGGCGCCTCCCGGCGCCAGGAGGCGCCCATGTATCGAGGAATGGGCCCGGCGGCGGGGCCGAAACCAGCTGCATGCAGCAGATTTCGTAAACCCCCCTTTCCCAATCCCCCCCTTTCGCCCGTCCCGAGTCCCCCGCGTCGCCCGCTGGCGCAGAGCGCTCGCCACCCATCGGCGGGCTCCGGGCCGCCGGCGGCGCTTCCGCCCGGACGGCCCGCGCCGGGGCTGCGCCGCGCCGCGCGGGGCGGCGTGGCCCCGCCTGCGCGCCGAGAGCACCCGCGAGGGAGAGAGAGACGGCCGGGGCCGCCCGGAGGCCGTCGGCCGCAGGGTGGTGCGACTCGCCGCGCCTGCGGTGGAGCACGGGGAGAAGGACCGGGATACGGGAACAAGATGCACGCGCAGCCCGCTACAGTAAAAACAATGTGTATATATATGTGTATATATATACATATATATACATATATATATATGTATATATATTGTTTTTTTTTTTTTTTTTGCAAAAAAGAGATGTGAATTCTACTTAACCTGAATGATAACATAGGGGGTGCGCGTCGGTCGGAAGAGTGGAGGCATGAAGCAGGAAGGCGGAGGCAGTAGACTGGGCCCAGTCCTCCCAGAGAACAACAAAGCGCACAGCAAAAGCATGCCGATTCACGGAGTAGGAGGGCGCTTGAAGCAGATTGGGATCTGGGAATCCAGAAATACCTGCTTTCAGCGACCGGCGAGTACCTTCGATGAGGAACCCTGTTGCACCAAGAGCATGCGTGAACCATCCTGGGCCGCCCGGAGGCTATCGGCCGCAAAATGCGACTCGCAGCGCCTGCGCTGGAGGATAAGGATGAGGACAAGGATATTCGGGGATGGACAGACGAACCCCCTTCAGTAAAACGTGGTTTAGTGAAAACGACCTCGGGCCCAAACCTGGCGGGCGCAAGCCTGGAAAATGACGGCCGCGGCGCCCTTTCGAGAACCGAAAAGGGACAATTCACTATATAATAGACGTGTCAGGGCGGGGGTTCTGTCCACCCCCGAGATATCTTCGATAGGGACACCTTCGATAAGGAACCCAGGGTCTCGCGAGCGACGAGCTGCCAAAGGTGGGCCCCTCCGCTCGCCTCGAAGCGTCACTGCACCGACCTTGCAGACGTGCTGGAGCGGATTGTGGCATGGATTTCTGCCAATGCAAAACCCCGAGACGGCGAGCGGAAAGCGGAGAGAATTGCACGTGGATTTTTTGTTGTCTTCATTCCTGGACAACGAATCCGCGCGAAATTCACTCCGAAGTGCGGACCGGAATTCTCCGGGACAGTCGGGGCCCATCTCGCTGTTTTCCGAGCGAAATCTGCTCCGCGATGGCGGCGCCAGGAGAAGCGGGAAGGAGCGCGCCAGAGTCTGGCCCTCGGGGGGAAGGTCCTTATCTGGTGCGTCCTCCGTGTGCACACTCGGGCCGGGCGCAAAGGGGGGATAGCAAAGGGGGGGGGGGTTGAGAATCCGCTCACGTGGCTGAGTTTCCCGGCGCCTCCCGGCGCCGGAGGCGGCCATGCATCGAGGAATGGGCCCCTCGGTGGGGCCGAAACCGGCTGCACGCAGCAGATTTCGTACCCCCCCCTTTCCCAGTCCCCCCCTGTTCGCCCGGCCCGACACGCGGCGCGCCCGCGCCAGGCCGGCCCCGCAGCCCCTGCCCGCCCGGTGCCGAGCGCTCCGGGCGGGCGGGGAGCCGTGCAGCGGATGTCCTGGGCAGGGCTGGACCCCAACGCTGTTTTTTTCGTGTTGCGTTCGCTTTGCTTCTCGCTTTGCTCCACGTGTTTTCCTTCCTGCACCTCCCTGCCAGGGCGAAAAACAAAACACAGCCGAAGTCCAGCAAAATACGGCGTTTAGGTGCAGCCCTGGTCCTGGGCTGGCGCATTGCGTTCACGCCGAGAGGTAGCGGAGGACGCTCGCCGGCGCCAGTATGTCAGCGTGGACATTCCATCGGCCGTGGAGCGACGGCCTTACAGAGAGAGAGAGAGTTCAACTGTTCATAAACACTGCCACTCGACTTGCTGCGTTGTGTTCTTGTTCTCCGGCAGAGGCGTGTACGACGACCGAACGAAGGTTCGGGCCAACGTTCGAAGCACCAAGATGGTTGTCCGTTGTCAGTGTAATCGCTGCTAGCACAGATCCTTCGCTGGATCAGGGACTTCACAAGAGTGCTGATAAGGCCGCGGCCCATCATGCTGCCAAAGATACCGCCGTTGCTAATCGTGAACGTCCCTCCCGTCATGTCATCCATGGTCAACTCCTCGTTCTTCGCCTGTGTGGGGGGGCTTCATGGCGCGCGCGCTGGTATCCCATATCATCATCATCCTGCCCTGTTGCTGTTTCGTCCCGCTTGTTCCTCCCTCTTCGCTTCTGGCGGTGCGTGTGGGCAACCTGGAGCAGGCGCCGCATGCGCATCCATCCTTAACCTGGTCCTCCCACATACACACGTGGTTTTGTCTACGGAGCATTGAGCGTCCTGGCGATCCATCGCGCGCATCCTGCTGCAACTCCTCCTCCTCCTCCTCCTCCTCCTCCTCCTCTTCCTCATCCCCCTCCTCCAAGTCCTCCTCTCCTTCTTGTCCTTAGCCTCCTCCTCCTCCTCCTCCACTTTTAAACGCGCCCTGGGTCGCAATGGTCTACCGAGAGCCTGCCTTGGCGAGGTTGCAAAAGGGCGAACTCCGAGGTGTGGAATAAGAGATCATATGACACGCTCAGGTCCGTAAGCTGCGGAGCGCACTGGTGCCAGCACAATTTTTCGTCTGGGATCTACTGAGCCGGGTCAATCCAGACCCTGGTCCATCTGGCCTTGCAGGATCCTGCAAGATCCGGCAGGATTCTGCACCCTGACCAGGGTCAGTGCAACCCTTGCTCTGCAGGGTCCTGCAAGATCCGGCGCTCTGACTGAACCCCGTTTGCATTGACCCCCGTCTCTTGAGCCCCGCTTCTGTAGAAATTAAAAGGTACCGGTACCGCTCACTCCCCAGACCTCTCCCTGGGTCCGTTCAACTTCGGCTTTCGAGGCGGATCCCACGGTGGCGACGAAGGCCTCTCAGGGGGCCGCAACACGGGAAAAGCGTCGAAGGGCAGCGGTGTCGGTGCTGAGTATCGCTTAACCGATCCCCGTCCCCAGCGGCGTGGCCTGGGCCCCACTGGCCGATTTGCCCCCCCCCCCCCCCCCCCCCCCCCCCCCCCCCCCCCCAGATGGGGATGTGGGCCGCTCCCTTCGGGCTTCGAGGGGCGGATCCCCCACTGGGGTGGTACTTTCGTGGGGGCCTCGAAGGGGAAGGGGATGGGGATGGGGATGGGGATGGGGATGGGGTCTAGAAGGGGATGGGGATGGGGATGGGGATGGGGTCTCGAAGGGCATGGGGATGGGGATGGGGCTGGGGGTCGGTGCAGCGATGCCGAGGTGCCCCGTGCCCCTCGGGGCCCAGGCCCTCCGCAGGCAGCTGCGCGCGCCGTGGGTCGGAGGTCGGGCCTCCGGCGGAGAGGGCGCTCGAGCTGGCCCGTGCTCGACGGCGGAGGGTGCTCGAAGGCCCCAACGTGTTCTAATCTCACCAGCCCTCTGGGCGTCGGTGGTTTAGAGCGTTTCCTCTTCCACCCCTCCTTCTTCCCCTTCGGGGAGGGGTTTACCCCTCCCCCTACCCCCTCCCCTGGGCCTGGACGGGGGGGTCCGCGGGTCGTTGGGGCGTCCAAAATGGCCTCGGCGAGGAAGCCAAAACCATTGATTTTACCAAGGTTTTGGCCCCAAAGATGGCCCAAAGGTGTTCTAATGACAAAAACTCGGCGGTGGACAAACCTCCCTTTCGTACACCTCCCTTCAATGAAAACGGCCTGGGAGCGAAACCGACGGATCTGGACCCGCAAAAATGACGGCCGCGACGCCCTCTCGCGAGCCGAAAACGGCCAATTCACGAATCGACGTGTCAGGGCAGGAGGTCTGTCCACCTCCGAGAAGCCATGTTCTTAGAACGTGAGCCCGATGTGTTAAAACAAGACAGACTCGGCCCGAAATGTTCTAAGAACGTACTGTGCAAACCACAAGAGGTTCTTAGGACATTCTCCCGTGGTCCTGTAGGCGAGCCAGGACGCTTCGCCACTGTTTGAGCGAGGGGAGCTGGCCGGAGCTACGAGAGTCGCCCCGACCAGTGCACGCGGCGGCTTACACGGTCTGAGCGTGGCCCTCGGGCGCGTGGTATAGTTGATGGGGGGGTGGCCTCAAGGGGGGGAGGGGAGAAGAGGGGCCCTGG
>CAUYUJ010010712.1:0-26866 GCA_963575745.1 Prorocentrum cordatum
CATCATACTCATCATCTTCATTGTCATTGCATCCTTCTGACTTCAGCATCGACCGCACCATCTCCGTCATCGTCGTCGTCATCACCAGCGACATCATCATCATCACCATCATCAGCAGCATCATCATCATCATCATCATCATCTTCATCATCACAGCCCATTCCCGGCTCAAGCGGACATCCACCCGTTGTACACGGCCGCCGCTACATTTCGACGGCATGGCCCCGAAGCTCAGCACCATGAAGGCGAGCAAGAAGACCCAGTCGAACATCCGTCTGGATCCGATCCACCTCAGAGCAGCCGCGACCTCCGCCCCAACGACACAGTCGCGCAGTGGCGGGGACCGTGCGACGCTATACACGCTCCTCGTGTCCCTCGAACCCATCGACGTCGGGGCCCAGAAGAACGCTGGTGGAAGGCTCGTGATCGCCGACATGGCGAGCGTCCGGGCCGGCAAGCCAGCATACAACCACGGATTGTCTACCCTCGCCAGCCGCCCGAAAGACACGATGGCTCTCCCAAACGCCCCCCGCGGCACCGTCACCGCCACGGAGAGTCTGCTGCCACCAGGCTCGAGCACAAACCCGTTCTTGAACATCAGCTGGGCCTACGTCAAAACAACGTACGGGACGACAGCTCCAACGGCAGCAACCTCTCAGAAACACGTGGCCGACCACGCAGTTGCGCTGCTCGACAAAGCGTTCTTGAAGGCGAAGGTGGAAGTGCCAGCTCAGGACAACAAAGCCGCGTGGCAAGCGACCGCCGAGGTACTCAATAATCGCGTCAAGATCCAGCGGACAGGGACGACCCTCCAAGGCGCGAGGTTCAGCATCAATGAGCTCACCAATGTCCACGTGAAGGTAGCCAGCAACATGCACAAAGCCGCCGTGCAGGCCATCATGAAATACGCCTCCCAGTACCCGAGCATCATCACCACGGAGACCGTCCACCCCGGGGCTGCGACGACCTCGTCACCCGTCATCGCTGGCGACGCGAAGACCACGAAAGCCACGAAGAACACGGCGGTGGGGAAGGCGAAGCCCGACAAGTCCACGGCCGCGAGGAAGATGGCGGTCCGGAAGCGCCCCTCCTCCAGGTGAGTGCCCTGGCCGACCGTACTCGCACGCGCGATCCGGCCGTGCAACGCAGCCGAGCGAATGCCAGGCACCACGTCGCATTCGATTGCTCCGCCGTCACTCGCATCACACGGGTGCCCAAAAACATCCATCGCCCCTGTCTGATCACGGCGTCGATTTGGTCGCATCCGTCGCGCGAGCCGACGCGGCCTGAACCCTATGACCGCCATGGCCGCCCCAGGACCTCGGAGCCCTATGGCCTCGGTGAGCCCTACGAGCCCTATGGCCTTATGACCCCGGCGAGCCTCGCGAGCACCTGTGAGCCACATGAGCCTTACGACCCCTATGAGCCCTATGAGCCCCATGGGCTTTATGAGGTCTATGAGCCCCATGAGCTCTATGAGCCCCATGAACCCTATAAACCCTATGGTCCCATGAGCCCCATGAGCTCTATGAGCCCAGTGAGCCCCATGAACCCTAGGAACCCTATGGGACCATGAGCCCCATGAGCACTATGAGCCCATGAAGCCGCATGAGCCCTGCACGCCCGATGAGCCCTACGAGCCCTCTGACCCCAATGAGGCCCCGAGCCTTATGAGCCCCATGAGCCCTACGAACCATATGAGGCCCCCGAGCTCATGGGCCCGATGAGCCCCATGAGCCGTATGAGCCCAGCGAGCACTCATGAGACCTATAAGCCCTGTGACCCCCGTGTGCCCGTAGCAGCACCGAGGGACCCATGGGCCCTCTGAGCCTCATTGAGCCCGATGACCCTTATGAGTCCCACAACCCCTAGACCCCATGAGCCCTACGACCCCCATGAGCCCCATGAGCCCGATGAGTCTTATGGGTCTTATGGCGCCTATAAACCCTATGAGTCCCAGTAGCCCTATGAGCCCTACGAGACCCGTGCCTCCTATGAGTCCCGTCAGCCCCATGAGCCTTATACTCCCCATGGGCCGCATGAGCACTATGAGCCCCATGGGCCCCATGAGCCCTACGGGCTCCATGAACCGTATTACTCCAACGAGCCCTATGAGCCCAATGAGGTTGAAGAGCACTACGAGAGCTCAGTGAGCTCTCTGAGTTCCTTGAGCCTCATGAACCTAACGAGCTCTTTGCGCCCTATGCGCTTGAGGACCCCCCTGAGGTCCATGAGCCCTACGGACACCGCGAGTCCCAGCCGCGAGAGTTCCGGGGGCCTTCTCTGCCCAGTTTGCTCCATGATCTGGCTGCTCCGAGCTCCTCCCGGCTGTGACGACGACCGATACCATCGCGCCCCTCTGGCGCCTTGCGACCAAGATTTTAAAGGCGAAGCGCAGCGAGCCGGTAAAATCTTGGATCTATATATATATATATATGTATATATGTGTGTATAAATGTATGTATGTATGTATGTATGTATGTATGTATGTATGTATGTATGTATGTATGTATGTATGTATGTATGTATGTATGTGTGTGTGTGTGTATGTATGTATGTATGTATGTATGTATGTATGTATGTATGTATGTATGTATGTATGTGTATATATATATATATATATATAGATGAGTGGCCTTCGGCCCATACCGCCACCGAACCTGGATTGTGGGTCAGATGCCTCTTGGATGTTCCTTGGACTTCGTCGAGGCCTCTCGGGGGCTTCATGGGGGCAGTTTGGAGACCTCTGGGGGGCTGTGTCGGGGCCTCTTGGTGCACCTTTTGGGCTTCTTGGGGGCCTGCTGGGGCCTCGTGGTGGCCTCTTGGGGGCCCTTTTGGGGTGCCTGTTGGGGCCCCTCTGGGTGCCCCCTCGGGGCGGAAGGCTCGGATTTTCGGTTCGTGCTCCCCCCTCTCAGGCCGTCATGGGGCCCTCTTGGGTTGCCTTGGGGCCTTCTCGAGGGCCTCTGGGGCCGTCTTGCAGCGGTCGTGGGGGGCCTCCTCAAAAGTCGTGTATGACAAACGTGTGCATTTTACGCAGGGGAACCAGATGACGTTTGCGTTTGGGGTCACTCTTGGCGGTGCTCGTATTCGTGCACGGCCGCGCGGGCAGCGGCAAATCGACATTGGCAACTTACGTCACTGCGGAGACTGAAACGCTGGGAAAGTACGTCGTCAACGTCGCCACCACTGGGGTCGCAGCTCTCCAACTGCCAGCCGGTGCTACGGCTCACTCCGTGTTCAAGATTCCATTGACCGACGAAGACGCCGTCGCATGCTCGCTGGGAATGCAGACGCAGCAGGCCGCGGACCTCGCCCGCTCGGCTTTGATCCAGTGGGACGAATGGCCGTCGGCCAAGCGGACTTCCTGGGAGGCCGTCCTTCGTTTGCTCGCCGACCTGCGGACGGCGTTCCCCGATTCGTACGTGCAGAAAACATTCGTCTGCCACGGTGACTTCCGCCAAATCCCCCCCGTCGTCAAGGGGGCCACCCGACAGAGCATCGTGAACATGAGCGTCCGTCAGTCTCCCTCCTGGTCCAACTTCACCACGTTTGAGCTTCGCACCAGCCATCGACAAAGCGTCGATCCCAAATACGCCGTCTGGATTGAGACCGTCGGGAACGGCACCGCGCCCGCTACGCACCGGTTGGCTGACGAACCAGGTTACGTCGAATTGTCTCTCTGCGACCTCGTGCCCGACGACGCCGCTGCCATACAGTTCGCTTTCCCGCACCTCAACGACCCGCACGACTGCGCCAAGTCGAAGATTATGGCTACCACGAACGACGTCGTGAACACCATCAATTCCACAGTACTGGAAACATTGGTGCAAACATACCGACTGACCAGGTTCACCCGTTGCAGTGCCGACTCCCTCGACGTCGATGGGTCGGAGTGCGAGATTGAATCCCACGTAACTATGGAGTTTCTGAACATGCAGGACGAACACGGCGTGCCGCCCCACCACTTGGCGCTGGTCGAAGGCGTGCTCTACGAATTAATGCGGAACTTCAGCCCAACCGACCGGCTCATGAACCATGCGCCCGTCCTGCTCCGGAAAGTGCACGACCGGCATGTTCTGGTGGAAACTTTGGACGGACGTCAATTCCCTTTGCCGCGGATATGCTTCCGCTGGTCTCTCGCGCGCGGCACCGCCGTGATGTGCCGCAGGCAATTCCCGTTGCGCCCCGCCGACGCGTCAACGTTCAACGGCTCCCAAGGCTCCACGCTCACAAGGTGCGTGGTGGATGTCAGGAAAAGCCCCTTCTCCCATGGGCACCTCTACGTCGCTCTCGGTCGAGTGCACTCCCGCAGCACTATCAGGGTGCTTGCCGCCCGATTGCCGCTTCGCCTGTCTCCCGCAGGCCACGCCCTGAACGAAAACGACGTGTGTCCGACATACTACTCGACGCGAACCCCGCCGAGCAAAGCGAAGGCACTTCCTCGTCCAGGCAATTGCGTAAACGCCCAGCGTCCTCAGCGCCGAATGCGGGCCGAAAGCGGCCCGCAGCCGCATGAACAATTCCTCTCTCCGACGCTCCTCCCCGCGAGACCGTTCCTTCCCCTCCTCTAGCCTCTCCTCAGCTTGCACCCCGCGGCCCCGTTCATCCCCCGTGTCACGCCTCTTTGCGCCCTCCCCTGCCCAATGACACCAATGATCCCCCCCCCCCACACCCTACGAACCCTATGGGCCCTATGAGCCCCCTGACCACGATGAGCCCTATGAGCCTATGAGCCCTCGAGCCCCTTGAGCCCTGTGAGCCTTATGAATTCTATAAGCCCTATGCTCCTTATGAGCCCTGTGAGCCCGTAGACCCCTACGAACCCTACGGCCACTATGAGTCCAATGAGCCCCACGAGCCCTACGAGCACCATGAGCCCTTCGAGCCGCATGAACCCTAAAAGCCCTATGAGCTCGATAACCCACGTGAGCCCCGTGAACCCCATCAGCCCCAAACCCCCTGTGGACCCTTGAGCCCTGCAAGCCCTATGGCCCCCATGGGCCCCATGAGCCTAATGAGCCGTACGAGCCCCATGAGCCCTTCGAGCTCGATGCGCCCTATGACCCCGATGCGCCCTATGAGCTCTGCGACCGGTGTGACCCAGATGAGCCGTACGAACCCTCCGAGCCCTCTGGGCCCTGTCAGCCCCATGAGCCCTGAGCCCCACGGCCCCATTAGCACCATCAGCCCTATGAGCCCCTTATGAGCCCGATGAGCCCTACCAGGCATATGAGCCCTATGCGCCGCACACGCCACATCACCCCCATGAGACGTACGAGCCCCGTGAGCCCCATCAGCCGTATGAGCCCCGTGAGCCCTACGAGCCCTATGAGCCCTACGAGTGACACGAGCCCTACGACCTCAATAAGTTCGTGTGCGCCCCATGAGCCCTACGAGCCCCATGAGCCCTATGAGCCCTATGACCCCTATGACCCGTGTCAACCCTATGGGCCGAAGACGCCCCACGAGCGCCACTCCGTCCTTTTTGCCACCCTGCCGCGCTTCTCACCAACAGTCCCTGTTTCACCTCGTTTCACCGTCCGGCTCCGCTTCGCTGTCAGCGATCCCGGCACCCTCCATGGCCCCCCAAAAATGTATTGATCGATTGCCATTGCCGTCTGAAGCGATCCGCGTTGCAACAGTCTGCACACGAGCCAACATCATTGGGTGCATGCTCTCCTGTTGGCCCCCACGTCTCCTTGGATATACTTGGCAAGAGTGATGAAGAGAGAGAGAGAGAGAGAGAGAGAGGGAGAGAGAGCGAGACAAACATATATATATATATATACACATGCATGTGCGTATACTATGCAGAGAGAGAGAGAGAGAGAGGGAGAGAGTGAGAGAGACACACAGACAGAGAGAGAGAGAGAGATGGAGACAGACAGAGAGAGACAAAAACAACAACCAGAGAACGAGGAGGATGAGGAGGAGGAGGAGGAGGCAGCTACCGGCACGACTGACTTCATGCGCCCTATGATCCCTATGAGCCCCACGAGCTTCATGACCCGTATAACCCCGGATGACCCCCATGCGGTCTATGAGCCCACTAAATCTTATGGGCCCTGTCAGCCTTATGACCCGTATGAGCCCTACGAGCCCTATGACCCGTACGACTCCTTATGACCCCCATGAGCCCTATGAGCATTACGGGCCACATGAGGCCCCATGAGCCCTATGACATTTTTCTGCCCAGTGAGCCCCGGGAACCCTATGAGCCCTAATTACGATCCCTATGAGCCCTACGAGGCCTATGACCCCTATGAGCCCTACATTCCCCGTCAGTTCTGTCAGCACTATGAGCCCCATAAGTCCCATGAGCCCTACGGGCCGCGCGAGCCTCATGACCCCAATGAGCCTACGACCCCTACGAGTCCTACGACCCTGCGAGCCCCAGGAGCCCTGTTAGCCCCATGAACCCGATGAGCCCTTTACCCCATGCGCCCGAAAAGCCCCACGAGCCCGGTGAGGCCCAGCAGACCTATGAGCCCTGCAACCCTGATGAGCCCCATGAGCCCTATGAGCCCCGTCGGCCCCATGGGCACCACAATCCCTATGAGCCCTACGAGCCCGAAGTGCCCTGTGAGCCCAACAAGCCTCATGAGCCTTACGACACCCGCATGCGCCTGCTGAGCCCTATGAGCCATCTGAGCCTCATGAGCCCTATGAGCCCTATGGGCCCTATAAGCACTACGGGCCCCATGAGACCCCACGAGCCCTGCGAGCCCTGTGGGCCCTACAAGCCGTGCGTGGCCCTGTGGCCCCCACGCGCCCCATGAGCTTACGAGCCCTACGAACCCACACGCCCTACGACCAATATGAGGCCCACGAGCCCCATGACCCTTCTGAGGTCCATCAGCCCCGTGAACCCATGAGCTCGACGAGCCCTACGAGCCTTACGAGCTTTATGCGCCATAGGAGCCCTACAAGCGCCGTAGGCTCTATCAGGAATCCTCTATTAGCCCTATGACCCCATGAGCCGTACGAGCCCTACGCGCCCTACGAGCCCTCTGAGATCTACGCGCCCCATGAACTCCAGGAGACCTATGACCCGTACGAGCCTATGAGCTCCCTCACCCCCGTGAGCCCCATGGGCCCTACGACCCCATTGGGCCCCATGAGCCTTCCGAGACCCCTATAAGCCCTCCGAGCACCATGACCCCGTGAACCCTATGAGCCCTACAGGTCTGGGGAGCCCTATGAGCTCACGACCCCCATGGGCCCTCCGAGTCTATAAGCCCCAAGAGCCCCACGAGCCAAACGAGCCCTATGAGCCCTACGCGCCGTACGAGCCCTGCGACCCCCACGAGCCCCATCAGCCCTATGAGCCCTACGAAACCCACGAGCCATACGACCAATATGAGCCCCACAAGCCCCAAGACCCTTCTGAGCCCTATCAGCCCCGTGAGCCCATTAGCCCTACGAGCCCTACGAGCCCTAAGCGCCCCAAGAGCCCTGCAAGCCCCGAACGCCCTATAAGCCCTATGACCCCCATGAGCCCTCCGAGCCCCACGAGCCTTACGAGCCCTCCGGGCCCTACGCGCCCCACGAACCACTGGACATTTACGACCCGTATGAACCTTATGAGCCCCATCAGCCCCGTGAGCCCCATGAGCCCTATGAGCCCATTGAGCCCCATGAGTCGCCGACACCCCATGAGCCCCATGAGCCCTATGAGCCCTACGGGCCCTGGAAGCCCTATGAGCCCTACGACCCTCATGGGCCCTGCGAGTCCATCAGCCCCACGTGCCCCAAGAGCCGCAAAGGCCCTACGAGCCCTACGAGCCCTGCGAGCCGTACGAGCCCTCAGAGCCCCACGGGCCCCTTGAGCCCTATGAGCCCTAAAACCCCACGACCTCTACGACCATCAGCCCGATGAGCCCTGTGAGCCCTCTAAGCCCTGTGAGGCCCATGAGCCCCTATCCCCCATGAGCCCACCAAAACCTCTGATGCGCCACGCTGTCGCGCAGGCAGGAATCACAATTTTCATCAGCATCGTCATCATCATCCCCTTCATCATCACCATCATACTCATCATCTTCATTGTCATTGCATCCTTCTGACTTCAGCATCGACCGCACCATCTCCGTCATCGTCGTCGTCATCACCAGCGACATCATCATCATCACCATCATCAGCAGCATCATCATCATCATCATCATCATCTTCATCATCACAGCCCATTCCCGGCTCAAGCGGACATCCACCCGTTGTACACGGCCGCCGCTACATTTCGACGGCATGGCCCCGAAGCTCAGCACCATGAAGGCGAGCAAGAAGACCCAGTCGAACATCCGTCTGGATCCGATCCACCTCAGAGCAGCCGCGACCTCCGCCCCAACGACACAGTCGCGCAGTGGCGGGGACCGTGCGACGCTATACACGCTCCTCGTGTCCCTCGAACCCATCGACGTCGGGGCCCAGAAGAACGCTGGTGGAAGGCTCGTGATCGCCGACATGGCGAGCGTCCGGGCCGGCAAGCCAGCATACAACCACGGATTGTCTACCCTCGCCAGCCGCCCGAAAGACACGATGGCTCTCCCAAACGCCCCCCGCGGCACCGTCACCGCCACGGAGAGTCTGCTGCCACCAGGCTCGAGCACAAACCCGTTCTTGAACATCAGCTGGACCTACGTCAAAACAACGTACGGGACGACAGCTCCAACGGCAGCAACCTCTCAGAAACACGTGGCCGACCACGCAGTTGCGCTGCTCGACAAAGCGTTCTTGAAGGCGAAGGTGGAAGTGCCAGCTCAGGACAACAAAGCCGCGTGGCAAGCGACCGCCGAGGTACTCAATAATCGCGTCAAGATCCAGCGGACAGGGACGACCCTCCAAGGCGCGAGGTTCAGCATCAATGAGCTCACCAATGTCCACGTGAAGGTAGCCAGCAACATGCACAAAGCCGCCGTGCAGGCCATCATGAAATACGCCTCCCAGTACCCGAGCATCATCACCACGGAGACCGTCCACCCCGGGGCTGCGACGACCTCGTCACCCGTCATCGCTGGCGACGCGAAGACCACGAAAGCCACGAAGAACACGGCGGTGGGGAAGGCGAAGCCCGACAAGTCCACGGCCGCGAGGAAGATGGCGGTCCGGAAGCGCCCCTCCTCCAGGTGAGTGCCCTGGCCGACCGTACTCGCACGCGCGATCCGGCCGTGCAACGCAGCCGAGCGAATGCCAGGCACCACGTCGCATTCGATTGCTCCGCCGTCACTCGCATCACACGGGTGCCCAAAAACATCCATCGCCCCTGTCTGATCACGGCGTCGATTTGGTCGCATCCGTCGCGCGAGCCGACGCGGCCTGAACCCTATGACCGCCATGGCCGCCCCAGGACCTCGGAGCCCTATGGCCTCGGTGAGCCCTACGAGCCCTATGGCCTTATGACCCCGGCGAGCCTCGCGAGCACCTGTGAGCCACATGAGCCTTACGACCCCTATGAGCCCTATGAGCCCCATGGGCTTTATGAGGTCTATGAGCCCCATGAGCTCTATGAGCCCCATGAACCCTATAAACCCTATGGTCCCATGAGCCCCATGAGCTCTATGAGCCCAGTGAGCCCCATGAACCCTAGGAACCCTATGGGACCATGAGCCCCATGAGCACTATGAGCCCATGAAGCCGCATGAGCCCTGCACGCCCGATGAGCCCTACGAGCCCTCTGACCCCAATGAGGCCCCGAGCCTTATGAGCCCCATGAGCCCTACGAACCATATGAGGCCCCCGAGCTCATGGGCCCGATGAGCCCCATGAGCCGTATGAGCCCAGCGAGCACTCATGAGACCTATAAGCCCTGTGACCCCCGTGTGCCCGTAGCAGCACCGAGGGACCCATGGGCCCTCTGAGCCTCATTGAGCCCGATGACCCTTATGAGTCCCACAACCCCTAGACCCCATGAGCCCTACGACCCCCATGAGCCCCATGAGCCCGATGAGTCTTATGGGTCTTATGGCGCCTATAAACCCTATGAGTCCCAGTAGCCCTATGAGCCCTACGAGACCCGTGCCTCCTATGAGTCCCGTCAGCCCCATGAGCCTTATACTCCCCATGGGCCGCATGAGCACTATGAGCCCCATGGGCCCCATGAGCCCTACGGGCTCCATGAACCGTATTACTCCAACGAGCCCTATGAGCCCAATGAGGTTGAAGAGCACTACGAGAGCTCAGTGAGCTCTCTGAGTTCCTTGAGCCTCATGAACCTAACGAGCTCTTTGCGCCCTATGCGCTTGAGGACCCCCCTGAGGTCCATGAGCCCTACGGACACCGCGAGTCCCAGCCGCGAGAGTTCCGGGGGCCTTCTCTGCCCAGTTTGCTCCATGATCTGGCTGCTCCGAGCTCCTCCCGGCTGTGACGACGACCGATACCATCGCGCCCCTCTGGCGCCTTGCGACCAAGATTTTAAAGGCGAAGCGCAGCGAGCCGGTAAAATCTTGGATCTATATATATATATATATGTATATATGTGTGTATAAATGTATGTATGTATGTATGTATGTATGTATGTATGTATGTATGTATGTATGTATGTATGTATGTATGTATGTATGTATGTGTGTGTGTGTGTATGTATGTATGTATGTATGTATGTATGTATGTATGTATGTATGTATGTATGTATGTGTATATATATATATATATATATAGATGAGTGGCCTTCGGCCCATACCGCCACCGAACCTGGATTGTGGGTCAGATGCCTCTTGGATGTTCCTTGGACTTCGTCGAGGCCTCTCGGGGGCTTCATGGGGGCAGTTTGGAGACCTCTGGGGGGCTGTGTCGGGGCCTCTTGGTGCACCTTTTGGGCTTCTTGGGGGCCTGCTGGGGCCTCGTGGTGGCCTCTTGGGGGCCCTTTTGGGGTGCCTGTTGGGGCCCCTCTGGGTGCCCCCTCGGGGCGGAAGGCTCGGATTTTCGGTTCGTGCTCCCCCCTCTCAGGCCGTCATGGGGCCCTCTTGGGTTGCCTTGGGGCCTTCTCGAGGGCCTCTGGGGCCGTCTTGCAGCGGTCGTGGGGGGCCTCCTCAAAAGTCGTGTATGACAAACGTGTGCATTTTACGCAGGGGAACCAGATGACGTTTGCGTTTGGGGTCACTCTTGGCGGTGCTCTTGGAGGCCTTTGGGGCGCGTTTTCGGCCGACTGGAGGCCATCTGGGGCGTCTTGGACCGTCTGGGAAGCCTCCTGGGGCTCCCTTGCTCCGTTTTGGGGGCCTCGTGGGCCCGAAAAGGTCACGCGACGAGATGCCCCGGGGCCCAGGGCCTTGCCCATGCGGATGCTTTTCGCTTGCTTCACTGCCTCGGCGGCCTGGTTGCGCCCTCTCTGAGACCATAGCGAAGCCACTCCTGCCTAAACGTGGTCACGCGTTTGCTGACCATCGTAGGCGTCTTGGATTGCGTCCTCCTCCTCCTCCTCCTCCTCCTCCTCCTCCTTATCTTCCTCCTCCTCCTCCTCCCCCTCCTCCTCCTCTCCTCCCCCTCCTCTTCATCCTCCTCTCTTTCTCCTCCTCCTCCTCCCTCCTGCTCTCCTCCTTCCTCCCCTCTCCTCCTCCTCCTCTCCTCCTCCTCCTCCTCCTCCTCCTGCTCCTCCTGCTCCTCCTGCTCCTCCTGCTCCTCCTCCTAGCTTTGTGGCATCGCCGAACTTTTTCCGCATCTAGCGCGGTTCGTTCAGCGCCGTCCGACCTCTCCGTGCACGCCTGCTTAGATTTGCAGCTTCTCGACGCTGGTCTTTGCGGCAGCTCGCACACAGGGCGCGTCCCTCCGCGCGTCGCCCTGTTGCCCAGCCAGCCGAGTTGACGCTTCGCGTATCTCCACGGGCCCATCCCGAAATGATGCCCAGGCGAGGTGACTGGGTCGGAGGAAGGACAACGTCCGCGGCGACACCGACAGCGGGTTCCCCGCCCCCTCCCCCGTCTCCTCCTCCTCCTCCTCCTCCTCCTCCTTCTCCTCCTCCTCCTCCTTCTCCTCCTCCTCCTCCTCCTCCTCCTCCTCCTCCTCCTCCTCCTCCTCCTCCTCCTCCTCCTCCTCCCTGAGGCTGCGCACGTGCCTCGGGCCATGCTTTGCGACCCCCCCCCCTTCCCCTATTGGACGCCCCCTATTGGACGCCCCCGTCGGTGCAGGAGCCAAGCGCTGGATCGAAGAGGGAGGAGGAGGAGGAGGAGGAGGAGGAGGAGGTGGAGAGGAGGAGGAGGAGGAGGAGGAGGAGGAGGAGGAGGAGGAGAAGGAACAGGAGGAGGCGGAGGAACAGGAGGAGGAGGAGGAACAGGAGGAGGAGCAGGAGGAGGAGGAGGAGGAGCAGGAGGAGGAGGAGCAGGAGGAGGAGCAGGAGGAGGAGGAGGAGCAACCGCTGGATCGAAGTGGTGGGGACAGCCGTCAAACCGAAGCACGGGATCAGCTCGAGCAGGCCCATGAGTCAAAGATGGCTCCATTCGCGGGCTTCTCGATGCGAGAGCGGACTGGAAGTTTGCTGTGTGGTTGTCTTGGGATCCTCCTGCGGCCCCCCTGGGGCCCTCTTGGGGGCCCTCCGCGGCCCCTCATCGATAAAACTACGAAGCCCGGTGACGTCGCTCGTTTGGGTCGCCCCCGTCGGAGCCGCCCCGTCGGAGTCCGAACAATCGCCTCTTGGGGTGCTCTTTGGGTCGAGGAGGAGGCGGAGGAGGAGGAGGAGGAGGAGGAGGAGGAGGAGGAGGAGGGAGGAGGAGGAGGAGGGAGGAGGAGGAGGGGGAGGAGGACCTCCTCGTCCTCCCTTCTCCCCCGTCCTGCATGTGGTAGCAGTGGTGGGAGATGTGCCCATCGCTTCGGCTGCGCGAGTCCATGTCGGCGCTTCACCGCTTTCCGCACCTTGCGGGGGCGTCCCTCTCGCGGGGAGTGTTATCAAACTTGCAGGCGCCCTCAGCGCCGTCTCACCTGCGGCGCGCGGCCCGCGGGCGTGCGCGAAAGCAGCGCGGCCCCACCGAGTTTTCCGGGGGTCCGCCGCGCCCGTGTCATTGCTGGACAGTGCGGCGCTCGAGCGCAGACCCAGCGCTGAAGCGCTTCGTCGTTTTGAAGCCACCAGGCTGGGCGACGCCCTCTCGGTGACAGGGCAAGCCTCTCCTCCTCCTCCTCCTCCTCCTCCTCCTCCTCCTCCTCCTCCTCCTCCTCCTCCTCCTCCTCCTTCCTCCTCCCCTCCACTCCGCGAGTGGGCGTCGCACGCTGAGTTTTTCCATGCGGCTCCTCGAAGGACGACGCCGTCGAGGCTTTTGCGGCGTCCTGCCCCCTCCGCGGAGCCGCTTCAGAGCCAGGGCTTTGCACTTTCGATGATGATGATGATGATGATGATGATGATGATGATGATGATGATGATGATGATGATGATGATGATGATGATGATGATGATGATGATGATGATGGTGGTGATGATGCTGATGCTGATGCTGATGCTGATGCTGATGTGAAGATGAGGATGAGGATGCGGAGACGATGACGATGACGTTGACGATGGGACGATGACGATGACGTGACGATGCTGATGTGATGCTGATGCTGATGCTGATGTGATGGTGCTGATGGTGCTGATGATGCTGATGATTGCTTGTGATGCTGCTGATGCTGCTGATGCTGATGCTGATGTGATGCTGATGATGATGATGATGATGATGATTGATGATGGTGGTGATGATGCTGATGCTGATGCTGATGTGATGATGATGCTGAAGATGAGGATGAGGCATGAGGATTGATGGAGGGGGATGACGATGACGAGACGATGACGATGACGATGACCCCGATGCTGATGCTGGTGATGAGCTGATGCTGATGGTGCGCTGCTGATGCTGCTGATGATGCTGATGCTGTGCTGATGCTGATGCTGATGATGAATGATTGATGATGATGATGAGATGATGATGATGCGATGCTGCTTGCTGATGCTTGATGCTGATGCTGATGTGATGCTGATTGCTGATGCTGCTGATGCTGCTGATGCTGCTGATTGCTGATGCTGATGCTGATGATTTATGATGATGATGATGATGATGATGATGATGATGATGATGATGATGATGATGATGCTGGTGGTGATGATGCTGATGCTGATGCTGATGCTGATGCTGATGCTGAAGATGAGGATGAGGATGAGGATGACGATGACGATGACGATGACGATGACGATGACGATGACGATGACGATGCTGATGCTGATGCTGATGCTGATGCTGATGCTGATGGTGCTGATGGTGCTGATGATGCTGATGATGCTGCTGATGCTGCTGATGCTGCTGATGCTGATGCTGATGCTGATGATGATGATGATGATTGATGATGATTGATGATGATGATGATGATGGATTGATGATGATGTGATGATGTTGATGATGATGATGATGATGATGTGATGATGATGATGATATGAGGTTATGAGCCCAATGAGCTCTATGAGCCCATGAGCCCTATATAAACCCTATGGACGTCCCATGAGCCCCAGGGGCTCTTGAGCCCAGTGAGCCCCATGAACCCTAGGAACCCTATGGGCCCATGAGGCCCCATGAAGCACTATGAGCCCATGAAGCCGCATGAGTGAGCCTGCACGCCCGATGAGCCCTACGAGCCCTCTGACCCCACTGAGGCCCCGAGCCTTATGAGCCCCATGAGCCCTACGAACCATATGAGGCCCCCGAGCTCATGGGCCCGATGAGCCCCATGAGCCGTATGAGCCCAGCGAGCACTCATGAGACCTATAAGCCCTGTGACCCCCGTGTGCCCGTAGCAGCACCGAGGGACCCATGGGCCCTCTGAGCCTCATTGAGCCCGATGACCCTTATGAGTCCCACAACCCCTAGACCCCATGAGCCCTACGACCCCCATGAGCCCCATGAGCCCGATGAGTCTTATGGGTCTTATGGCGCCTATAAACCCTATGAGCCCCAGTAGCCCTATGAGCCCTACGAGACCCGTGCCTCCTATGAGTCCCGTCAGCCCCATGAGCCTTATACTCCCCATGGGCCGCATGAGCACTATGAGCCCCATGGGCCCCATGAGCCCTACGGGCTCCATGAACCGTATTACTCCAACGAGCCCTATGAGCCCAATGAGGTTGAAGAGCACTACGAGAGCTCAGTGAGCTCTCTGAGTTCCTTGAGCCTCATGAACCTAACGAGCTCTTTGCGCCCTATGCGCTTGAGGACCCCCCTGAGGTCCATGAGCCCTACGGACACCGCGAGTCCCAGCCGCGAGAGTTCCGGGGGCCTTCTCTGCCCAGTTTGCTCCATGATCTGGCTGCTCCGAGCTCCTCCCGGCTGTGACGACGACCGATACCATCGCGCCCCTCTGGCGCCTTGCGACCAAGATTTTAAAGGCGAAGCGCAGCGAGCCGGTAAAATCTTGGATATATATATATATGTATATATGTGTGTGTATATATGTATGTATGTATGTATGTATGTATGTATGTATGTATGTATGTATGTATGTATGTATGTATGTGTGTGTGTGTGTATGTATGTATGCTGTATGTATATATGTAGTTGTATGTATGTATGTATGTATGTATGTATGTATGTGTGTCTGTATGTGTGGTGTGTATGTATGTATGATGTATTGTAGGTATGTATGTAGTATGATGTAATGTATGTAGTAGTATGTGTGTATATATTATATATTTAGATGAGTGGCCTTCGCCCATACCGCCACCGAACCTGGATTGTGGGTTCAGATGCCTCTTGGATGTTCCTTTGGACTTCGTCGATGCCTCTCGGGGGCTTCCTGGGGGCAGTTTGGAGACCTCTGGGGGGCTGTGTCGGGGCCTCTTGGTGCACCTTTTGGGCTTCTTGGGGGCCTGCTGGGGCCTCGTGGTGGCCTCTTGGGGGCCCTTTTGGGGTGCCTGTTGGGGCCCCTCTGGGTGCCCCCTCGGGGCGGAAGGCTCGGATTTTCGGTTCGTGCTCCCCCCTCTCAGGCCGTCATGGGGCCCGCTTGGGTTGCCTTGGGGCCTTCTCGAGGGCCTCTGGGGCCGTCTTGCAGCGGTCGTGGGGGGCCTCCTCAAAAGTCGTGTATGACAAACGTGTGCATTTTACGCAGGGGAACCAGATGACGTTTGCGTTTGGGGTCACTCTTGGCGGTGCTCGTATTCGTGCACGGCCGCGCGGGCAGCGGCAAATCGACATTGGCAACTTACGTCACTGCGGAGACTGAAACGCTGGGAAAGTACGTCGTCAACGTCGCCACCACTGGGGTCGCAGCTCTCCAACTGCCAGCCGGTGCTACGGCTCACTCCGTGTTCAAGATTCCATTGACCGACGAAGACGCCGTCGCATGCTCGCTGGGAATGCAGACGCAGCAGGCCGCGGACCTCGCCCGCTCGGCTTTGATCCAGTGGGACGAATGGCCGTCGGCCAAGCGGACTTCCTGGGAGGCCGTCCTTCGTTTGCTCGCCGACCTGCGGACGGCGTTCCCCGATTCGTACGTGCAGAAAACATTCGTCTGCCACGGTGACTTCCGCCAAATCCCCCCCGTCGTCAAGGGGGCCACCCGACAGAGCATCGTGAACATGAGCGTCCGTCAGTCTCCCTCCTGGTCCAACTTCACCACGTTTGAGCTTCGCACCAGCCATCGACAAAGCGTCGATCCCAAATACGCCGTCTGGATTGAGACCGTCGGGAACGGCACCGCGCCCGCTACGCACCGGTTGGCTGACGAACCAGGTTACGTCGAATTGTCTCTCTGCGACCTCGTGCCCGACGACGCCGCTGCCATACAGTTCGCTTTCCCGCACCTCAACGACCCGCACGACTGCGCCAAGTCGAAGATTATGGCTACCACGAACGACGTCGTGAACACCATCAATTCCACAGTACTGGAAACATTGGTGCAAACATACCGACTGACCAGGTTCACCCGTTGCAGTGCCGACTCCCTCGACGTCGATGGGTCGGACTGCGAGATTGAATCCCACGTCACCATGGAGTTTCTGAACATGCAGGACGAACACGGCGTGCCGCCCCACCACTTGACGTTAGTCGAAGGCGCGCTCTACGAATTAATGCGGAACTTCAGCCCAACCGACCGGCTCATGAATCATACGCCCGTCCTGCTCCGGAAAGTGTACGACCGGCATGTTCTCGTGGAAACTTTGGACGGACGTCAATTCCCATTGCCGCGGATATGCTTCCGCTGGTCGCTCGCGCGCGGCACCGCCGTAATGTGCCGCAGGCAATTCCCGTTGCGCCCCGCCCACGCGTCGACGTTCAACGGCTCCCAAGGCTCCACGCTCACAAGGTGCGTGGTGGATGTTCGGAAAAGCCCCTTTTCCCATGGGCACCTCTACGTCGCTCTCGGTCGGGTGCACTCCCGCAGCACTATCAGGGTGCTTGCCGATGCCGCTCGCCTGTCTCCCGCAGGCCACGCCCTGACGAAAAACGTCGTGTGGCCCGAGTTACTACTCGACGGGACCCCGCCGAGCAAAGCGAAGGCACTTCCTCGTCCAGTATTGCGTAAACGCCCAGCGTCCTCAGCGCCGAATGCGGGCCGAAAGCGGCCCGCAGCCGCATGAACAATTCCTCTCTCCGACGCTCCTCCCCGCGAGACCGTTCCTTCCCCTCCTCTAGCCTCTCCTCAGCTTGCACCCCGCGGCCCCGTTCATCCCCCGTGTCACGCCTCTTTGCGCCCTCCCCTGCCCAATGACACCAATGATCCCCCCCCCCCACACCCTACGAACCCTATGGGCCCTATGAGCCCCCTGACCACGATGAGCCCTATGAGCCTATGAGCCCTCGAGCCCCTTGAGCCCTGTGAGCCTTATGAATTCTATAAGCCCTATGCTCCTTATGAGCCCTGTGAGCCCGTAGACCCCTACGAACCCTACGGCCACTATGAGTCCAATGAGCCCCACGAGCCCTACGAGCACCATGAGCCCTTCGAGCCGCATGAACCCTAAAAGCCCTATGAGCTCGATAACCCACGTGAGCCCCGTGAACCCCATCAGCCCCAAACCCCCTGTGGACCCTTGAGCCCTGCAAGCCCTATGGCCCCCATGGGCCCCATGAGCCTAATGAGCCGTACGAGCCCCATGAGCCCTTCGAGCTCGATGCGCCCTATGACCCCGATGCGCCCTATGAGCTCTGCGACCGGTGTGACCCAGATGAGCCGTACGAACCCTCCGAGCCCTCTGGGCCCTGTCAGCCCCATGAGCCCTGAGCCCCACGGCCCCATTAGCACCATCAGCCCTATGAGCCCCTTATGAGCCCGATGAGCCCTACCAGGCATATGAGCCCTATGCGCCGCACACGCCACATCACCCCCATGAGACGTACGAGCCCCGTGAGCCCCATCAGCCGTATGAGCCCCGTGAGCCCTACGAGCCCTATGAGCCCTACGAGTGACACGAGCCCTACGACCTCAATAAGTTCGTGTGCGCCCCATGAGCCCTACGAGCCCCATGAGCCCTATGAGCCCTATGACCCCTATGACCCGTGTCAACCCTATGGGCCGAAGACGCCCCACGAGCGCCACTCCGTCCTTTTTGCCACCCTGCCGCGCTTCTCACCAACAGTCCCTGTTTCACCTCGTTTCACCGTCCGGCTCCGCTTCGCTGTCAGCGATCCCGGCACCCTCCATGGCCCCCCAAAAATGTATTGATCGATTGCCATTGCCGTCTGAAGCGATCCGCGTTGCAACAGTCTGCACACGAGCCAACATCATTGGGTGCATGCTCTCCTGTTGGCCCCCACGTCTCCTTGGATATACTTGGCAAGAGTGATGAAGAGAGAGAGAGAGAGAGAGAGAGGGAGAGAGAGCGAGACAAACATATATATATATATATACACATGCATGTGCGTATACTATGCAGAGAGAGAGAGAGAGAGAGGGAGAGAGTGAGAGAGACACACAGACAGAGAGAGAGAGAGAGATGGAGACAGACAGAGAGAGACAAAAACAACAACCAGAGAACGAGGAGGATGAGGAGGAGGAGGAGGAGGCAGCTACCGGCACGACTGACTTCATGCGCCCTATGATCCCTATGAGCCCCACGAGCTTCATGACCCGTATAACCCCGGATGACCCCCATGCGGTCTATGAGCCCACTAAATCTTATGGGCCCTGTCAGCCTTATGACCCGTATGAGCCCTACGAGCCCTATGACCCGTACGACTCCTTATGACCCCCATGAGCCCTATGAGCATTACGGGCCACATGAGGCCCCATGAGCCCTATGACATTTTTCTGCCCAGTGAGCCCCGGGAACCCTATGAGCCCTAATTACGATCCCTATGAGCCCTACGAGGCCTATGACCCCTATGAGCCCTACATTCCCCGTCAGTTCTGTCAGCACTATGAGCCCCATAAGTCCCATGAGCCCTACGGGCCGCGCGAGCCTCATGACCCCAATGAGCCTACGACCCCTACGAGTCCTACGACCCTGCGAGCCCCAGGAGCCCTGTTAGCCCCATGAACCCGATGAGCCCTTTACCCCATGCGCCCGAAAAGCCCCACGAGCCCGGTGAGGCCCAGCAGACCTATGAGCCCTGCAACCCTGATGAGCCCCATGAGCCCTATGAGCCCCGTCGGCCCCATGGGCACCACAATCCCTATGAGCCCTACGAGCCCGAAGTGCCCTGTGAGCCCAACAAGCCTCATGAGCCTTACGACACCCGCATGCGCCTGCTGAGCCCTATGAGCCATCTGAGCCTCATGAGCCCTATGAGCCCTATGGGCCCTATAAGCACTACGGGCCCCATGAGACCCCACGAGCCCTGCGAGCCCTGTGGGCCCTACAAGCCGTGCGTGGCCCTGTGGCCCCCACGCGCCCCATGAGCTTACGAGCCCTACGAACCCACACGCCCTACGACCAATATGAGGCCCACGAGCCCCATGACCCTTCTGAGGTCCATCAGCCCCGTGAACCCATGAGCTCGACGAGCCCTACGAGCCTTACGAGCTTTATGCGCCATAGGAGCCCTACAAGCGCCGTAGGCTCTATCAGGAATCCTCTATTAGCCCTATGACCCCATGAGCCGTACGAGCCCTACGCGCCCTACGAGCCCTCTGAGATCTACGCGCCCCATGAACTCCAGGAGACCTATGACCCGTACGAGCCTATGAGCTCCCTCACCCCCGTGAGCCCCATGGGCCCTACGACCCCATTGGGCCCCATGAGCCTTCCGAGACCCCTATAAGCCCTCCGAGCACCATGACCCCGTGAACCCTATGAGCCCTACAGGTCTGGGGAGCCCTATGAGCTCACGACCCCCATGGGCCCTCCGAGTCTATAAGCCCCAAGAGCCCCACGAGCCAAACGAGCCCTATGAGCCCTACGCGCCGTACGAGCCCTGCGACCCCCACGAGCCCCATCAGCCCTATGAGCCCTACGAAACCCACGAGCCATACGACCAATATGAGCCCCACAAGCCCCAAGACCCTTCTGAGCCCTATCAGCCCCGTGAGCCCATTAGCCCTACGAGCCCTACGAGCCCTAAGCGCCCCAAGAGCCCTGCAAGCCCCGAACGCCCTATAAGCCCTATGACCCCCATGAGCCCTCCGAGCCCCACGAGCCTTACGAGCCCTCCGGGCCCTACGCGCCCCACGAACCACTGGACATTTACGACCCGTATGAACCTTATGAGCCCCATCAGCCCCGTGAGCCCCATGAGCCCTATGAGCCCATTGAGCCCCATGAGTCGCCGACACCCCATGAGCCCCATGAGCCCTATGAGCCCTACGGGCCCTGGAAGCCCTATGAGCCCTACGACCCTCATGGGCCCTGCGAGTCCATCAGCCCCACGTGCCCCAAGAGCCGCAAAGGCCCTACGAGCCCTACGAGCCCTGCGAGCCGTACGAGCCCTCAGAGCCCCACGGGCCCCTTGAGCCCTATGAGCCCTAAAACCCCACGACCTCTACGACCATCAGCCCGATGAGCCCTGTGAGCCCTCTAAGCCCTGTGAGGCCCATGAGCCCCTATCCCCCATGAGCCCACCAAAACCTCTGATGCGCCACGCTGTCGCGCAGGCAGGAATCACAATTTTCATCAGCATCGTCATCATCATCCCCTTCATCATCACCATCATACTCATCATCTTCATTGTCATTGCATCCTTCTGACTTCAGCATCGACCGCACCATCTCCGTCATCGTCGTCGTCATCACCAGCGACATCATCATCATCACCATCATCAGCAGCATCATCATCATCATCATCATCATCTTCATCATCACAGCCCATTCCCGGCTCAAGCGGACATCCACCCGTTGTACACGGCCGCCGCTACATTTCGACGGCATGGCCCCGAAGCTCAGCACCATGAAGGCGAGCAAGAAGACCCAGTCGAACATCCGTCTGGATCCGATCCACCTCAGAGCAGCCGCGACCTCCGCCCCAACGACACAGTCGCGCAGTGGCGGGGACCGTGCGACGCTATACACGCTCCTCGTGTCCCTCGAACCCATCGACGTCGGGGCCCAGAAGAACGCTGGTGGAAGGCTCGTGATCGCCGACATGGCGAGCGTCCGGGCCGGCAAGCCAGCATACAACCACGGATTGTCTACCCTCGCCAGCCGCCCGAAAGACACGATGGCTCTCCCAAACGCCCCCCGCGGCACCGTCACCGCCACGGAGAGTCTGCTGCCACCAGGCTCGAGCACAAACCCGTTCTTGAACATCAGCTGGGCCTACGTCAAAACAACGTACGGGACGACAGCTCCAACGGCAGCAACCTCTCAGAAACACGTGGCCGACCACGCAGTTGCGCTGCTCGACAAAGCGTTCTTGAAGGCGAAGGTGGAAGTGCCAGCTCAGGACAACAAAGCCGCGTGGCAAGCGACCGCCGAGGTACTCAATAATCGCGTCAAGATCCAGCGGACAGGGACGACCCTCCAAGGCGCGAGGTTCAGCATCAATGAGCTCACCAATGTCCACGTGAAGGTAGCCAGCAACATGCACAAAGCCGCCGTGCAGGCCATCATGAAATACGCCTCCCAGTACCCGAGCATCATCACCACGGAGACCGTCCACCCCGGGGCTGCGACGACCTCGTCACCCGTCATCGCTGGCGACGCGAAGACCACGAAAGCCACGAAGAACACGGCGGTGGGGAAGGCGAAGCCCGACAAGTCCACGGCCGCGAGGAAGATGGCGGTCCGGAAGCGCCCCTCCTCCAGGTGAGTGCCCTGGCCGACCGTACTCGCACGCGCGATCCGGCCGTGCAACGCAGCCGAGCGAATGCCAGGCACCACGTCGCATTCGATTGCTCCGCCGTCACTCGCATCACACGGGTGCCCAAAAACATCCATCGCCCCTGTCTGATCACGGCGTCGATTTGGTCGCATCCGTCGCGCGAGCCGACGCGGCCTGAACCCTATGACCGCCATGGCCGCCCCAGGACCTCGGAGCCCTATGGCCTCGGTGAGCCCTACGAGCCCTATGGCCTTATGACCCCGGCGAGCCTCGCGAGCACCTGTGAGCCACATGAGCCTTACGACCCCTATGAGCCCTATGAGCCCCATGGGCTTTATGAGGTCTATGAGCCCCATGAGCTCTATGAGCCCCATGAACCCTATAAACCCTATGGTCCCATGAGCCCCATGAGCTCTATGAGCCCAGTGAGCCCCATGAACCCTAGGAACCCTATGGGACCATGAGCCCCATGAGCACTATGAGCCCATGAAGCCGCATGAGCCCTGCACGCCCGATGAGCCCTACGAGCCCTCTGACCCCAATGAGGCCCCGAGCCTTATGAGCCCCATGAGCCCTACGAACCATATGAGGCCCCCGAGCTCATGGGCCCGATGAGCCCCATGAGCCGTATGAGCCCAGCGAGCACTCATGAGACCTATAAGCCCTGTGACCCCCGTGTGCCCGTAGCAGCACCGAGGGACCCATGGGCCCTCTGAGCCTCATTGAGCCCGATGACCCTTATGAGTCCCACAACCCCTAGACCCCATGAGCCCTACGACCCCCATGAGCCCCATGAGCCCGATGAGTCTTATGGGTCTTATGGCGCCTATAAACCCTATGAGCCCCAGTAGCCCTATGAGCCCTACGAGACCCGTGCCTCCTATGAGTCCCGTCAGCCCCATGAGCCTTATACTCCCCATGGGCCGCATGAGCACTATGAGCCCCATGGGCCCCATGAGCCCTACGGGCTCCATGAACCGTATTACTCCAACGAGCCCTATGAGCCCAATGAGGTTGAAGAGCACTACGAGAGCTCAGTGAGCTCTCTGAGTTCCTTGAGCCTCATGAACCTAACGAGCTCTTTGCGCCCTATGCGCTTGAGGACCCCCCTGAGGTCCATGAGCCCTACGGACACCGCGAGTCCCAGCCGCGAGAGTTCCGGGGGCCTTCTCTGCCCAGTTTGCTCCATGATCTGGCTGCTCCGAGCTCCTCCCGGCTGTGACGACGACCGATACCATCGCGCCCCTCTGGCGCCTTGCGACCAAGATTTTAAAGGCGAAGCGCAGCGAGCCGGTAAAATCTTGGATATATATATATATATATATATGTATATATGTGTGTGTATATATGTATGTATGTATGTATGTATGTATGTATGTATGTATGTATGTATGTATGTATGTATGTATGTGTGTGTGTGTGTATGTATGTATGTTGTGTTATGTATGTATGTATGTATGTAATGTATGTGTGTAATGTATGTGTGTATATTATATTATATATTAATATATAATTTATATAGATGAGTGGCCTTCGCCCATACCGCCACCGAACGGATTGTGGGTCAGATGCCTCTTGGATGTTCCTTGGACGTTCTCGAGGGGGCTTCATGGGGGCAGTTTGGAGACCTCTGGGGGGCTGTGTCGGGGCCTCTTGGTGCACCTTTTGGGCTTCTTGGGGGCCTGCTGGGGCCTCGTGGTGGCCTCTTGGGGGCCCTTTTGGGGTGCCTGTTGGGGCCCCTCTGGGTGCCCCCTCGGGGCGGAAGGCTCGGATTTTCGGTTCGTGCTCCCCCCTCTCAGGCCGTCATGGGGCCCGCTTGGGTTGCCTTGGGGCCTTCTCGAGGGCCTCTGGGGCCGTCTTGCAGCGGTCGTGGGGGGCCTCCTCAAAAGTCGTGTATGACAAACGTGTGCATTTTACGCAGGGGAACCAGATGACGTTTGCGTTTGGGGTCACTCTTGGCGGTGCTCGTATTCGTGCACGGCCGCGCGGGCAGCGGCAAATCGACATTGGCAACTTACGTCACTGCGGAGACTGAAACGCTGGGAAAGTACGTCGTCAACGTCGCCACCACTGGGGTCGCAGCTCTCCAACTGCCAGCCGGTGCTACGGCTCACTCCGTGTTCAAGATTCCATTGACCGACGAAGACGCCGTCGCATGCTCGCTGGGAATGCAGACGCAGCAGGCCGCGGACCTCGCCCGCTCGGCTTTGATCCAGTGGGACGAATGGCCGTCGGCCAAGCGGACTTCCTGGGAGGCCGTCCTTCGTTTGCTCGCCGACCTGCGGACGGCGTTCCCCGATTCGTACGTGCAGAAAACATTCGTCTGCCACGGTGACTTCCGCCAAATCCCCCCCGTCGTCAAGGGGGCCACCCGACAGAGCATCGTGAACATGAGCGTCCGTCAGTCTCCCTCCTGGTCCAACTTCACCACGTTTGAGCTTCGCACCAGCCATCGACAAAGCGTCGATCCCAAATACGCCGTCTGGATTGAGACCGTCGGGAACGGCACCGCGCCCGCTACGCACCGGTTGGCTGACGAACCAGGTTACGTCGAATTGTCTCTCTGCGACCTCGTGCCCGACGACGCCGCTGCCATACAGTTCGCTTTCCCGCACCTCAACGACCCGCACGACTGCGCCAAGTCGAAGATTATGGCTACCACGAACGACGTCGTGAACACCATCAATTCCACAGTACTGGAAACATTGGTGCAAACATACCGACTGACCAGGTTCACCCGTTGCAGTGCCGACTCCCTCGACGTCGATGGGTCGGACTGCGAGATTGAATCCCACGTCACCATGGAGTTTCTGAACATGCAGGACGAACACGGCGTGCCGCCCCACCACTTGACGTTAGTCGAAGGCGCGCTCTACGAATTAATGCGGAACTTCAGCCCAACCGACCGGCTCATGAATCATACGCCCGTCCTGCTCCGGAAAGTGTACGACCGGCATGTTCTCGTGGAAACTTTGGACGGACGTCAATTCCCATTGCCGCGGATATGCTTCCGCTGGTCGCTCGCGCGCGGCACCGCCGTAATGTGCCGCAGGCAATTCCCGTTGCGCCCCGCCCACGCGTCGACGTTCAACGGCTCCCAAGGCTCCACGCTCACAAGGTGCGTGGTGGATGTTCGGAAAAGCCCCTTTTCCCATGGGCACCTCTACGTCGCTCTCGGTCGGGTGCACTCCCGCAGCACTATCAGGGTGCTTGCCGATGCCGCTCGCCTGTCTCCCGCAGGCCACGCCCTGACGAAAAACGTCGTGTGGCCCGAGTTACTACTCGACGGGACCCCGCCGAGCAAAGCGAAGGCACTTCCTCGTCCAGTATTGCGTAAACGCCCAGCGTCCTCAGCGCCGAATGCGGGCCGAAAGCGGCCCGCAGCCGCATGAACAATTCCTCTCTCCGACGCTCCTCCCCGCGAGACCGTTCCTTCCCCTCCTCTAGCCTCTCCTCAGCTTGCACCCCGCGGCCCCGTTCATCCCCCGTGTCACGCCTCTTTGCGCCCTCCCCTGCCCAATGACACCAATGATCCCCCCCCCCCCACACCCTACGAACCCTATGGGCCCTATGAGCCCCCTGACCACGATGAGCCCTATGAGCCTATGAGCCCTCGAGCCCCTTGAGCCCTGTGAGCCTTATGAATTCTATAAGCCCTATGCTCCTTATGAGCCCTGTGAGCCCGTAGACCCCTACGAACCCTACGGCCACTATGAGTCCAATGAGCCCCACGAGCCCTACGAGCACCATGAGCCCTTCGAGCCGCATGAACCCTAAAAGCCCTATGAGCTCGATAACCCACGTGAGCCCCGTGAACCCCATCAGCCCCAAACCCCCTGTGGACCCTTGAGCCCTGCAAGCCCTATGGCCCCCATGGGCCCCATGAGCCTAATGAGCCGTACGAGCCCCATGAGCCCTTCGAGCTCGATGCGCCCTATGACCCCGATGCGCCCCATGAGCTCTATGACCGGTATGACCCCGATGAGCCCTATGAACGCTCCGAGCCCTCTGGACCCTGTGAGCCCCATGTGCCGTATGAGCCTCACGGGCCCCATACGCACCATCAGCCCTATGAGCCCCTTATGAACCCCATGAGCCCTACGAGCCGTACGGGGACTATCAGCCCTATGCGCCGCACACGCCACATCACCCCCATGAGGCGTACGAGCCCCCTGAGCCCCATCAGCCGTATGAGCCCCATGAGCCCTACGAGCCCTATGAGCCGTACGAGTCCCACGAGCCCTATGACTTCAATAAGTCCGTGTGAGCCCCATGAGCCCTACGAGCCCCATGAGCCCTATGACCCCTATGACCCCTATGACCCGTGTCAACCCTATGGGCCGAAGACGCCCCACGAGCGCCACGAGCTCCATTAACCCAATGAGTCCTCCTCCCTCCCCCTGCTCCTGACGCTCCCCGTCCTTTTTGGCACCCTTCCGCGCTTCTCACCAACAGTCCCTGTTTCACCTCGTTTCACCGTCCAGCTTCGCTTCGCTGTCAGCGATCCCGGCAACCTCCATGGCCCCCCAAAAATGAATTGATCGATTGCCATTGCCGTCTGAAGCGAGCCGCGTTGCAAAAGTCTGTACATGAACCAACATCCTTGGATGCATCGTCTCCTGTTGGCCCCCACGTCTCCTTGGAAAGAGTGGGCGAGAGAGATGAAGAGAGAGATAGAGAGAGAGGGAGACAGAGCGAGACAAACATATATACATTTATATACACATATATACA
>CAUYUJ010010713.1:0-82500 GCA_963575745.1 Prorocentrum cordatum
TTTCCTGCGACATGCGGAGCGTGGACGCTCTTCTACCTTTACGATGACAGCATCTACAAATACGATCACAGCGCCATTTTGGACCCGATCGTGAACAGCACCGCCGCCGCTGGTACGTGCGGCACCGGGCCGCTGGGCGCCCCCGCGAGCGCCTGGCCTGAGCAGCACCAGGGGCCCCGCCCCACGCGCTGCCCCCCTGGGACTTCGACGGCTACTACGACGTCTACGACGAGTATCAGCATGTCTCCTACGAGCACGCCCTCGTCAACTACGACACATGCATCGCAGTCGAACACCGATGTTGCCGCAGCTGAGATGACTCCTGCGTCCTCCGGCCACGCCTCGCACCGCATGCAAGTTCAGCTACGAGGGCTACCATCACTCAACATGACGCTTGCGGGCGACTGTCGTACAGCATATCCTCGATGGTACCCTGTCCTCAGCTTGTCCTCGGCCGTCGTGCAGCATATCCTCGACAGGGCCGCTGGCAAGGCCCAGGCACGCAGTGGCGGCTTCAGCCCCGCTGTCGTGCCCCGCTTCAGCCCCGCGAGTCCCACTACCCCTCTGTGCGCCAGGGGCGAACCCGAGGAGGACCCCGCTTTCTGGCACCTGATGAACATCCGAGCACGGCTCATACCGTGCGCCGCGGCGTGGGCACCAGGTGAGGACCATCAGGACGTGTACTGGGCATGGCTCGAGGACTGCGTCCCGCACATCCTGGCGACGCTCCATCTGCCACAGTACGACCACTTTTTCCAGGAGGATTCCGCGGAGAAAAACTACGCCCTGCGCCACCGCACCGCGTTCGACATGTGCGAGGATATCTGGCACAGAGCGGGCCCCGACAGACAGCGCACCAACCGCAACCTCACTCGTATCCAGGGCAGCCCCGAGTACCCCACCCGCTACTTTGGCCTCCTTCTGGAATACCAGGGCGCTCGTGCCCAGCTCGTCGGCCCTGAGGCTTTCGCGGCACCACTGCCGCCATACCTCTCACGGGCCCACGCCTTGCTGCCAAGAGGCCTCCCTCCGCCCGACCAAGACGCCCTGGCGTATCTCGCGGATGCCATCCTGCACCACCCGCCAGACCTGCAGCCGCTTGTCGAGGCGGAGCTCGCCGCGGCACCGATGGAACCGCTAAACCTACCACCGCCAGCTGGCCCCCTCGCCCAGAACGCCACGTGTGACCAGCCCGCGGCCGACGCCGAACCGCTTCTGCTCCAGCACATCGCGGCCAGCGATATCAGCAACATATCCCTGGACTCGTTCCACGTGGCGGACGATAGCCAGAACGACTCCATCCACGACACGGAAACCCAGGACCTCGACGGCACGACACCGCCAGGTGACACGGCCCAGTGCGACCGTGACAGCGAACCCTACACAGGGCGCCCCCTGTCGCACAGCAGTGCGCCCATCAACTCGGCCCAGGCCGACCCCAGCGCACAGCTCAGCGACGCCGAAGGCGCCACCGCCGCCGACGAGACAAGCCATTCCACTGCACTGCCAGCTTTCACCAGCCCGCGCAGTGGCGGCTTCAGCCCCGCTGCGGCATTGGCTGGATCTGGGCGTCTTCAGACCTCAGGTGGCAGGACCCCGCCCCGCACCCTTGTCTGCCGAGCTAACGCGACTGACTCCAACTCCAGCGCCGTCGACCACTGGCAGGCTGGCATCGACAATGATCCCATCGAGGACGCGAGCCCTGACGCCAGCGGCTCCTACGAGGTCCCGCACAGCGCAGCGGCCTCCCGACGCTGCGGCTGTCTCATCTGCGTCTTCGTGGCCACGTATGCCATCGTGGTAGCCATGCCGTACAAGGACCAGATCGACGGGTACCTGCCGACACCGAGCCGAGACCCCAGCTACCGGCAGCGACGACGCCGTGAAGCTGCGGCACCAGGCCCATCCGTGTCCACTACGCCCCGACGCACAACGGCATACGACGCCGCGCCCGCCCTGTGGGGTATTCTCAAGTGGACCAGTGCCGAACTCAGAGACACCGTCTTGGGCGGAGCCAGCGCAGTCGGGTCTAGCCTCTGGGGTGCCCTGAAATGGGCCAGCGGCAAACTCGGAGCTATTGCCACAGGCGGAGTGGTTTGCGGTCTTCTCCTGGTCGGCGCCAAACTTCTCGCTCAAGGAGCCGTCGGACACGTAGGAGCCCGCATCTGTGCGCGCGCCCTGGACTCACCCACGGCCCAGTGGTGCCTCCGCTGTTGCCAACCGACCAGGAGGCCGTGCGATGAGGCCACACACACAAGGCCGCGCACGCATCCCGACGACCCCGAGAGTCAGCACGTGCACTCTCTTCGACACCCGCTGCTACAGGAACACTATGTTGCTGCAGTTGCCGCCGCAGTCGCCGAGGTCACCACCGCCACCACCGCCGCCATTGTTGAAGTCACTGCCGCGGTATCGCGAGCCTCGTCTGTCGCACCACGGTCGACTAGCCCGCCCCCGCGAGACGGCCCCACAAGCGGCGCGGCCTATGGCAACCCGCCGACTCACGAAGACGCCACAGCTCAGGCCACCGATGCCGAGGCAAGTGAAACACGTGAGCGCACCCTCGACAGGCCGTGGTCCATCTTCCGACATGCAGATGCTCGTGGTTCCTCTTCCGACATGGACACCCACCCACCACGACGGCGAGCACGCTACGCATCACCCGCCAGGCCCCAGGCGCCTCCAGGCCCTGGTACGCCCCACCCAGCCCTCAGGCCACCGACGCGCAACTTACGCACCACCATCCAGCGCGACCCAGCGGTCCCCGTGCCGCCGACGAGCATCCTCACCTCCCTGTACCAGAACGGCTTTGCGCTTGGTAACAGTGGCGTGACTACAGAGGACATCAAAGACGCCCTGCGACTCTACGACCATCCTCGATTCACCCATGACCCAACGCTCCAAGCGTTGGTGCCGTGGACTGACATCATGCAGAGGCCCCCGAACCGACTCACCTGGGTGCTGGAAGACTCGGGCGGGAACTCAGGCGAGACGATCTTCCCCTACCTCACGTGGGACCTCCGTAAACCCACCACTGACACGCCCACGGTCTTCTGGCACGGGACCCGCGGCGACCTTGCGGCTCGTCTCGCTTTCAACGGAGGTCACCTCCTGCCGGGCCCCCGCCGTGAAGCGAAGGGTCGAACCGCCACAAAAGTCGGCCGCACGTACGTGAGTGTGCACCCGTCGCTGGCCGCGTGGTACGCGGTGCCGCCTCACCCGCCCTGCAGCCTCGAAGACGACACCCTCGCCTGGGGACCCATCGCGCTCTGGATGTGCGAGGCTACCAAACCGCCGAGCGGTGAGAACTGGCACAACTTCGTGAAAGCGTGAAAGGGGAGGCTCACGGAGCGCGCCTCATCTACCCACGGGTCCTGGGCCTCCTCATCCGCATGGACTGGTGTGCCCCCACCGAAGCTGCCTCTAGGTGCCGTGCCCTCCCACACACCTATGGCATGGGCGACTGTGCGCACGCCCTCCACATTGCCGGCTTCGATCACCCAGACCTCCGCGAGGCGGCTGAAGCCCGCGACAGGAAGCAAACACCTGGCGCCGGCTGGACACCGCGGCAGCGTGGCCACCGCCGCAGGCACTATACTCGCCAGAGGCAGCGCGAGCATGGGCTACACAGCACTTCGACACTGAAGCAGCCACCAGGGCCGACCCCGACCAGCCCCGTCCGCGCGCCTCGCTTCGCAAGCTCCAGCTGGACCCGCAGCCACTGATCGACCTGGTGTACACTGGCTTGCAGGCCGTTCCTGTGCGGGGGCAGTCCGACGTACGAGCGCCGCGCCCCAGCGGCTCCAGCCCTGGGGCCGCATCTGGCCCATCGCACACCTATCAGTCAGGTGCCGCCCTGGGACACAGTCCAGACCGCTCATCGACGACATCGGGAGCCGACGACCGCCGTACGCCGTCCCTCATCAGCGCGGCCGCTGCCCTCGCCCGAGGCCATGCCCGCTCACGGCGATCCGCCTCGCGTTCGTCACGGCAGAGCGGCGGAAACTCCACCTCTCACAGCAGCGACATTGAGACGTGGGAGCACATCGAGACGGAAGAGGAGCCGACCGCCTACCACGTCCTCGCCTTCCACGTCCGCGATGTGCGGGCCCGTGTGAACGCCCCTGGCGTCGAGGTCTGGCTTGACCCGGGCGAGCATCACGATGGCGCCTACTTACCGTGGGGGGCGACCGTCGTGGGCCACCGCGTTATTGACCCTGCGGTTGCGGGTCGCGACGGCTGGGTCATCCTTCACCACGACCATGGCGATACCGCTACCAGGCTCTGGGCACCGACCCAAGTCCACGTCAAGGCGGACGACACTTGGCGCACGGTCATGATCCCAGCGGACCTGGGGCCCCAGTGGATTGAGCGCCATGCTGACGACGCTCGCCTCCCCGCGGAGGTGGTCCGCACTACAGGCCAGTCCTGGTTCGCCGACGTCTGGCCCTTGTGGGATAGACCCCGACCCCACCCAGACGACGCAGTCACCGACGAGCAAGCGTTCCCGCCCCTACCAGGACGCTGGACTTGCCTACAGTGCCGATTCCAATGCTGTCAGTATTGTGCTGCCCGCCGCAACACGCAGCTCGGCACCTCGGGCCAACCAACGTGCCCGGACTGCTCCCTCAGCGGACTACGTGCACCTATGGACTGGTCCACGGACTACTCTTGCAACAGCTGGACGTGTGCGGACAGCACCGACAACAGGGACTCCGACACATGCTGCCTCTCCAGCAGATGCCCGCATCCGCCTCGTCCGCACAGCCAGTTCGACGTCCGTGCCACAGGGATGCCTCCGCACATCCTCGCCCGCCAATACGGCAACGCGCCAGCCCAGCACGACCTCAAGGAACCCCCCCGAGCGCCTTCAGGCCCCGGGGGGGAGCCTCCACACCCAGGCCAAGCAGGATACCAGGGTCAATGGTATCTACCACCGAGGCCGCGTCGCGTCCTCAAGCAGGGATTGCCCGACGGCACGAGGCGGCCACCAGGGTTCACAGGAACGGGGATGCCTGAAGACCCGTCTCCCGACCAACCGCTGTGGAAGGAAGGCTACGTGCTCTTCGGCCCTCACCAGGCCCTCAAGGAGGGTTTCATCTTCAACAAAGCGGTCCGCCGACCTTACTCCCTAGCCATCACCAACATGCACAGGGATCGTGTCACAGTCAGGACCGTCTGCGAGTCTATCGCCGAGCGCATCCACACTACCCGCACGCGCTGGCGAGATGTGTACTGTACTGGGATGCCGAGGGCGGCCCTGGGCCTCAAGCTCTCGACTACGACATGCGCCTCTGTGACGCCATGGTGAGTCGTGCCACGACCGAAGCCGAGTTGAACCACGACCGCAGCAACCGTGGTAGCTTCTGTCTCTATGGACCAGCGCACCAGCGGGCTGTGAACATCACGGTGCTCACCGAGCCGCAGAACATTGACTACGTGCAGCATGTACGGCGCTACTCACCCGTCGGGGAGACGTACCCAGACCATGCCTTCGAGCACGTCTATCAGGGCTGGCGGCGGCCCGACGTGCCGCCCATCCTCCCCGACACCCGCCCGCTCTCGAGAGCCGACCAGCAGCGCTACCAACAGCGCCAGCAGCGCACCCAGCAGCGCGACCAACGTGACGCAGGTCAGCCGAGCACGCCACGAAACCGCTCTCCCGTGCGCGTCCCGACAGGGGACAGCGCGGGGCACGGCGGGGGCGCCGCCTATCACCGCGGCCCCATTGGTGCCAGGCCCGCGGCGGCAGGAGCATCCGCCTCCAGCTACGGCCACGCCCCCCACGCCAGGGTGCACCCAGCGGTCGTCGGCTACCCGCATGCACTCGGGCAGGCTCCCCCACGGGCCACCTCGCCCGTGCCAGGGTCCACGCGTGCCTGGGGCCATTACCCAGGCCGCCACGACAGCACCGCCAGCACCCAGTCCGCAGTGGCACCCCCTGCGGCTCCAGCCCAGGGGGCTGCGCCAAGCCGTGGCAGGACAGGGCGCCCCGAAGGATGGCGCGAGGCGAACGTGCGTGCCTGGCAACCGCGCCAACACACGCCCCCGCCAAACGTGGCCGCAGCGCTGCGCCCTGCCCAGGCAAACCTGCCCCCCCTGAGCGCGAGCGGCAGCCGCTCGTCCCGCTCGTCCTCACGCACACCCAGGCGCACCACAGCGCCTCCCCGCGGCACAGCGAGGGTAGTGCCCACCACGTCAGCCCCCGGCCCGACGCCGTCGACCCTGACCAGGCTGCAGCCTCGGCGGCGGGCGGCACAGGAGGCTCCCGCCCGCCCAGCCCAACACCCTGCGCAGCGCCGATCCGCTCCCCGAGCAGGGCGGACTCTGCGCGCGCTAACGCCCAGGTGGCCTCGCCACGTGACCGCCACACGGGCGGGCGCGTCCTGCGCAGCCGGTCCTACAGCCGCCACAGCTCGCGCAAGCCCCCTGGGAGCTCCACGAGCTCGCCGCCTCGCGAGACTCAGGCTCACGGCCAAGCCTCCGAGGTGGTGCCACGTTTCGGTGCCAGCGCCATCGAACCTGGCCAGGTCGACCTCGAGCCGACGCCGTCCACGGACCAGGAGCTGCCACCGCCCACCCGCGTTGTCGTCGCCTTCGATGAGGCGCCGACCTTCGACCCCTACAAGCACAAGTACTCCGTCAAGGGCCTCGCGGCGGGCTTCGGCGGCGGCTCACCGCTGCCCCCTCCGAGCCACGGCGGCGGCCCCGCCATCTCTGCCGCTGCCGCGGCAGCGGCGGCCCCGCGTGGAGTCAGCCCTGTCCGCAACGCGTGCCTCACGGCAGCGGGCATGGACGAGGCTCAGCGCCAGGCCACCGACCGCGCCGCTCGCCACGCCCAGCTAGTGGCTGACGCGCTGGCAGGGCGTGCGCCGCCGCAGCCACAGGGCCCACCGCCCGAGGCGAGCGCGGAGGGTGCACACGAACAAGCTGTTCCAGCTGATGATGCTCATCACGGCACTGACGGGGCGGGCGCGCCGCCGCAGGACGGACCAGCGGTGTCGCGTGCGCAGTATTTGCGCGCGCGCTGCGCCGCTGCCGCGCCGAGCTGCCGCCGCTGGTTTGCTTTTGCTCTTGAGCTCGGCAGGACGGATCGAGGAGTCGCCTCCCTCTCCCCCTGCTGCCGTCTCACCTCTCCTCCCTCCGTCCCCCACGGTGCAGGAGTGAGGAGGATTTTTCGAGGCAGTTTTGCCGATGTTTATGAACCCCCCCCGGCGCAGCGTCGACCATGCCTTGCCTACACTTTTGGCCCGACGGCGGCTTCAGCCCCGTCCAAGCCAATCTGCCGCGACGCCATGAGCTCCTACTGTGGCCAAGCCTTCTACCTGGGTGACGGCCAGGCTGCCCTCCACCGTGCGGGGCGTGCTAACCCCAGCTCCACCGACGGAGATGGGCCAGGTCGCTCCATCCACCTCGTCAGCCTCAACATCACGAGTCCCCCAGCGAACTGGCCAACCATCACCGCTCTAGGTGTCGACCACAACGCCGCAGTCATAGCTCTGCAGGAGACCCGACATGCCAAGCCTACCAGGCAAGCCATCGCTACCAACGCCGCCAATCCACACCACGGAGGATACCAGGCCAGTCTGGGACCTGACCTGGATCTGGCGCGAGCCCAGCGCAAAGCTGCTCACGGTGGCACGGACCACACGGTCGAGGGCAACACCGGCGCCTCGGGTGGGTCGCCATCCTCTCTAAGGACGCCATCGTCGACTCCACCGTCGACGACACTGCGACCTGTATCGCCACCCTCAAGGCCAAGAAAAGATGGCACGAGGCCTTCCTCCCGCTCTGCACCCAGCACCGCCGCAGGCGGCGACGAAACAACCACGGTCCCGCTGGGATCTACATTGCGAGCCTCTACGGGGTCGCTGGAGGGGACAGCACCGATTTGTCTCGGCTTGCTGATTGCGCCGCCGCGAGGGTCGGCTCAGCCCTGTATTTCATTTGCATGGACGCCAACACGAACATCGACGACAATCCACAGCTGCTGCACATGATGCAGCACGGATGGTTTAACGTCGCTGAAGGTACACCAGACCACACCATGCACACATATGGCAATATCCCTGACTGGGACCGCGTCACCAAGTGCCCCGCACTTCGCGCATCGATTATATCATCGCCAACCAAGCTGCGCGATCCCTTGTCACCGACTTCTGCTATCTGCGTGACTTGCCAGCGAAGTCCCATGTTGGCCTGCAGGTCACACTCGACCTTAGCCGCCTCGATCACACGGCCCCACGCCTTTTGGCCCCCACGCCATACCCTCCAAACGACGGAGCTCATGAGGACCACGAACTCCAGGCACTAGGGACCCACATCGCCGGACGATACCACGACCGCATGGAGCAGGCTGACGCACGCGACGATGTGGAACGCATGTTCGCCCTGGCAAACGAGGCCAGCCATGAGTACCATCTCACCAGGCTGCGGGACCTGCCGCCCCCACCGCCAGACCACCCAAAAAAGAAGGCCCCTACCATGCACGGGCTCACACCCACGTTCGAGGAGCGACCCGCCGTCCCCCGCGCCTTTCCCACCTACGGAGCTTCCACGATTCACATAAACCGCCTCCGCAAGCTCCATCGGCAACTTTGCGAGCTTCGCTTCATCGAACAGCACCATCATATGGACTGCCGTGCTATCCCGCCGTACCTGGCGCAACGCATCGACTGCACGTGGACCGCGGCCCGCCTTCTCTGCCACAAGCTGCGCCCCACGGCCCTCCTGGCCTTTCCTGATGCCTGGACCCCCGACATGCCAGCACCACGCGGAGAGCACCTAGATCGTCTGATCCAAAACCTAGACTCGGAGCTGGCGCGACGTGCAAACCGAGCCAAAGCTGAACGCATCAAGATCTGGCTGAGGGTGTCCGCGAGCCAAGCGGGCGAAAGGCGGCCATATACGCACGGGCTGCCGACTGCTCGCCCACGGCGTATCTCCGCACGCCTACCACTCCCGACGATGCACAGCTCCACTGCGACACCACCGCCTTCAACCCTGACCAAACTAGCACGGACGATAGTGACGCCGACACCGACGCCGGCGGCTTCAGCCCCAGCGACGGTAGTTCGCTCGACACGGACAACGACGACGGCCACACTCGTGGCCCACCACCTGCTCAGGTTCCCGACGCCCTCCCCGCCAACGCTATTGTTGCCAACACCAAAGACATGCTTAAACTCATGGTCGACACCTGGGAGCCCATCTTGGGCAGGTACCGCGCTTGCGCGGGCCATGACGCCGAAGCTATGCCGACGTGGGCGGACTTCTACGACGAATACCGCCAAGAGCTGCCTACGCCATCACCAGCAGCCCCATTCCACCTCACCGACGACCAACTCATCCACTTCATTCGCACCCGTTCACCGCGCCGCGCGGGGGGACTCGACGGCTGGACAACTAAGGAGGCTAAGGAGTTACCCGACGACATCCTTCGCCTCTTCGCCAACGTCTTACGTGCTATGCAACGCACTGGCACCATCCCAGAGCCCCTCCTACACGTGCCAAACCCGTGCCTCCGAAAAGGCCGAGGGGAACTCCCGACGGACCAACGACTTCTCTCGGTTCTTTCCGTTTGGATGTACGCGTGGGAAGCGCCAGCTTACCGTAGCCTCACGACCTGGCGGCAAGGATGGACCCATGCCACGAGCTTCGGCGCTGTTCCCAAAGCCACCATTGGGGATGTCAGCACATCTCTCGCCCTGCGCATCGAACACGCCAGGACTTTACTCCTCCCCTTAGCTGGAGCTGCCCTTGACCGACAGAAGTGCTTCGACTACCTCATCACGGACATCTGTCTAAACCTTGCGCTGCACGCGGGGTGTCCACAAGACATCGTTACTGTCCGCCGAAATTTCTACAGACACCACAAACGCTACATCCGCATGAACGGAGCGTACTCCAGGGGCCTAGCCAGGACAAACGGTCACCTCCAGGGCAGCTCGTGGTCCCTGGATGACATCAAGCTGCTCATGTGCGTGTGGACAAAGAGGCAGCACCGATACGTTCCTCGATCACTCAGCACTACCTTCGTTGACGACAGCAACTCCGCTACCCACACCGCTTCTGAGCTGCAGAAATCTCTCGACGAAACCGCCAAGTTTGATCGATTCTCAGGCCAACGCACGCAGACGCCCGTGTACGGAGGGCGACTATCCGCCTGCCGCGGATTGGCAAGCTCCCGTCGCCGATGCTTATCAAGGCGCGGCATGCCCGATCCCTGGCTGCCAGCGTCTGCACCACGGGCACTGACATTCAAGCACCATCAGGCCCAGCCAAGACTGCCTACAACCACGCCCTCAAGGCGGCTATCCGCCCCAAGGGGAACAAGTGGGTTGAGTTCTGGACTCTCATGGCCGTGTGCGTGCCGGGACACGCCCTTGAGATCGACGCCATCACGCAGCGTGAAGCATTCCTGTGCCTGCGGCGACAAGTTAACCGCGACGTTACACTCTGCGGGCTCGCCAGAGACCTCCAACACCACGTCCAGACCCTGTTTGGTGGAGGACCCGTCGGACGACTCGTCCAGTCGCTCCAGCAGCTCCGATGGACCTGGCCCACATTTGGCATCATGTACGACGACTGGGGCTGCCCGATCAGCTGGCTGAATTTACCCAAAAACGCCTTCCTGCACATGCTGCGGGCCTCACAACGCAGGGCATTTCTGCGGAGGATCAAGCCACGGCGACACGACCTTGGCTACCTCGCCTCTGTCAGACAGGGCCTTGACCTCTTCGCCAGCACGTGGCTCGCCCGAACTAAAGGAGCAGCCAAATGCACTGCCTGGCAGCTGGCGCTCCTCCTGAACTACCTGTCGGGCGGGGAGCACACCCAACAGCGACGATCCCGATCAAACACGTCGGCAGACCCCAGCCCCATGTGCCGCTACTGTGACGAGGAAGAGGAAACTAAGGAGCACACTGTCCGCGACTGTAAGTGCTGGGCCCGAGAAAGACTCCCTCTCACCACCCTCATCAGTGACGACCAGTGGGCCCGTCTTCCGCCGCACACAAGACACTGCGGGCTCTTCGACGAAGACCCAGCCTCCTCGACCTGCAGGCCGACCTCGCGAGGGACCCGCTGCCACAGCCCATCCCGCGGCCCCCCCCTGAGGGTGATCCTGCGGCTTCAGCCCAGGACACCTACACCACCTACCTTGACTACGACACTGGTTGGACATGGGTCTATGCTGCCACGGACGGTGCGTGCACCAACCAAGCCATCCCATTGCTAGCACGAGCGGGTTACGGCGTCTACTACGGCATCGATCACCGCATGAACTACAGCGCACGCGTTCACGGCCTAACGCAGAACGCCCAGGTTGCGGAGACCCTCGCCATTGTCCACCTTACGGCATGTGCCGAACGGCCCGTGCACGTTTTCGTGGACAACCAGGCGGTGGTCGATGGGTTCCAAAGCATCATCGACGGACATCCAGCGCCGCAGGGCACGCACGCGGAGCTCTGGGAAAAGATCCACCGATGTGTTATGGCCAAGCCCAAAATGTTTCGCGTCGAAAAAATCGCCAGCCACCTGGGAGACCTGGGCATCGACCTTGGGCTCATCGGGCCCATCGCGGAGGAGTCCAACCGTCAGGCCGACGCCCTTGCCACAGCGGCGGCACGCACGCACAACCTCCCCGACGACATTGTTGAAGCTGCCAAAACACGACATCGCCAAGCGACCGTGCTTCATGGGGTCGCTGTCGCTATTTACGAGCGCAGACACCGTACTCTGCCGCTCCCACACCGCAGGGCTGGGTTTACAGCAGCGGAACTCAGCAAAATGGAACCGAACCCCCTGCTGTCGGACCAGGCACCACCCGCAGCTGGACCATACATCCCGCAGAACCCGGATGAGCTCTGGGCCGAGGCCCAACGGGCGATGCACGACGAACAGGAGGACGACCCGTTCGGCTTCGGCGGGGGACTGGACTTCCTGGACGACGGGCCAGCCAGCGCCAACCCTGCCCCGTCGGGCAGCCTCTCGACGCCCACCTCGACTCCGCCACCGAGAGCGACATCGCACCCACATGATGACGTCGCTCACCGTCAAGACGCCGACGAGGACCTTTATGATCCCCTCGGATTGAGTGGCAGCATAGACGACGCCCTGCCGACACCCCACGCTGCCGACGATGCCGCTTCATCGAGACGCCACCCGACCACGCGGCCGACCTCCGAGCCCTCGCACGGCATCATGATTGGTCCCCCCGTGCCACCCACCCCGCCCCCCCACCAGCCCCAGCCCGCGGGGGCGGCTCCAGCCCCCCCGCAGGGCATTGAGCCAGTCAGGCCGTCGCACCCCGTCCACGCTTTTACTGTCACTGGGTGCGAGGCTGCGGCTCCTCCGTCCTCACGGGGTGTGGCCCTAGCGGCTTCAGCCCTGGGACCGCGCGTTACCCTCCAGTCGCCTCGCAAGGGCGACGGCCGCCAGCACGCGGATCGCCGCGCCGCGCTGGTCCACCACCTGGCCAGGCGCACCGATGACCTCGTCCTTGCCACGAGGCCCGCGGCCGCAGGCACAGAGCAGCCGCCCCTCACCGACCGCGAAACCGAGCTGTCCCAGTCTATGGCCGCTCTTCAGCAGAGGTGTGCTGCTCTCGCCGCCGACCTTGCCGCTGCTCAAGCCCGTCAAGGCCCGCTGCTCCAGCGCCTCCACCGCGCCGGGCGTGCCTTCGCCGAGCTGCTTACACCCTCGCCCGATGGTGCTGCGCCGCCACTCACCCTCCATGCTATGCTGTCATCGCTCCGCGGCGCTCCGCCTGGAGCCCCGCGCTAATCTCCGCCATTCTGCTTGCCCGTGTGCACGCGTGGCCCCGCGTCCACGGTGTCAGGGCGTGGGGGCGGGGGGTGCCCCGTCCCTGCGCGCCGCGTTGCGGCCAAGCGCCCAACTGGCGGTCTGCCAAGCCGCCTAGCCACGTGTCAGCACGTCGCCTTTCTTGTCGGGGCCTTCTTCGTCACGCGGTCTGACACGTGAGATCTTCACTGTCTGTCCGCCGTCTGTAGCATCAGTCGCATTGCGCCGGGGGAGGGGGTTTGTTGCCCGCCCTCGTTTCTCAAGGCTGCACCGCCGCAAATAGTGTTTGGCGGGTTGTCGCACCGCAGTGCGCCTCGCGGACGGACCCTGGTCCGCCTACTTGTCCGGTCTCTCTCTCTCTCTCTCTCTCTCCCTCTCTCTCTCTCTCTCTCTCTCTCTCTCCTCTCTGCTCTCTTCGCTACTGGCTTCTGACGGAGTCTGGTTAGGTGAGCCTGAGTGTGGGTGAGTCTGAGTATGGGTACGTCTGTGTGTGCCTGACTCTGAAGAAATGAATCTGAGTGTGAGTGAGCTTGTGTATGAGTGAGTCTGGGTGCGAGTCTGAATCCCAATGGTGCCACTGGCAGTGTCTGGCGACTAGGAGGCCCGGGTCGACTCCTCTTTGGGAAGCCAAAATGCTGCCCCTGGCAGCGTTTGGTGACTATGAAGCCCCTGGTGGACCCCCCCTGGGGCTCCCAAATGATGCCCCTGGCAGCGTTTTGCGACCATCAGGCTCTCAAGAGAGACATGTTGGGGAGGCCAAACGGCAATTTTAGCTGAGACGTCCCACCAAAATCGGCGCGAACGGGCTCGTGAGATCAGCCAGGGTGGCTCCCCCTTGGGACTCCCAAACGATGCCCCTGGCAGCGTTTTGTGACCATGAGGCTTTCAAGAGAGACATGTTGGGGAGGCCAAACGGCAATTTTAGCTGAGACGTCCCACCAAAATCGGCGCGAACGGGCTCGTGAGATCAGCCAGGGTGGCTCCCCCTTGGGGCTCCCAAATGATGCCCCCTGGCAGCGTTTTGTGATCATGAGGGCTCTCAAGAGAGACATTGGGGGAGCCAACGGCAATTTTAGCTGAGGGACTGGTCCCACCAAAACGGCGCGAACGGACGGGCTCGTGAGATCAGCCAGGGGGGCTCCCCTTGGGGCTCCCAAGTGATGCCCCTGGCAGCGTTTGTGACATTGCAGGGCTCTCAAGAGAGCATGTTGGGGAGGCCAACGGCAATTTTAGCTGAGACCCGTTCCCAAAAAAAATCGGCGCCGAACGGACCGTGAGATCAGCCAGGGTGGCTCCCCCTTGGGGCTCCCAAGTGATGCCCCTGGCAGCGTTTTGTGATCATGAGAGAGTGTGAGTGTGAGTGAATGTGACTGTGAGTAAGTCTGAGTGAGAGTGAGTCTCATCTTATCTTATCGAGTCCTCTCTTATCTTACCTTTATTACCCTCTATCTTATCTTACCTTGAAATCTCTTATCTTGTCTTAGCTTATCTTATATCAACTCATCTTATCTTATCGCATCACATCTTGTCTTATCTTTTTACTCCATAGGCTGTCTTATCTTATATATTATCTAAAGGCTGCCGCCTCTGCCGCCGACCCCGGAGAAATTCAGGGAGGCACAGTTGCTTAGTGGGTTTGGCTGAACGCGCTTTGCTTTTCCGTATACGTGTTTCCGATAAGTCGGGCGGCCATCCTGGAGGTTCGCGTTGCGCTCCTCCTCGTCGTCCTTCTCCGCAGATGGTCTTTGGTTTGTATTCACTGTCCGTTGAAGAATTCCTACGGATTACATCGAATTCTTGTGGATTCCTACGGACTCCCGAAGATTATGGTGGATTCCTGCGGATTCCTCAATGTTCCTGTGGATTCCTGGGGATTCCTGGGGGTTCCTAAGGATCTCTATGGCTTCTGAAGGTTCCTATGGATTTCTAAGGATTACGAGGGATTCCTAAAAAGGTTTTCGGTCATTCCTGGGTATTCCTGGGAATCCCAGGGGATCCCGAGAACCCCCTGGGATGCTTTTTGAAGTCCTGATGATCCCGATGAGGTCATTGATTCCTGAGCATTCCTGAGGATTCCACGTGGAGTCCTGGGGATTCCTGTTGATTCCTATGGCTTCGCAACGATCACGAGGGAGTCTTCAGGATTCCCACGGGTCCCTCCGGGATTCAAGGGTTCTGACTGATTCCTGAGGATCTCAATGGATTCTTGCGGATTCCGACAGATTCCGATGGTTTCCTATGTATTTCCGAAAATGCTAGATGTTCGCGTGGCCCCACCAGCCCAGCCAGAAACGATGCCCAGCGGCGTTGTCACGATCATGGAAGGGGGCAGCACGCAGAACAAGGTTCCCCCGGTAGAGGTCCAGGAGCATCTTGGGGGCTTCGTGGCGGTCCTGCCGAGGCGCCATTGCTGTCGCGAGGAAACTCGCTCCACGCGTGCGACAGGTGGGGCGTCTAGGACGGTTCCAGAGCGTCCTGGAACGCTCTGATACTGCCGCGGCGCTCGATGCATCCTCCAGAATCGCGAGGTCTCAGAGATCTCCGACTTGCCCTCTGGGCGCCTTTGTGCGCTGGCACCTTTCGCTCTGCCACTCTTTCTACCAGAGATCGTACGTCCTCATGCTGCTCCTTCTCCTCTGCGTCCTCCTCCTCTCCTTGCCCACCAAACCATCTCAGCCCAGCCCGAAGGCCCGGGGCCGCCTTCGGTTCTCAGCGGAGGGGAGCCCAGGAGCATGGACAAGGCACAGGCGGAAGCAGCACGCCCTTCAACCCGACATTTGGGACTTCGGTTGTGGTTGGGGCGGTCTGGTGGGCAGTCCTCCTCGCCTTCACCCTTGCCTTGTCTGGCTGTAGCGCACGGCCCCGTCCTCCCCGTCCTCGCCGTCCGCGCCATCCTCGTCGTCCTCGTCCTGGTAGGTCGTCATCCCTTCCATCCTCCCCATCCTCGCCGTCCTCGCCGTCTTCGCCGTTCTCGTCCTGGGAGGGCTCCCTCCTCGCCCTCTTCGCCCTCCTCGCTTTCCTCGCCCTGGTCGGCCGCCATCCTCGCCTCCCTCCCCGCCTGGACCGAGCGCATGGCGCGCCACGGGGCCGCCGCGGCGGCCCGCGGGCCTCGGCCCCCCCGCCGCCTGGGCGCCGCGCGGCGGCCTGCGGTCCATGGCCGGCGCCGCCGGTCGCGAGGCGCGGCCCGAGTCTCGCGCGGCCAGCCGCAGACGCCGCTGGCCTCCGCCGCCGCCGAGGGCCCTTTCCGCCGTGGGGAGCCCTGCGATCCTGGCGTCGCTAAGTTTGGTCGCGCCGGGCGTCGGCGCTCGGTGTCGGGCCCATGGGGCAGTCGCAGATCGAGGCGGCTCCAAGAGGGGCGCAGGAAGGGGGTCCTGCGGTTCGGGTCGTGATATGCTACGATGTTGCAAGTTTTGGGCAGCGTCGGATGTCCAAGAACAGGCTCGGCACGGCTCGGGCGTGTGCAGTTGTTTGCGTCTTCCGGCCAGGGCCACAGAGGAGCCTCTCGGGATCGTCTCGCGAAGCCGAGCACGCGCACACACTTGGTGCGTCGGCGGCCAGGCGGAGGGACTGCGCTGGCGGGAGGGCAGAAGTTGGACGAGCAAGTGCGAGTTAGGCCGCAGTGCACGGGGGAACACCCGGCGACGGCGGGGAGAAGGAGGCGCCCGGGCCCTCTCGAACGCACGCACACGCACGCACGCACGAAACCGAACCATGCAGGGGGGATGGGCGTCCGAGGGATGGCAGAAACGGGGGTGGCAGGAGGGGGGCGTTGGTAGGTTCTGGACGAGAAATGGTGGGGTGGGGGGTCCCAAGAACAGAGCTCTCCCGGGGTGGGCTGTCAGGCCAGGTGGGGGGCGTTGGTAGAATCTGGGGGAGAAATTGCGAGGTGGGGGGTCCCACAAACAGAGCTCTCCCGGGGTGGGGATGTCAGGCCAGGAGGGGGGCGTTGGTAAGGTTCTGGGCGAGAAATGGTGGGGTGGGGGGTCCCAAGAACAGAGCTCTCCCGGGGTGGGCTGTCAGGCCAGGCGGGGGGCGTTGGTAGAATCTGGGGGAGAAATTGCGAGGTGGGGGGTCCCAAAAACAGAGCTCTCCCGGGGTGGGGATGTCAGGCCAGGAGGGGGGCGTTGGTAGGTTCTGGGCGAGAAATTGTGGGGTGGGGGGTCCAAAAACAGAGCTCTCCCGGGGTGAACATGTCAGGCCAGGAGGGGGGCGTTGGTAAGTTCTGGGCGAGAAATTGTGGGGTGGGGGGTCCCAAAAACAGAGCTCCGCCGGGGTGAACATGTCAGGCCAGGAGGGGGGCGTTGGTAGGTTCTGGGCGAGAAATTGTGGGGTGGGGGGTCCCAAGAACAGAGCTCTCCCGGGGTGGTGATGTCAGGCCAGGAGGGGGGCGTTGGTAGGTTCTGGGCGAGAAATTGTGGGGTGGGGGGTCCCAAGAACAGAGCTCTCCCGGGGTGGTGATGTCAGGCCAGGAGGGGGGCGTTGGTAGGTTCTGAGCGAGAAATTGTGGGGTGGGGGGTTTCAAAAACAGAGCTCTCCCGGGGTGGGGGTGTCAGGCCAGGAGGGGTGCGTTGGTAGGTTCTGGGCGAGAAATTGTGGGGTGGGGGTCCCACAAACAGAGCTCTCCCGGGGTGGGGATGTCAGGCCAGGAGGAGGGCGTTGGTAGGTTCTGGGGAAAAAATGTTTGGGGTGGGGGGTCCGAAAAACAGAGCTCTCCCGGGTTGGGGATGTCAGGCCAGGAGGGGAGCGTTAGTAGAATCTAGGGGGGGAAATTGTGAGGTGGGGGATCCCCAAAACAGAGCTCTCCCGGGGTGGGGATATCTTTCCAGCTGGGCAAGAATTGTGGGGTGGGGGTCTCAAAAACAAAGCTCTCCCGGGGTGGGGATGTCAGGCCAGGAGAGGGGCGTTGGTAGGTTCTGAGCGAGAAATTGTGAGGTGGGGGGTCCCAAAAACAGAGCTCTCCCGGGGTGGGGATGTCAGGCCAGGAGGGGGGCGGGGGTCTCAAGAACAGAGCCCAGAGGCTTGGGGGTGTCGGAACCAGGTGGGGGCGAGGTGGCGGCCAGGGTGTGGGGGGGTGGGTGGTATGGGTCGATGTCGGGTGAGAAATCGTGGGGTCGGGAGTCTCAAGAACAGAGCCCAGAGGCCTGGGGGTGTCGGGGCCAGGTGGGTGCGAGGTGGCGGCCAGGGAGTGGCGGGGTGGAGGGTATGGGTCGATTTCGGGCGAGAAATCGTGGGGTCGGGGGCCGCAAAAACAGAGCCCAGAGGCCTGGAGGTGTCGGGGCCAGGAGGGGGTCATGGTGGGGGCGTCGGTCGTTTTTGGGCGAGAAATCGTGAGGTCGGGGGTCCCAAGAACGGAGCCCAGAAGCTTTGAGGGTGAGGGTGTCGGGGCCACGAGGGGGTCATTGTGGAAGGCGTCGGTCGTTTTTGGACGAGAAATCGGGGGGTCGGGGGTCCCAAGAACAGAGCCCAGAAGCCTGGGGGTGAGGATGCCAGACAGAGCTCCGCCGGGGTGAGCATGTCAGGCCAGGAGGAGGGCGTTGGTAGGTTCTGGGCGAGAAATTGTGGGGTGGGGGGTCCCTAAAACAGATCGAGCTCTCCTGGGGTGGGGATGTCAGGCCAGGAGGGGGGCGTTGGTAGGTTCTGGGCGAGAAATTGCGGGGTGGGGGTCCCAAAAACAGAGCTCTCCCAGGGTGGGGGTGTCTTTCCAGGAGTGGGCCGTTGGTAGGTTCTGGGCAAGAATTGTGGGGTGGGGGGTGTCAAAAACAGAGCTCTCCCGGGGTGGTGATGTCAGGCCAGGAGGGGGGCGTTGGTAGGTTCTGAGCGAGAAATTGTGGGGTGGGGGGTTTCAAAAACAGAGCTCTCCCGGGGTGGGGGTGTCAGGCCAGGAGGGGTGCGTTGGTAGGTTCTGGGCGAGAAATTGTGGGGTGGGGGTCCCACAAACAGAGCTCTCCCGGGGTGGGGATGTCAGGCCAGGAGGAGGGCGTTGGTAGGTTCTGGGGAAAAAATGGTGGGGTGGGGGGTCCGAAAAACAGAGCTCTCCCGGGTTGGGGATGTCAGGCCAGGAGGGGAGCGTTTGTAGAATCTAGGGGGGGGAAATTGTGAGGTGGGGGATCCCCAAAACAGAGCTCTCCCGGGGTGGGGATATCTTTCCAGCTGGGCAAGAATTGTGGGGTGGGGGTCTCAAAAACAAAGCTCTCCCGGGGTGGGGATGTCAGGCCAGGAGAGGGGCGTTGGTAGGTTCTGAGCGAGAAATTGTGAGGTGGGGGGTCCCAAAAACAGAGCTCTCCCGGGGTGGGGATGCCAGGCCAGGAGGGGGGCGGGGGTCTCAAGAACAGAGCCCAGAGGCTTGGGGGTGTCGGAACCAGGTGGGGGCGAGGTGGCGGCCAGGGTGTGGGGGGGTGGGTGGTATGGGTCGACGTCGGGTGAGAAATCGCGGGGTCGGGAGTCTCAAGAACAGAGCCCAGAGGCCTGGGGGTGTCGGGGCCAGGTGGGTGCGAGGTGGCGGCCAGGGAGTGGCGGGGTGGAGGGTATGGGTCGATTTCGGGCGAGAAATCGTGGGGTCGGGGGCCGCAAAAACAGAGCCCAGAGGCCTGGAGGTGTCGGGGCCAGGAGGGGGTCATGGTGGGGGCGTCGGTCGTTTTTGGGCGAGAAATCGTGAGGTCGGGGGTCCCGAGAACGGAGCCCAGAAGCTTTGAGGGTGAGGGTGTCGGGGCCACGAGGGGGTCATTGTGGAAGGCGTCGGTCGTTTTTGGGCGAGAAATCGGGGGGCCGGGGGTCCCAAGAACAGAGCCCAGAAGCCTGGGGGTGAGGATGCCAGGGCGTGGTTGGAGCGTGGCAGGAGCGCGGTGGGGAGCGTGGTTGGGGGTATCGGTCGGTTTTGGGCGAGAAGTGGTGGGATGGGGGAAAGGGGGGCCCAAGAACAGAGGTTCCAAGGAAGGGAGCCAGGAGGAGGGTATCGGTCGGTGGCTGCTTGAAAGGAGAAGCTCACGATGAACGGCTCTAGCACGCACTCTCCCTCACACGCCTCTGGGGTCGGCGGATTATTGACATGATGACGTTGCGTTGGACTGTGTTTTGGAACGACCCGCCACAGTCGATCTTTGCCCCAGGCCCGTATTTAATGTCAGGGTTCTTGCGCAATCAGTTCTGGGACCAGTACCTGGCTCCTGCTGATCTGCTCGCCCAAGTCCCGCAGAAGGTTGACCAGAGCGTAATGCTTGAGCTGCACTCGAGAATGCCGTCCTTGTTTTGCCACTCATACAGAGCTGCCGACGGCAAATACGTATCATGTCTTCGCAGGTATGCTAATCAGGTGTTTATGCACGCTTCGTCGGTAATGAATATTCTACGCACATAGGCATGCATATTCTACGCACATGGCCTGCATATTCTACGCTTCGTCGGTAATGAATTGTTCACCTAATTGGTAAACAATGTCGACATGAATATTCGCACATAGGCAGCAGTTGTGTGGCCAGAGGTTTTAGCTAAACTGGCATCTTTACAATTCTGAGTCTCCTCCACAGTCGTTGTCGAGGAGTGTCCCGAGTCAAGCTACATTGTTTAAAGATTTAGAGTCCCCTCCGAAGCCCTTTCATTCGTATTTTTACACGTCCCCAGGGCGTAGCGCTGGGAGCACATTTCACTTGTATTGGGAAGGCCTTGCGGCCAGTGCCGCCGACCCTAAAGGGAAACGACTGATCTGCTCATGGTCATCCATCGTCGTCATCCATCTTTGCCGTCATCTTGCGGTGGGGTGTTTGGCCTCTTCGCAGCAGCGTTTGGCTGTGTTTCGCTTCTTCGCAGCAGCGTTTGGCTGTGATTGCCTCGCACGTTGTCATTCGCAGCAGTCGCACCGGTCCTTTTCGAAGGGCCAGCGTGCTGAGCACGATTGTCGCCCGTTTCCGGGCCGCCCCCCCCTGGGCGTAGACAGCCTGAAGTTGATCCAGTCCACTCGAGCGTGCCCTCATCGAGGCGCGACGGCAGTTTTGGCACCAGACTCGAACGCTTCATCCAGCCGCACGGATAGGCGCCGCCGCGACGCCGAGAAGCGCGCCGAGGACGACGAGGGGGCATGAGGACCAAAAATCCCGGCCCGCTCTCTGTCAGTCAGAACCTCGCCCGGCCGCAACGCCAAGCGCCGCGCTCGCGACCGCAGATCGCGATCATCTCGCACAGTGCACTTTGAGGGCGAGCGCCCGCGGGAGGCGTCTGGCAACTGCATTGTCAGCGTCTACCCCGCAGCAGAGTGCATACGCCAAACAACGAAAATAAAGGATGCCTATGTGCCACATGCTTGCCCATCTGGTTGTTTCAGGTTTCGTCGGCCCTGGCATCGGATCGCTATCTGGCGAGTGCTCAGACGTCACGGTCCGCCGAGTTTGACGACATTCACCGCGGTAGTTCCTTCGGAGCTCGATTGACTTCCGCCAACTACATGGTTTTGGACGGCGTCAAGTTCGACGCCCACAGCCTCTTCGGCGAAAAGTAGAAGGGCGCTCGCGTCATCCAGTTATCTCGGGTGACAAGCGGCTGCTTGCAGCCGACGCCGGCCAGGATCAAGACGGAGCGTTCGATGACTGTGCCATCGGCGCCCCATAGGGCGCCGCCAGCGTCGCCGAGGGCGGTTCACCATCAGCCCTGTCGGCGATCCCCGAAGAGGCCGACAGTGACTTCTCCGGCCACATCCAGCAGGTGATGTTGGCAGCTTGGCAGGAGGTGGAGGGCGCCGAGGATCGGAGCTGGAGGGCTTCGACGGCCAGCAGATGGCCCACGCGGCTGTCGAGCACGCGGCCGCCAGCATAGGGCGCAGACCACGCTGGCGGCCCCTGCACCTGGAGACGCAGCGCCAACGTCAGCAGATCCACGCGCAGCGCCGCTACTATCTGCGCGGCGCCATTCTGGACGACTACGCAGAGTTAGAGGAAGAGGATGAAGGAGGAACCCGCGTGGTGCTATACTTGGACCCAGGGGTGCGCGAAGCATTCCTAAGCTGCCACGAGGGCAAATATGTCGCTGGCGGGCGCACCACAGCCGCGCTCAAGGTCTACGCCGCCGTCAATAGACCGCGGCGATCAAGCGCGACGCCGATCTCGCGGCCGAAGAGGAGGTGTCGAGGCTGAGCAAATAGGTGGCCGCCGCCATTTTGGAGGAGCCCACCACCTGGGTCAAGTATAAGCGTTCCGAGCGCCGTTCTCCCAAAAGCGCTCGGAACGCGATGGGCTCCAGACGCGCGTTCAACTGGAAAGCGCCGGAACGGGTCGGACGGCGAGACCGCCAGGATCACCCAGTGCCGGATGGCGGAAAGGGGCTTCCGAGTCATGGGCGCCCGAGCTTTGGAGACGATCGCTGGCGCGGCGAAGCGGTCGCCTCGGCGCACTCTGTCCTTGGCGGCGGCTCGTCGCCCAGACTGGGCGCGCGTCGCCGCGGACGTCGAGGAGGCGCCCCTGCGGGGCATGACCTACATGCTGAGATGCAGGGGCAGCGCGAAGCTCCGAGCGAGCTCTGCCGCGCGGCAGCGCGGCCATCCTCAGGCAGGCCCTGGGCTACGAGTCCGTCGGCGAGCGGAGCGACTGCCTGCGCCGCGCCAAGCCGGGCGGGGGCCGCAAGGACGCGCCCCGGGTCTTGCGCTCGCCCGGGCCGCGCGTTCAGCGGAGCGCAGTTGAATTTCCCCGCAGCGAGAGGTCCCGGGGCTCGGGCCTAGGGTCGGGGTCGGGCTCGGGGTCGGGCTCGACTTCGCGCTCGAGCTCGGGCTCGAGCTCGGGCTCGGGCGTGGAATCAGCTTTCGGGGCTCGGGCTCGGATTTGGGCAAACAGTCGTACTTCGTGCCTCTACTTTGTTTTCTTTCATTTGTTTCGAAATATGATTGCTCATTTTTAGTTCATTTAAATATTGATTTACCAAGACGATACCGTCGGGAAGAAATCGGAGTGATGTCCAGCAGATTCGCCGGCAGTGTTTTTATTGGGAGTTCGGATTGATGAACATGATAGTTGATGTTTGACCGCCGTTTTTTCTTCGGAACGTCAGTTACTGTTATCGATTATAATGTTCGCCGCCCGTTTAATTTACGATATCGAGTATTATGCTGCGTTCCGGCGTGATCGAACCACGCAGAATTTAGACGCTATGTAAGTTTACGGAGAAGGACGCATTCTTGCAGGCCTCGGCAAGGATTAACTCACAGGAAAATTGTCCTTGAAAGGCAGACGGAAGACCTGCAGAATTAGACTCGCGCTGTATTACGATCCAGACCATGCACCTGTTACAAGAGTCTGGGTCACTGACCCAGACCCACGACATGGCGCTCAATGGCTTCAGAAATTACCCAGTTCTACCTACGCGGGAATTCACCCAAGCCGGTGGTTCAACATGAGACATGTTGAACTCAGGAAAGCAGCGGGGCAGCGTCGACTCGAGAAAAGACGTTTCTTTGGGGTTGAGGACCCGGGGCCTTGCATCGCCCTTCTCCGCGACATTGGAATCGACGCAATCGACTTCCAGGGCGCGCAACACGGCAACGAAGGTACCGAGTGCGGGTCAGTGTCTCCGACCCCGCGCAGGGTGTGGCGCCTGATCCTCGCCGCGCGGGTCCTCCTGGACATGCCGCCGCCTAAATCAGCCAGACCTCCTGTGCCGCCTGTTCTTACTGGCCAAGGAGACATGGCGGCTGCTGGGTCAGATATCAAGAAGGGCGCCTGCCTCCCACGGCACCGCCGTCAGGAGACAGGAATCCTCGGGTACCATTGTCAGATGACGCGTCGAAGCCGCTTCCGCCCCTGCCTGGACCTGCTTCGAAGTCATTGGCCAAGCCAGGTGACTCTGATCAGATGCCCGAGGGAGGGGCGAAGGCGCCCCCGCCCGATATTCGGCCTCAATGGAAACCCTCTATGAGAGATGCTCCGCCCCCAGCGCCGACGGAAACGCCGGGGGCCGGGAGTTCGAAGGACTCGACTACACCTCCGACGCCTCCCCCGAAAGGTCTTCCGAGGTTCGATTTGCAGGATGACAAACAGGCGTCCGGTGCGCCCGCGGAGGCGCGACATGAGCAGCCCGGCACGGCCGGAGCTAGCCAGAAAACTATGGGGGTGGTGCCCCAGGGGGATTCAAAACTATCCTGCTTGACTTGCCAGACCCCCCTGCTGCGGAACCGATTGTGAATGGCCCGCAGTCCTCTCAGCCAGAGAGGCTTGATGGGGGTGGCGGAGCGAGGGGGGAATGCAGTTTCGACGTGCTAATGCTTCCAATTGATATTGAAGGCGATGACCCCGTCTCGACGGTCGTCGAGATAGTGCGAGATCTTTCGGGCATGCACTTTGGGCTGCAATCGAGCCGAGCCCATTTGTCACTTCGCAATGAAGTGAAATGGCTCTTGCAAGCTCGCCCCGGCGGAATTCCGCTCGAAGGCGTCAGAGGGCCCTCTATTGTGGAAGAGAAGATTTTTGAGGAGTGACATGATCACCTGGGCGCTTCGCTATCTGAAGCAATCAGGAGAAAAAGAAGAATGAACCCACCGAATATTCGTTGCCTTATAAAAATTGATCTTATGATTTGCGTATTTTCCCCAAGTTTGCTATCCGGGTTTCATTTCGTCGGGAGGGGTTCCTAACGCCCGAATGGCTACTGACCCTGCGGCGCTGACCTGCGCAACCGGGATCAACGAGGAGTCAGCTGCTGCGAGAACGGATGGAGAAGGAGATCCACGCTCTGCGGCACCGCCAGATAACAGACTGAGGACCACCTGTGCTGGGGAGAAGTCTCACCTGTCGGTCACGGAGGACGTCGGCGCAGATGTTAGCCCAGCAGTCACAAGCCTGTTCTTGCGCATACCTCTCCCGCCGACGCCTGATCACAAACAGCTCCGCCCTGAGGGGCAAGACCCTCTGGGGCGAACTGGGGATGTTAGTCATGCAAGGTTTGCTACTGATGGGGGCCACCTGTACTTTGGGCAACAACAACGAGAGAGCGCTCGTGATGGGGCGAGTGACGAAGTCCGAGGGCAAGTTATTGAAGCCCACAGGGCTGGCCCAGCGCCCCCCCGCATCGCAGCCATTTCGCGGGCGCGCCTGTCACGCGACCCAGGAAAATGCACGCATGGTGAACGACCCAGTTTTTGCGCTGCTGGGGGAGCTAGATGTAGAAGGGTTTTAACAAGCTATCAGATTTCTCAAAGCACAGTTTGATCAAGATGACCAACCAGGTTTCATCCCTCAGGAGGCTTATAATGCATTTATTCCTCTAGTATTGCCGAATGACGCTACCGGCGCAGCCGAGGAAGCGGAGGCAAACATGTTGAGACAGGGCCAAACGCCCGCCATGTTGGGAAGCTGCGAATGTTGCAGAAAATGCGGTCACCGAGCGTGTTCCGATGTTGAGTTTGTCGTTGAACGCGCGGTGTGCGTGGCCAGACATTGTGCCGAATGTGCCCGATCATCGGGCGGGTGGGTGTAGGCGATATCATTCGGAAGATCGGAAGATGACGAGCGATGGAATCACTCATGCCACCACTGTTCTTGCAGTACTTGGTCTAACAATGTTACTTTCGGGAAAAGTTGATGCCTCGGCATAAAGGCCGATGACATTCTGGTCCTTGAACAGACGAGGCTAATGGAGCACTGGCAGTCCTTTCTGAATCCAGACGCCTCATACGACACAGTCGTTGATGAGGTAAATGGAGATGCAGTTAGTTCCATTGATAGAGCTGAACGGGCTTGTAGGCCCATACCAGTGTTCGTTCGCGCATGTCAAGGAGACTCTTGTTTCGCCCACAGCATGGAACGCATGTGTGCGCCTTGCGAATTCAGGATGGCGCAATGCCATGGGCATTTACTACACGTTACGAGCCTGGAAGCCATCAAGGAGTTCACGCTAGGCTCAGGGACAATGAAGTACCCAAACAAGCTTAGTGGATTGTGCAAAGCACCCGATTACGGACTCCATAGATTTATACCTACGAGGCGCGAGTTCCCTGCATAATTTGCCGAGCACACCCCTCACTGGCTCCGCCGGCGGAAGGATAGCGACGCTCCACTCGCAAAGGTCTATCAGGCCGCGGGCGCTGCCCCGGCAGGGGGTGGACCTCCGACTCAGGGAACTCGGCCTCGTGCAATTCATCTCTCTGGGAAACTGTTGCGACGCATAATGAGAACTGGCAGTATGTTGTTGTCTTCAACTGGCGGGTGGTGACCCGCCTAAGGTATCGCATCTGCCGCGACGGCGCTCTTGTGACAACAGGGCAAGCACGCTTCAATGACGTCTCTCGCATCGTGCAGTTGACGTTGGTTGAGCAGAATGCACGTAACACACAGCAGATGATCTGGAACATGATATTTTCTCAAGAATGGTCTGCAAATGAATTCGCTTTCTCGCAAGGCACAATTAGAACAGGGGTATTTTCAGACGAGGAAGTGACCGATGTAGGGCAGAGTTCACTGCCCGAAAAAGAACGGGCCCTCATCGCGCGGAGAATGTGGACTGAAGATGGGAAATACATGTGCAATCAACACCATGCTGCGAGGGCTGGTTTCGGATATTGTTTACAATGCCTCACCCCCGTCTCGTGCAAACACAACGTCCGACTGAACTATTTACAATCACCTGGCAGAGACGCATTGGTTGCTGCATGGGCGCGCCCCCAAGAGGGGAAAGCGGCTCCAATATCATATTTAGCAGGCGGAAGGCGATGAGAAAGAGCTCTTCCGATGCGCTGGAAAGCTTGAACAAAGCTGACCAACACCAGCGCAAGTGGGTTAGCAATCCACAGATGCGTTTCCGGGCTGCTTCGGCAGGCTGTACGTTTGTAAATTCGCTGCCGGGGACAGTCCCTTCCTGGAGACCGGACAGCGCCTCGGCATAGCCGCCGGCGCGTCATGAGTCATGCTTCCAGTATCTGGAACCACTCAAGCTCCGATCCATTGCGTGGTTGAAGCTCAAGCACGGGGAAAATGCCCCAACCGCTGCCCAATGGTGTCCATTAATCTGGACGCCAGATCTGAACCGATGCGCTCGTCCAATGAGATGCTCTGCGCTAGGTGTTTTTGATCGGGAAAACGTTAGTGGCGAGCACATTCGTCCACAGACAGGCTGGCACCAATGGGAACAGGAAGTGGCGGGAAAAAGGAATACAAATTCCATCGGTTCAAGTGTGAACGGACAACTTGATTGAAGCCAGCCAAATTCCTGCGTCGAACCAAGTTAGAGACATAGACTTCCAGCATATTGCTGAACTCCATCATCGGCCCAGCCGCATTGATGATGTGATATCAGCCCGTGAGGAGAAGGCTGCGACGTCGGACGGCATATGCTACCAACATATTACCCAGCATCATCAGCTGATTGCCCCAACGAGAACGCCGCCTTTTTGGCTTGATGTGCATTCTATGTATGGCTGCATGTCTAATTCTAAGTACAATGATGACCCGCGCGATAGGCCAGACATTATCAGAGTTGCAACGGAATTCATTCTTGAATATTTATCGACATCCCCAGCTACGACGCCACTGGACAAAGACAGCATTCATGATGTACCGCCTGGATTGTCCGTGCACGTGGATAAAATAAAGAACCAGCCATTTGACCGAATCCCCACTCACGGGAGCTGGGGATGGATTCTGTTAGCTGTACGAGAAGTAATATGATTGCTCATGTCTGCGGGAATAAATGTTGCATTTCCGGGATGCGAGGTACAGCGTGACCCGAACCATGCGAATGCAGCTCTTGAAGCTATGCGTGATGCTTCTGCCTTGGATTGTCGGATTAGATCCGCTATTGAATCATTTGACCTACTTCATGAATGGACCAGGGGATTTGGAAACGAAGCGTTAGAGACCGTCAGACGGAATTGCCCAAGCATCCAAGAAGCTATAGTTTTCATGCGGTCGTCTACGGAATCTCATTTTAGTGTCAAGATCTGTCTTGCCAACAGCCGTTCTGGATTCTTCGACGCAGACAATGCCACTGGAATTACCAATTGCCCGAAGAAGAACAAGGAGGAGAGCGGCCCAGCCGACTCTCCCGCAGAGACAACCCCAGCAATCACGACCGTTGAAGAAAACACGCCGAGCGGCGCCGCCTCTCCAGGACAGCGAACTCAGCGATGCCCTCGCCCGGAATCGAGAGCGAGGTATTGGGGGGAAGGCAGTTCTATAGGACCGCCCCTTACGCTCCTGTGCCCGCCGGCCCAGCCGCGTCGGGCATCAATGCTGGCTGGATTGGCTCTGATAGGATCCAGTCATGGGCAGATGAATCTTGTGCCGAGGAGCCCGTTATAGAGAGATCGGCGACGGCGGCGGCCCCGGGCCGGCCGCGGACGGCAGCTGCGACGCGACGGTCGACTACGAGGACAAGAATGAAAATGGAGAAGTTCAAGGATACTACGTACATGCATCTCGTCATCAGCGGGCCACTGGCCGTTCCGAAACTTGGCATTGGTTTAGTTTGAACGATTACAACGACAAATTCAAACGTGACTCTGCGATGCCGAGTACCTTGCCAGAGCCTCCGCCGCCGCCTACGCCGAAGGCGAGGCCGCGCGAGAAGGGCCAGGGCAAGAGTGAGCCAAGCAGCTGGATTTCAAGCAGAAAAGAAAATAATAGACATGACAAATATTCCCAACCGTCCTGTGGTGTCGGGTCCTCGTTTTGAAGAGGCGGTGCCCCGCGTTCCCTCCTTCCTCCTCTCCTCCTCCCCCTCCTCCCTCCTCCCTCCTCCCACAGTGCTGCCGCCCGCATGCGTCACGCGCGCTCATGTCGGCACACCTCTCACGCTTTCCGTGGCCCCATAGGGAGCTCCACCGGGGACAGCAATTGCCACCACGGTGATAACAAGCGCGATGGTAAATTGGGAATGGAGCACAGGAATAACACCATGGTGGTCGGACAAGAACGGGATACACGCCTCGAGACGCACGAGGAGAAGATACGCTGCTGAAGGAGGCTCAGCTTTCAAGGCGCTACATGAGGGAGAAGAACAGGACTGAACTCCTGCGCCTGAACTCCCACGTTCGCTACTGAACACGAGTAATGTATATGTGGGGTACGTCGGCCCGCTCCGACCGTGCCCTCTGAGATTTCCTGCGGGATTATCGGCGCCTCCTACCCTGTATGCCCGAAGCGTTTTTGGGGGCGCGCATCGTGGGGGGAGGCCAGTGTGCCTTGGGGGGGGGTCCAGGAAACCGCGGTGTTTTCTGGGCTGGGTTGGTGGTTTGGGTCTACGCGGCCCGCCGCGGGGGGAGCAGTTTTTGCTCTCTCCCCGTTCGCTCTGCGCCGCCGCCCGCTGCCGCCGACGCCGTCCCGCAGCTGTGTGTTGATCTCGAACAAGGCAGGGACGCGCGCCTCGCGCGCGCTAGGTGAAAAAGAGCATTCAATGAAGGGAACGATATAGTTTTTTATGTTTTTTTTTTTTCTCTCTCTCTCTCTCTGGCTTTATACCTTATTCCTATCCCTGTGCGTTCATATTACAGCATCACGGATCCATCATTCTCCATGATACCCGTAACATACCAGTAGCGTTTACCCCCACGCTCGCCGGAAGTAGTGACTACTTGGCGAATCATGATTTCCGCCCCCAGTCCCCTTGCTCGTCGTCATTGCGTCACCCTTGCGCGCGGGCGTCTTCGCGCAGTGGCCCCAGCCCTTGCCCGCCCTCCTGCTGCCCGCGCGGCCATGTCCGAGCTGCGGCGGCGCCGCGCTCGGGGAGGCGAGGCCGCCGCGGCCGGGCCCGCGCGCGCCCCCGGCGGGGTGCAGGCACCGAGTGGGCCCAACGCGGCGACGACCACGGGCCCAGGCTCTCTTGTGGATCGGTGTGTGCTCTCGGGGGGCAGAAAGGGTACGGTGGGTTCACGTCGTGTCGACCGGCGGCGACCCCGCCGCGGGCGTTCAAGGTTGAACGCCGCTGGTGGCCTAGAATCGGCCTACATGGAACGATCTGGCTATCGACAAGCCGCCGATCGTTCAAGGTTGAACGATCCACGCGGTGTCAGAGACCAACGCCGGGGTCGGCACGACACGAACCTGCCGTAGGGGGAGTCTCTCTCTCTCTGTCTTTTTTTCCCCCCCATCTCTTTCTCCCGTCTCTCCATTCGGGCAAATCCTTTCTGGACCTTCAGGGGAAAGCTGCTCTGGCTTGGGGCAAATTCTCTGAACAACCCCCTCTCTTGCATTGGCGGGCCTGCAGAGGCTGCTGCCCACAGGTGGGGGCCTGCGCGGGGGGGGGGGGCGGCACACGGCCGAAAGGCTTCCCACGGATTGAAGAGCACGGGGCCGGCCCAATCGACGATGTCGAACGAGTAGTCCTTCCCGTGCATTTCAGAACTGGAGTGGTGGCTGCATTCGGAGATGGTGACAACGGGGAAGGTGCCCAGGACATATATACTGAACTCCGTCGGTCATACCACGAGCGTGAAATTTCGATATCGTCCGCGTTCTAAACAGATGGTCATGCTTTTGGCATCAGGGTTCAACATTCCCTACAGATTTGGCCATACCATCGACATCATCTTAAGCAACCCATAAATACTTTGTCATGCCATTGGCATCGGGGCTCAACTCCCTTAAGACGGTCATGCCCTGTCACAGTCAATTGCCTCGTTTCTTATTTCCCCGTGCAAGCTGTCTGACCATGTTGCCCTCCGCCGCCTTGCCTCCGAATAGTCCGCGTCCGAGGCTCGTCAAACTCTCCACGAAAATTGTCTCCTCTGGCACGATCGAGCCCGTCAGCTTGAATATTCCCGTCGGCGTCTCTGTTGAGTTGCAACTGTGCAAGGGATTCGCCTCCGTCGTGGTGGCCTTCATCAGCTAGTCGTGCTCCTTCTCCACTTTTGTGAGCAGCGCCTCTCTGCGGAAACTGAATCTGATGCGGACCTTGCTTTCTTTCCCTGGTTTGTCGTACGTCGGCAACACGTTGTCGTTCTGCACCTGTTTCCAACATCGAACGGAGGCGCTGCGGTGCACCTGCTAGAAACGCGGGGAGTCGTCCTTGTGCTTGTAGCTCAGGATAGCATCGAGAGCCCCCAAAGGGTAGTGGAAAGCTAGGATACCTGTGTCTGCGACCTTCTCCTTGCGCTTCTTCACGTACTCCTGAAACGAGTTGCTGATCGCAGTAACGAGTGGCGACTTCTTGACGATGAGCACTCTGACCTGGGCCTCGTTCTCCAGCGTGCGAACTCGCCCTTCTAGCTGAGTGAGCAGCGCCTGCATGATGGCCATGATGCTGTCCACCTCATCCTCGTCCTTGTCCGCGGCCATCACCCCCTTGGTCTTCTTGGTGGGGCCGCCGCCTCCAAGTAAACTGGCGCGTTGACTGGCTGTCCTCGTTGAGCCTGGGCGTGCTATCCATGACTTCGCGGCATCCTCGCCCGTCTCGCCTGATCTCTCGATTATGAAATGACGGTGGAAACAGAGGCTGTATGTGAGTGTAGCAATACTCGAAGAAATCGGCTGCGGACTCCATCTCGTTGAGGCACAATGGGCATTTCAAGTTTGCCAGTGGCTCCATGGAGACTGCAAACCGTAGTCTCGCCTTCGAGCAATATCCCCTCATCATGCTTGCAGCGATGTGTTCGTGTGCAACCTCTTTGTCCCTAAACGTGCTGTCACACATCATACAATACTTGGTCGTGGTGAGGAGCTCCCCGATATGACATTTCCCGTGCGTGCCCCCCTGATGTCGCCGATCCATGAGCACGTAATTGTGTTTTATTCGGCCACGTCGTGCCACGTACAGCGCCATCATCGAGGGTCGCCATGAATCTGTACTCGCCGCATTTCGTGTTGGCCTGAGCCGAGCCATCGGGCGTTCGTTGAATGAGAAAACCCCGGCGCGGAGCTCGTCTACGTCGAGCTCCACGAAGTCGTGAGATTTTTCATATAAGAGTTCGAACGTCGTCTGATACGTGTGCAGTGTGGCTCCAGCCTCAGTCGCCGTGAGCGCGTCTAAATCTTGCTGGGCCTGACGGGCCCATGGACTGGCCTGCTCCGATACTCGGCATTCTTCAAACACTGACCCATCGAACTTGGCCGACCCGGAGACAGCGGAAAGGAATTGCGAGTTATCATCTCGATCATCGCGCAGCTCCGCGAGCTTCTACAACCACCTAATCATCCGTATCCGAAGTTCCAAAAGCAGAGGGGCGAACCACAATTTCCGCATAATTTCGTGGTGTATCGTGCGCATGTGCGTAGCTTTTCCCCCCCGCCGTGCTGTGCCGTGTAATATCGTCCGTCACTTCTTCAGCGTGAAGCTCTGGAGGTGCCTCAGGTCATTCTCCCTAAGCGGACCAGAACTGTTAACGGCAATTTCAAGGCCCGACACGGCCGTATTCATCAGGAATCATTGTACCATGGTCCGTTTGACCGAGAAGGGGTTTATGCTGAACCAGAGTCGCCACATGGAGTGGTGCTCCGCTTTGACCGTATTCAACCGCTTCTGCAGTTTTGGTCATGGTAGCTGACTGGAGCCCACCAAAGTAGCGGATGTGGTGCTTAGTCGTGTTTGCGATGCCCGTGGTTTCGCCAGCATACAGCGCCTTTGTAGCTCGTAGGATCCCCTCCCCATGAAGTAGCACACGTTCTCTTGCTTCCCGATGTTCTGGCCGACTCCCACCTCCTCCAGTCTTGCGTCTATGGTTTTGTCATCTCCCATGTTCCCCCTCGTGATGGCTGCCTCCTCCATTGTCCCCTCCCCGTCCTCCACCGCCGTATTAGCGAGGTCGTCCACATAGCCCGTGAGGGCTATCTGTTCTTGACAATATGGTTGCCAGGGCCGAGCTGCTTCAACACATGGGTGCTATCCTTGAAAAACAACGCAATCAACAACATTTATTGTAAAGGGGTCAGGGTAAGTCTTGCAAAACAATTGCGTGGCGCCCGTGGCGCTTGGAAACAGGCCTCGACCAGCACGCTGTCAGTTGGAACCGCTCTCGTCTTCTAAGTTTTGTGCCGAACTCGGTCGACGGTGAACTGTCTACCACATGGTGCATAGCGCGCGTGTGCATTGTACGGTATTCTAGCGTGTTGTATCGTGTGGTAGGCGTTCGTGGCATCATGACATCTCAGCATGTGTGTGGCCCTTGCGGCTTGCATCCTATACGATCCCGCCATTTGCGCGCCCATCGCCGACTCCCGCCGATGCCTCCGAAGACCTCCATGGAGCCAGTTGGGGGGGGAGCTCACCTATGTGCGTCTCGCGCGAGTGCAATTGCGTGCGAGGCTCGGCCAAGACAGCACATGACCATACCGAGGCGCTCACCGGCAAAGTCGAGTGTGTGATTATTCTTAGGTAGTATCGCCGCTTGTGCACCGTGCCAGCTGGCGAGGTACCTCTGGTTCTTCCTACACGCTGGCAGAAGAGTGTTCACGGCGTCCTTGGACTTGTTGGTGCTGGGGAACTCCTAGTCGAAACCGATGCATCCTCATCGTTTGGATCTCCTCTCGTTGGTCCAGTTGGGGTGCAGCAGAAGCCTCAGGATCTCGGGGGGTTACACCAAGATTGCCATGTCCTCAAAAACTTGAGTTTCCGAACAGCTCCTGGGAGTTCACCCCAGCCGTCTGTTGCGTGGTAGAGGGCCTCGGAGTCTTCAAGCCGCGGCCTGGCCTCGGCGTCTATCGCTGCGCTGGCCTCGTTGGGCGTGCACGGGGTAGCTGCGCGCCCTCCAGCGAGAGGATTGATTTGCACGCATTGTGCCCACGCGCTCGCGGATGCCGCATTGCTAAAGATAGTAGCAAACTTCCGTTGCTTGGGCCCACGTCGGCGACAAGCCAAGGGACGCGCCAGCTTCTGTACTGGATTGCTGCTCTGTTCTCGTGCTGCTTTCTCGAGCTCTCGATTTCTCGCCGTGCCTGGATTTCCTGCCGACATTGCATGGTGGTCTGACGACTTTGCTTGTTTAGCTTCTGGATTCGAATCGCCAAGGCTTCCAGGTCGGCTGTTTCGGCTGCTGATGCTCTAAGTACGCGCCGCTCGCGAAGCAGTCGTCCTACCTCACTTAGATGCTCCTTGTGGCTCTCGGTGCGCAGGGGGACTTCTTTCAGGACGTCGACGTTGGCCCGACTCAACGTGTTAATCAAACGAGAGTTCATCTTATCCACGTCCCCCGTTACCTCCGCCTCCTACCAGTCCTCCTTGGTCTTCTCCACCCCCTTATCCTCCCTTGCCTGAAACACATCGGCTCGTTTAAAACCAACTTGCACACATTGGTAAAGCGCCTCACGATTCTACCGTAGGGCCCGCCTGGGTAGAGGTTCCTGAGCTAGCTGAACAACCACTGAAATGAGCTCGGGGCGATGATCACTGGGGGCGCTGTTCTGAACCAACTGCAACTTGCGAGGCGAAGTAGAGAGAACTTGGATGCGTTCGACCGTGCGAAGCATTACTCGAGGCAAACAAGTTTGATTCATATGAGGACTACCCTTCTCGCCCATGAAGGTGGGTGGTCCAGGAAAGTGCGTCGATATACTTGTCATCCCCTCTGCAGATAAGGTCTGAATCGTGCCGCCGATGGAGTGATCCCCCCCGTGCCGTGTACTACTGCAACCTGATCGAGTGGGCTGTGCTGGAGCGCTCCATTCAAATCAGTCATCACTACAGGGAGTCTTCCCTCGTTCTCGTAGCACTGCCATGATCTCCGACACCCGGTTCAGAATATGCTCAATGGTATTGTCATAGATTTGCCGTCCAGCAGCCGAGGTTTCCCGAGGAGCGAAATATACAATTGCGGAGCCGTATCGATGCCGTGTCTTTCAATTAATATTTCAAGCACGTGCTTCGTATGCACTTGGGCGTTTCAAGTACTCTCTTGACACATCGCAATGGGAACCTAGACTTGCGCAGCAGCAGCGCGACACCGCAACTCTTGGTGGTGAACCATGGCCGAACGAGTATCCAGCCTCGATCGTAGCGAACTCGCCGATCGTCTTGGTACCCTCTGTCACCTCGCCTCGGCTCTTGAGCTGGGTACCGACGAGCGCGATGACGTCGGAAGGTTGTGTGGGGGGCGGCCGCTTCCAGGGTGGCGCGCGCGGGAACGCCTCACCTGGGCCACTTGGGTGAGGGGGAGGAGGAGGAGGAGGAGGAGGAGGAGGAGGAGGCGGAGGAGGAGGAGGAGGAGGAGGAGGAGGAGGAGGAGAAGAAGAAAAATAATAATATTAAGAATAGGAAGAAGAAAAATAATGAGAGTAATAATAATAAGAATAATAATAACAATAATAATATTAATAATGCTAAGAAGAAGGATCATACTAATAATAATAATAATAATAGTAGTAATAATAATAGTAATAGTAATAGTAATATTAATAGTAATAGTAATAGTATTACTAATAATAATAATCATAATACTAATAATAATGATGATAATAATACTAATAATAATAATAATAATAATAATAGTAGCAATAATAATAATGATAATAATAATAATAATAATAATAATAAGGAGGAGGAGCAGGAGGAGGAGGAGGAAGAGGAGGAGGAGAGGAGGAGGAGGAGGAGGAGGAGGAGGAGGAGGGGAGGAGGAGGAGGAGGAGGAGGAGGAGGAGGAGGAGGAGGGGGAGAAGGAGGAGCAGCAGGAGGAGGAGGAGGAAGAGGAGGAGGAGGACGAGGAGGAGGAGGAGGAGGAGGAGGAGGAGGAGGGGAGGAGGAGCAAGAGGAGGCGGGGAGGAGAGCTGATCCCCCGGCTGTCCCAGAGCGTGCCCAAGGGGGGGGGGAGAGTCGATCCCCTGGCTGTGCCCGGCTCGGTCCTGTGCCGTGGCCGTCGCCGACCGGCTTTGGTTCGGCTTTGTCCCGTGCTGTCCCTGGCACGATCCTGGGCAGTCACCCTCGCCAGTTGGCATTCAAATCCATGTTCATCGTCAGCGGAGCCGCTCACGTTGCCACGTTATGTAGTAGAGCTCTTTCTGCCGTTACTGGCAAGCCCCCCCCCCCCAGTTAGCCTTGAATGGAGAAATCTCCATCTTGTCCTCCCTGCGTCGTTACTGCCGTTCTGCTTCCTGGACTACTTTGTCGAGAGGGGTACCCTGAGCTATCAGACGCAGCAGTCGGCGAGCTTCGGAAGGAGGTATGGGCAAACAGTGTCAAATGCTGCCGTCTACCGGGATCTTGAATTTCAGCCTGAGTAGGGTGTTACAGGTAGTGGAGAGTTGGAGGAGCAGCCCGCGCTGCCGCTGAGGCTGACTGCTCTTCTTCACCGGGAGAGCACGTGATGGTTTTCTTCAGACCGCGCCATCTTGAGCCAAAGCGCCAGCGTCATTCAGAGTGGCGCGGGGGCGTCGTTGCCGTTCTCCTCGCGCCCACAGACGCCCCCCCAGTCGGGCAGGCATCCGCTGCCGTGCCACGCCCTGCTGTGCCTGCTGTGCCTCGCGCACCGCACGGCACGGCGCGGCCCTGGAAACCGCTGCTCCGGGAGGGCCGCTCCCGGAACCTGATCTAGGGGAACAGAAAGTGGTTATGGGGGAAACACACACACCACACACACACGCACACACACACACGCACACACACACGCTGTGGGAAAAAAACATACACACGTCTGTGGGAAAAAAAACACTGTGGGGAAAACATTCGCCTGGCGAAGAACCCAACCATATGCAGTTGTCAGTACCGCAGCTGCGGGGTTCATCTTCAATGGAACTCCCCATAGGACTACGGAACGTGTGAGGGGTGTGCCGAGATGGGTACCACTCGGGCATTCGGCGAAGCTCCCTATGGGGACATGAAACACGCGCGGGGCGTGCCGACATGGGTGGCGGAAACGCATGTGCGGGCCGCCACTGGGGCCTCCAGTGGAGCTCCCTATGGGTCCCCGAAACATGATGCTGCTGCGGGGGGGGGGCCGGGATGGGTGGCGGAGACGCATGTAAGCGCCGCTACTGGGGCCTTCGGTGGAGCTCCCTATGGGGCCACGAAGCGCGTGAGGGGTGTACTGGGATGTGTGGCGGGGACGCATGTGAGCGCCGCCACTGGGGCCTTCGGTGCAGCTCTCTATGGGGCCACGAAACGTGTGAGGGGTGTGCCGAATTGGGTGCGGGTGGTGACGCATGCGGGCGGTGCCACTGGGGCCTTCGGTGGAGCTCCCTATGGGGCCACGAAACCTGTTGTTGTGAGGGGCGTGCCGGGATGGGTGGCGGGGACGCATGTGAGCGCGGCCGCTGGGGCCTTCGGTGGAGCTCCCTATGGGGCCACGAAACGTGTGAGGGGTGTGCCGAATTGGGTGGGTGTGGGTGACGCATGTGAGCGCCGCCACTGGGGCCTCCGGTGGATGATGGGGCCACGAAACCTGTCAGGGATGTGCCGAAATGGGTGTGCGGGACGCATGCGCATGTGAGCGCCGCCACTGGGGCCTTCGGTGGAGCTCCCTATGGGGCCACGAAACGTGTGAGGGGTGTGCCTGGGTGTGCGACGCATGCGGGCGGCAGCACTGGGGCCTTCGGTGGAGCCCTATGGGGCCACGAAACGTGTGAGGGGTGGCCCGGGACGCAAATGTGAGGGGTGTGCCGAATTGGGTGTGCGGGACGCATGCGGGCGGCAGCACTGGGGCCTTCGGTGGGGCTCCCTATGGGGCCACGAAACGTGTGAGGGGTGTGCCGAATTGGGTGTGCGGGACGCATGCGGGCGGCAGCACTGGGGCCTTCGGTGGGGCTCCCTATGGGGCCACGAAACGTGTGAGGGGTGTGCCGAATTGGGTGTGCGGGACGCATGCGGGCGGCAGCACTGGGGCCTTCGGTGGGGCTCCCTATGGGGCCACGAAACGTGTGAGGGGTGTGCCGAATTGGGTGTGCGGGACGCATGCGGGCGGCAGCACTGGGGCCTTCGGTGGGGCTCCCTTTGGGGCCACGAAACGTGTGAAGGGTGTGCCGAATTGGGCGTGCGGGACGCATGCGGGCGGCAGCATTGGGGCCTTCGGTGGGGCTCCCTATGGGGCCACGAAACGTGTGAGGGGTGTGCCGAATTGGGTGTGGGTGACGCATGCCGGCGGCAGCACTGGTGCCTTCGGTGGGGCTCCCTATGGGGCCACGAAACGTGTGAGGGGTGTGCCGAATTGGGTGTGGGTGACGCATGCGGGCGGCAGCACTGGTGCCTTCGGTGGGGCTCCCTATGGGGTATGGGGCCACGAAACGTGTGAGGGGTGTGCCGAATTGGGTGCGGGCGGCAGCACTGGGGCCTTCGGTGGGGCTCCCTATGGGGCCACGAAGCGGTGTACTGGGTGGGTGAAGAGGAGAGGAGGAGAGGAGGAGAGGAGAGGAGGAGCGGAGAGGAGAGGAGGACGCGGGGACCGTCTCTTCAAAACGAGGACCCAACACCACAGGATGTATGGGAAAACCACACACACACACTGTGGGAAAACACACACACATAGGGGAACAACAAGTGGCATAAACATAAAAACTCGGAGGTCCAGAGATCCGAGAAGTCCGCGCGGACCTTCGAGCTGTTATGTTCATGACACTTCTTCTTGTTTCCCCCACGAGTGGGCAGACGCTCGGCCTGTCCAGGCCGTCGCTCGAGCATGGCGTTTGCAGCGCGAGAGGCCACGCGAGGGCGGACGAATCCTGCCCCCGTGTTGATGGGCCTGCTCTCCACCACCACCATGCGTTGGAGGGGGAGGGGGTCCTCCTCCTCCTCCTCCTCCACCTCCTCCTTCTCCTCCTTCTCCTCCTCCTCCTCCTCCTCCTCCTCCTCGTCCTCCTCTTCCGTCCCCCCTCCAATTATGGTGGTGGTGGTGGGAAACAGGCCCATCACGTGTCGCGGACACGGTGCTCCGCAGGCCCACGTGAAATCAGCCAGGTAATAAGTGTCACGGGTGGCTGTCGTGACCAGAACGTTCTGGAAAAGGCTTCCCGAAATTACTCTCGGAGCAAGCCCTGGGAATGCAGAAGCCTGATATACGGGGACATCCTTACCTGCACGTTCCCGCCAAAACGCATCAGGGAAATGAACACGTTCAGTTGCGGATAGCCCAGCACAGCCAGATCTTCCCGGAAGCCTCTCCGAGAACACCTACCTTAGGCTCACCGCGCGCGTTGCTCGCCGCCGCTTGGCCCTAGTCCCAGGGCGCTGGGACTGCACCCGTATCCTGGCCGCCGCGCGGCCCGCGCGAAAATTTGTTCATTTACAGTATGCTACGCTCCCCGACCTACGCTTAGGACCGAGGGGGATGGGGGTAGAAAGTCCCCCCGCCCCCTTCGAACTGGAAGGGGCGGACCTCCCCCTCCCCCGGTTGGAACCGGGGAGCGGGGAGGCAAGGTTCAATGAAAGCCCGAGCAAAGCCCAAGCAAAGACGCTCCCATAAAGCCGGAACAAAGCTCCAACAAAGTCCAAACACAGCACAAGGTCAAGCAACGCCCAACCTAAGCTCAAACAAAGCTCAATCAAAGTACAAAAAAAGCCAAAACAAAGCTCAAACAATGCTCAACCAACGCCCAAACAAAGCTCAAACACAACTCCAACAAAGCTCAAGCAATGCCCAAACAAAGCTCAACTTAAGCTCAAAGAGAACTCCAATAGAACTCAACGAAAGCTCAAACGAAGCTCAAACAAAGATCAAGACAAGCCCAAACACAGCTCACATAAAGCTCAATCAAAGCTCACGCGAAGCTCAAAGCTCAACCAAAGCCCAATCAAAGATCAAACGAAACTCAAACAGAGCTCACACTAAGTTCAAGCAAAGCCCAACCAAAGCTCAAACAAAAGGCAGGCACAGCTCAACAAAAGCTCAAGCAACGCCCAACCTCAGCTCAAACAAAGCTCAAACAAAGCACAAGCAATGCTCAACCAAGGCTCCTGTAAAGCTCCAACGAAGCTCTAACAGAGCTCCAACAAAGCTCCAACAAAGCCCAATCAAAGCTCAACAAAGCTCAACCAAAGCTCAAACGAAGCCCAAACAAAGCACAAACAATGCTCAACCAAGGCTCTTGTAAAGCTCCAAAGAAGCTCCAACAATGCTCCAACAAAGCCCAATCAACGCCCAATCAAAGCTCAAACGAAGCTCAACCAAAGCTCAGCCAGAGCTCCAGCAAAGCTTCAACAAAGCTCAAACGAAGCTCAAACAGAGCTCACACGAAGCTCAAACACGGTTCAAGCAAAGATCAATCAAAGTCCAAACAAAGCTCACACGAGGCTCAAACAAAGCAAACAAAGCTCAAGCAAAGCCCAAGCAAAACTCAAAAATTAGCCTGGCGAAGAACCCAACCATATGCAGTTGTCAGTACCGCAGCTGTGGGGTTCATCTTCAATGGAACTCCCCATAGGACTACGGAACGTCTGAGGGGTGTGCCGAGATGGGTGCCACTGGGGCATTCGGCGAAGCTCCCTATGGGGACATGAAACACGCGCGGGGCGTGCCGACATGGGTGGCGGAAACGCATGTGCAGGCCGCCACTGGGGCCTCCAGTGGAGCTCCCTATGGGTCCCCGAAACATGATGCTGCTGCGGGGGGGGGGGGCCGGGATGGGTGGCGGAGACGCATGTAAGCGCCGCTACTGGGGCCTTCGGTGGAGCTCCCTATGGGGCCACGAAGCGCGTGAGGGGTGTACTGGGATGTGTGGCGGGGACGCATGTGAGCGCCGCCACTGGGGCCTTCGGTGCAGCTCTCTATGGGGCCACGAAACGTGTGAGGGGTGTGCCGAATTGGGTGCGGGTGGTGACGCATGCAGGCGGTGCCACTGGGGCCTTCGGTGGAGCTCCCTATGGGGCCACGAAACCTGTTGTTGTGAGGGGCGTGCTGGGATGGGTGGCGGGTACGCATGTGAGCGCGGCCGCTGGAGCCTTCGGTGGAGCTCCCTATGGGGCCACGAAACGTGTGAGGGGTGTGCCGAATTGGGTGGGTGTGGGTGACGCATGTGAGCGCCGCCACTGGGGCCTCCGGTGGATGGGGCCACGAAACCTGTCAGGGATGTGCCCAAATGGGTGTGCGGGACGCATGCGCATGTGAGCGCCGCCACTGGGGCCTTCGGTGGAGCTCCCTATGGGGCCACGAAACGTGTGAGGGGTGTGCCGAATTGGGTGTGCGGGACGCATGCGGGCGGCAGCACTGGGGCCTTCGGTGGGGCTCCCTATGGGGCCACGAAACGTGTGAGGGGTGTGCCGAATTGGGTGTGCGGGACGCATGCGGGCGGCAGCACTGGGGCCTTCGGCGGAGCTCCCTATGGGGCCACGAAACGTGTGAGGGGTGTGCCGAATTGGGTGTGCGGGACGCATGCGGGCGGCAGCACTCGGGGGCCTTCGGTGGGGCTCCCTATGGGGCCACGAAACGTGTGAGGGGTGTGCCGAATTGGGTGTGCGGGACGCATGCGGGCGGCAGCACTGGGGCCTTCGGTGGGGCTCCCTATGGGGCCACGAAACGTGTGAGGGGTGTGCCGAATTGGGTGTGCGGGACGCATGCGGGCGGCAGCACTGGGGCCTTCGGTGGGGCTCCCTATGGGGCCACGAAACGTGTGAGGGGTGTGCCGAATTGGGTGTGCGGGACGCATGCGGGCGGCAGCACTGGGGCCTTCGGTGGGGCTCCCTATGGGGCCACGAAACGTGTGAGGGGTGTGCCGAATTGGGTGTGCGGGACGCATGCGGGCGGCAGCACTGGGGCCTTCGGTGGGGCTCCCTATGGGGCCACGAAAGAGGGGGTCCGGGACGCATGTGGGGCGAAGGGGTGTGCCCGAAACGTGCGTGCCGTTGGGCGGCAGCACTGGGGCCTCGGGGGGCTCCCTATGGGGCCACGAAACGTGTGAGGGGTGTGCCGAATTGGGTGTGCGGGACGCATGCGGGCGGCAGCACTGGGGCCTTCGGTGGGGCTCCCTATGGGGCCACGAAACGTGTGAGGGGTGTGCCGAATTGGGTGTGCGGGACGCATGCGGGCGGCAGCACTGGGGCCTTCGGTGGGGCTCCCTATGGGGCCACGAAACGTGTGAGGGGTGTGCCGAATTGGGTGTGCGGGACGCATGCGGGCGGCAGCACTGGGGCCTTCGGTGGGGCTCCCTATGGGGCCACGAAACGTGTAAGGGGTGTGCCGAATTGGGTGTGCGGGACGCATGCGGGCGGCAGCACTGGGGCCTTCGGCGGAGCTCCTTATGGGGCTACGAAGCGCTGTACTGGGCGGGTGAAACGCAAGGAAGAGGGGGAGGAGGGAGGAGGAGGGGGAAGAGGAGGAGAGGAGGAGACGCGGGGCACCGTCTCTTCAAAACGAGGACCCAACACCACAGGATGGTTGGGAACAAGTCGCAGCCAAAGCTCAAACAGAGCTCAAACAAAGCTCAAGCAAAGCTCAAGCAAAGCCCGACCTAAGCCCACATTCGGTTCGAGTGTAGAGCAGGGAGGTGATGGTCTTGGAAGAAGCCAGTGCAAGCTGGTCTGAGGATCAAGAGGCAAGGTCTGGTGGGTAAGCATTGCCAGCCTAGGTCAGCTGGAGCAGGGTCAACAAGCGTTGAGGACACGGGGCGGGGGCCCAGGACTGACCCTGTCGACCGACTCACGCCGGCGAGCTCCCGGCGGCCATCGGTGGCAGCAGCAACGCCTCTGTGGCTCGGGGCACAGCCAGCCTTCCTTTCTTCGCTCGCTCTCTTCCCCATCTCACTTCCCTCTCCCTTCCAGCCCTCCCCTCCCCCCTTCGCCCATCCCTTCCCTCCCAACTTCTCCTCCCCGATTCCCCATTCTGCGTAGAGGCAGCCGCGATGCCACAGAGACCCAAGGTTTCGTCAACAGAAAGTGACGACCAGATCGCGAGACCGCTCGGACAGAAGAAATGGGTTAGTTACCGAGTGCGAGCATTGTTTGTGGAATGCGGGGCTCATTGTGCGTTTCTGGTTGTCCCAGGAGCCCTCCTCCTCCTCCTCCTCCTCCTCCTCCTCCTCCTCCTCCTCCTCCTCCTCCTCCTCCTCCTTCCTTCTCGCCATGCCTGGGGGCAGCCACTCGCACCGACGTAACTGTCGCCAGACTGCTCCCGATCGTCGCGCTGGGCCCATCGACAGGCGTGTCGGCAAGAGAGCGAGGCGGAAGAGGGTGCCCGTGACGCGCCCCTTGCGCACATCTTGGCAGCCCCAGTGTTGCTGCTCGCTGTGGCTCGATTCAGTGCGGCCATCTATTCGGGAATTTCCGATTGCGACGAGACTTTCAACTACTGGGAGCCGGCGCATTTCATCACATTCGGCTATGGGTTCCAGACTTGGGAGTACTCGCCCGTCTACGCGCTGCGCTCGTACCTCTTCTTGATGCCGCACGCTGCTGCCGCGAAGGCCGCAGAGATCGCCCTCGGACGCCCCGCGGCGTTCTTTCTCACGCGCTCCGCGCAGGCTGCCTTTGCAGTCCTGGTCGAGTCCATGTTCGCCGCGGCAGTCGCCCGGCGCTTTGGGCACGGCGTGGGAGCAGGCACCGGGGCATTGCCCGCCGTGCGCTGACGCCGACCAGGCCCACCCCGGACCCGCGATCGAGTCGCAGAGCCCGCTCGGCGTGGCGTGCCCCGTGGGTCGATCCCGTGTCCAGGGACGGGCCCCGCCAGCACCAGCGTCGGTGCACAGTTGGCGATTCCCCCAGGCACTGCGTGGCTCCTGGCGGTCAGCCCTGGGCCCTTTATGGCCGCGGTTGCCTTCCTTCCGAGCTCCATCGCCATGCTGCACGTGTGCCTGGTGTGGGCGCTCTGGCTGTCGGGGCGGCCGCTGGCGGCCGTGTTCATCGGCTCAGGTCGGAAAGCCTGGAGACACGAATCGCTCTTTCCAGAGGAGCGGCAGCAGCTGGAGGAAAAGGAGGAGCTGGAGGAGGGAAAGGAGGAGGACCATGAGGAGATTGAAGAGGAGGAGGGAGACGGGGAGGAGGAGGAGGAGGAGGAGGAGGAGGAGGAGGAGGTCCTCACAGCATCCCGGGGCATGCCAGCACGGCCGCTGTAACCGCAAGCGTGCGTCGCTGGAGTTTGCCGGCTCTTGGAGGCTTCGGAGCGGATCCTGAAAGGTGCTGTTAGGGGACCACATGCGAACCCTACCCCTACCTCCCACGATTTCTGAGGGGGAGGGTGGGGTTCACTTCGTTCTGGAGCTCTCGAGCGAAGTGAACCCCACCCTCCCCCTCAGAAATCGTGGGGGGTAGGGGTAGGGTTCGCATGTGGCCCCCCAGTTGTCGCATCCGTGCCCCTTGCAGGCACCTGCGTCTTGGTGTGGCCCTTCGCCGCGCTGCTGTTCCTCCCCCTGGGCGTCTCTGCGCTGCTGCAGGCGGGCCTCGCGCGTGCCGTCCTGGTCGCGGCCGCCTCGTTCGTGCTCTGGGCGGCGGCCTCGCTCTGCGTGGACTCCCACTTCTACGGGCGCCCGGTGCTTCCGGCCTGGGAGATCATCAGGTACAACGTCCTCGACCGGAGCGAGAAGGCCGCCCGAGGACGGGAGCCATACCGGGGCTCCGACGCTGGCCGGGCGCGCCTTGGGACCCGGAGTCGGTGCCCCTCCCCCCCCCCCCCCTCGCACTTCCCCCTTCGTCCGCACGAGAGGGAGGAGGAGGAGGAGGAGGAGGAGGAGGAGGAGGAGGAGGAGGAGGAGGAGGAGGAAAAAGAAGAGGAGAAGTTTGATTTTTTTTTTCAGGTTCATGATGTCTGTACGTTCATTATGATACCCCCTCCTTCCTCGTTCTTCTGCGTTCGCTACCTCTTGCATTTGTTCTCCACCCAGCCGGCGGGACTACTCACCTGGCTAATTAGTTTGATCACCCCACCCCAGGGCCGACCAGCCCCAGTGGGGAATGGCAACGTCGGATAATGTTCTGCCGTCAGGGTCTCAGGGTCTCAGGAGGAGTAGGGAGGATGACGCACTGGGAGGAAGTTGGCATGGTGCAGCTCTCCCCTTGAAGGGCGGCCCCGAGCTCTACGGGGTCGAGCCCTGGTATTTCTACGTGGTGAAGGGCCTCGTATCCTGATGCTCTCCCTCCCCCATCATCCCCTCGTTCGTTCCTCGTTCCACCTCCCCCTCTTTCTCTCTCTCTCTCTCTCTCTATATCCCTTTCGCTTCTCTCCTCACCCCTGCTCTCAGACGACATACCCTCAGACACGGAATCCAGTTTGGATGTTTATAACAAAGTTGAATGCACATGCAAAGCGACGAAGTACCACGTTGTGGGCCCAAGGTGTGGTGACGTGCAACATGTTGTAAGCACGATCGTGTGAGTTTCTGCGTGGGGGGCGATGTCATTGCCGTCGATGCATCACCAGAGCGTGTCATTAAGTCGGGACATAAGAGACCGAGCCCCTGTCCGAGACTTTGCGCGATCTTATGCTATCCCGAGGAGGAAACCAGCATCACGTACCTCTGACAGCCATGCTCGACAGACCACGGCCTGCAACTTACCTTTGACGAGGGTGTCCTAGGATGGCCACTAAGCTCAATATTATCAATGCGAGCGCGAGTGTGCAAGAGGTTGTCGATATCACGAACATCAGCGCAGGCACATCCCGATATCCAAGCGCCGAGGACACTGATCACCACGGGACGCCCCGCAATTGTAAATACCACGACATGATCCAAAATGGCAGCCTCCAAATTGACTCCCTCGCGGCTCAAGAGCGCGCGTGCTGACACCCTCTAAGCTGAGGGTGACATGTTCCATTGCTGTAGTAGAGAGTCGGTAGTGCACGAGCCCAAGGGAAAAGAGGCACGTGATGTGATCAATCGCTTCATCTGCTTTGTTGTGCAGAGTGAACCAGCGACAAACACAATGGAGAGGCCTGTGGAGAGCGAGGTAAACAATGAGAGTGACCCCCCTGTAAAGATGCCGAGATGCGTCTTCACGATTTCTATTTGCCAAACACATATGACCAGATGGTGTTGACAAGTCTGGGGCCGGAACATCGAACACCTCCGTGCATGTTTGAGCGGCAAGGGAATGAATGATGTTTGTGCTCGCAGAATCCAAGGGCACGGTACATCACAAGAGTTAACAATCTCGTTTCGACGAGTTAGCGTGCCAGTTTTCAACAACAGCCCAGGTTGGGTGACGTAACCAAGTTTATCTTTGAGCCAGCAAATGTTACCACGATCATGCTCGAAAGTAGTTTGAACACAATGTAGCAACAAGAGGTAGTTTTTCGCCAGACTTGGGTTCTATTTTGTGTGTTTGCCTAGGCATGCGCGAGGGCATCATTAGGTTTGATTAACTCGACCGTTCAAATACTGCCATACTACAATGTACCCACGGCCAAGTTCGATACCATAACTAAAGTGTCAAGGCTTTCTCAGGAGGATTCGAGATCGAACGCGCATCTCACTACACTAGTGGAATCGCTGATCTTGCATGTTTCCACGCATGGAATGCTGACTCTTCCTGATACTGTTCAAGGCCGAGGCAGGCTCGAGCTCGATCCCGTAGCGCGTCCAGCCTCAAGTGTTTCAAGCTGCAAGTTTGACTGAGGGCTTCACTGGCAGATGTTCGAGCAGCTTGCGCCATAGTCGAGGTTCAGGCCGAACGTGACCACGATCAACACGTTGTTTTACAGGCGATACGGTCGATGATGCATGTTTCTAGTTCTGTGTAGTCAGGTCGACCAGCATTGGCCGTTGATGCGGTTCTGGAGCATTTGGCATCATTCCCATTTCGACCTTCTCCTTCTCCACTTCCTCCTCACCCTCCTCCTCCGCCTCCTCCTCCTCCTCCTCCTCCCCTACGACCACACAATATCAGTACTACTCTCCTCTCTTCCCTGAAGACCCCGAGGTCATAGCTTGCCCCCTCCGCGTTTTGTTTTCGAAACATACGATCCCCCCAAAGGTGGTCAGAAATATGTGTTTTTTCCCATCCGAGCGTCCCCGAAGGGCGCTCCCGCTGCAGCGTTCGCCTCATTTTCTGGCCCTCAGTCGTTCCAAATCCTACTCCCGCTGCAGCGCTGACCTTACTTCTTTGTTGTGGATATTCCAAATCGTGTTTCCGATGCAGCGTTGGCTCTGATTTTACGTTTCCGCTCTTTTCGAACGATTCATTTACATATCTCGTCCTGTGTCATGTCTGGTTTTCCTCCGAACATGATACGCTCTGCCGTGCTCTTCTACGCCGTGCTACGCCGTGCACTATCATGCATCTCGCACCATCTCGGGATCACTGCCCTGCTGGGCACCCAGCTGTGCGAACAGAGAGGCGATCTGTGCCACGGTGCGGGACCAGATAGGACGCTTGCCCTCCAAGCTTGCCCCCCCCCCTCGGCGCTCCCCCCCTCCCTCCCCCCTTTCTCCGCCCCCCCCCACGGCGAGGGCCGGGGGAGGGCGCGGGCGGGGGAAGGCGAACGGCTTCCTGAACCTGACGCTCGCCCTGCCGGCCGCGGCTGCGCTCCCCTTCGTGGCGGCGCTCTGCCACGTGCTCGCCGGGGGCGGCCCGCGCGGAGCGCTGCGGGGGCGGCCCCTGCACGCCGTAGGCGAGGCCCCGCCCTCCTCTCCTTGGGCCCCCTCCCGCCATGGATGGATGCGTACAGAGTTGCCTGGGGGAGAGGGATGCCCCCCTCCTCGTCCTCCTCCTCCTCCTCCTCCTCCTCCTCCTCGTCCTCCTCGCCCTCCTCCTCCTCTTCGTCCTCCTCGCCCTCCTCCTCCTCCTCGCCTTCCTCCGCCAAACTGCTATTCGTGCACATCGTGATCCTCTTCCTTCTCTGACCCCCCTCGTCCCCCTTCTGGATCATTTCATGATTTCTTCTCCTCCTCGTGGTCTTCGTGCCCCGCCACCGTCTCTGCCCTCGTCCCCCTCGTTGTCGTGCCCCTCATCTGTTTCTGTCTCTGCTGTCGCTCCTTCCGTTTCTTTTTTCCTCGTCGTTTTTTGTTCGTCATCTCCCTCGCACTCGGCCTTGCTTGCGTAATTACTCGTCCACTGAGTATTATGATTATTTCCAGTCCCGTCCTCGTCCTCGTTCTCGACTTCGTAATTACTCGCACTCGTGCTGGTCCTCGTCCTTGTCGTCGGCGCGTCATGGTTCTCGTGCTCGTCTTTGTACTGATGCGCGTCTGCGTCCTCGTCTTCCGCTCTCATCCCCCTTCCCTCGTGCGTGGCCACTCTGCCATAACTGCCCTGCGCAAGGGATGTCGCAAGGCTGCGCGACAGGGGACAGGGGCGGACAGGTGAGACGTCGTGCGCGGCATGCAAGAAGACGCGGAGAATCCAACAAGCGCGTCAGGATCCACAGAGAGGAGGCAATTCAGTGTCCATGAGCACTGCAGAGCACGTCCACCGTGGGCGAGGGCTCGGGAGTGTTCGCGCCTTCCGGCCGCCGCCACTCGCTGGGCCTCCTCACCGGCGCAGCCAGCCGCTCCTGCGGCGGGCCGTGCGCCGTGCGACACCGGGAGTGCGCCTCCCGCCCTGCAGGCGCCCTGGCCGCGGCCCCTGCCACCCCCCACCAGGAGACCGTGCCCGCATCTGCTACCACGGCCCGTCTTCCTCCTGCCCGGTGCGCTCGTCTCGGCGCCCCCACCGCCTTCGGCCTGCAGGCACCGGCGCATGCCCACACGCGCCGACCCGACTCCCCTCCGCTGAGACCTGCAGCCGGCCGCCCTCGCGGCTCCCAGGGGTGGGCCTATCGCCCGAGGCCGCTCCGCCCGTCTTCCTCGGGCCAGGCTCCCAGGCGGCCACGCATCCGCTGCTTGACGAGCCCTGCCTCCAGCCTGGCGGAGGTGCCGGCCTCGTGCACCCCCCTCTCCGACGTTCCCTCTCGAAGCCGTCGGCCGCTGACCTCGGTTCATCGCCTCCCAGTGGCGCGCGCCCAAGGCAGTTCGGGCCTCTCCGCCTTGGATCCTCGCGGTGGCGAAGCGGATCGGACGCACTTTTGCCAGCCGCCCCACCGACCTCTCCGCGCTCTTCCCGGCAGCCAGCAGCCACCGTGGTTCCCTAGAGCTGGCCTGCCCCTGCCTTTCCTCGCGGGGATGACGGTCCCCCCAGCCCTCACCGGCAGCTCCGACCTTGCGGGCATCTTCGGCTTCTGGAGGGTCGCGTCTGCACTTCCCGGTGGGTGGCGGGGTGCCTGGCATCCCACCGAACGCAGGCGTCGTGAGCTCCCCCGCGGCATGCGAGATTGCTGCTGTGGAACATCACAGCGGCCACAGCAGCCGTCTCGAGCGCACCCGCTCCAAACGCAACGGCGGTAGCGCCCCCGTCTTCTTTGGCGGCTGAGATCGCGGCGGATAGACAGCTCATCTGCGCTGGAATCTCCTCCTCCTCATCATCCCGCTCCCTTGTCCTCCTCCTCCTCATCCTCATCATCATGCTGCTCCTCTTTCTCTTCTTCTTGTCTTCCCTGAGCGTTGCGACCTGTGATCGCTGGACCTTTTGGGAGCTCAGGGTGCCCAGAGACGATCAAGTGGATCCTGGCTAGGCAGTAAAACAACAGGCATTGGGCTTGCTGGCCCAGGCTGTTCAATGGTCTGCCGGGCTGTTGAGGAACTTCATGGTGATTAAGTGGATGCGTTCTTCATGCCACGGACCATTGATGGAATGAACATGTTTGCCAGCGTGGACCCCGAACAGTTAGTGTGTGCAGCGTGGTGCAAGCCAACTATGCGGTGGAAGCTATGTGGTGCAAGCGACGTGGTGCAGGCTATGTGGTGCAAGTGGTGTGGTGTACGCCATGTGGTGCAGGCGAGGTCGTGCAGGCCACGTGGTTCGAGCTATGTGGTGCAGGCCGTGCGGCACAGCCAGCGAAATGACGCGCCCACGAAGCGCCCCCGGGCGCGCCCACCAGGCGCAAGCCCGAAGCTCCCAGCCAACACAAGGCGCCCAGGAGGCGGCCACGGGCGCCCACGAGGCGAACACTTGGACCCACCCGCAGAGCAGGGACCCCTCAGTGCAAGCACTGTTCTGGGAGCATCCCCTCCACATGCTCTCGTTGAGCTTATCCGGTGCTGGAGAACGCGCGCTTGCTATCCAGATCGTTGGCTCGAAGCGTTGCTCCCCCATCGGAGCTTGCCTCTGCAGGGGTCCTAGCGGATTTATGTGGTCAGGTTAGCTGCGTCGCCAATTTCAGCGGCACGCCCGGGTGCCCAGGTGCCCAGGTGCCTCGGAGCTGCGTCGCCGATTTCGGCGGCCCGCCGGGGTGCCCGGGTGCCCGGGTGCCCCATAGCCCTATAGCCCACTAGCCCTATAGCCCTATAGTTCTATAGCCCTATAGCCCTGCAGCCCCATAGCTCAGTAGCCCTACAGCCCTATAGCCGTACAGCCCTGTAGCCCCATAGACTTATAGCCCCATAGCCCCATAGCCCTATAGCCCCATAGCCCTATAGCCCTAAAGCCCCATAGACTCATAGCCCTGTAGCCCCTATGGCCCTATAGCCCTATAGCCATATTGCTCTATAACCCAATAGCCCCATATCCCAATAGCCCCATATCCCTATAGCCCCATAGCCCTATAGCCCTAGCCCTATAGCCATATAGTCCTATACCCCCATAGCCCTAAAGCCCTATAGCCCTATAGCCCTATACCCCCATAGCCCTATAGCCCTACACCGCCGTAGCCCTCTAGCCGTATAGCCCTATAGCACTATGGCTCAATAGCCCCATAACCCTATCGCTCTATAGTCCTACAGCCCCATAGCTTTGACTAAGCGTAGTAGACCTAATAGACCTCAGAGACCTTCGAAATGTGTTACGTTGGTGTCCTCACCTCCGTCGCCGTCGTCGTCCAAGCGGCGCAACATCAAATCATGTCCAAGCGGCGCAACATCAAATCATGTCCTGGCAAACCAACAAAGATTACGATGTGGTTTTTCACTGGTATCATTAGGCGAGCTGCGTCGCCGACTGTGGGTGTCCTAGCGGATTCATATAGTTCGGCCAGCTGCGTCGCCGATTTCGGCGGCACGCCCGTGTGCCCGGGTGCCCCATAGCCCTGCAGCCTTATAGCCATATGGCGCTACAGCCCTACAGCCCCATAGCCCTATAGCCCTATATCCCTGAGGCCCTATTGCCCTACTCATCTATAGCCCTATAGCCTTATAGCCCTATAGTCCTATAGCCCTACAGCCATATAGTCCTATAGCCCCATAGCCCTATAGCCTTATAGCCTTGTTGCCCCATATCCCTATAGCCCTATAGCGCCATAGCCCTATAGCACTGTAGCCCTATAGCCATGTAGCCCTAATCGCCCTAATAACCCAGTAGCCTGATAGACCTACAGCCATATTGCCCTGTAGCCCTATAGCTCTATAGCCCAATAGCCTCATAGCCCTATAGCCCTACAGCCCCATAACTCTATAGCCCTATAGCTCTGTAGCTCTATAGCCCTATAACCCCTTAGCCCTATAGCCCTATAGCCCTATAGCCACATAGCGCCCTGTAGCCCCATAGCCATATAACCCCATAACGCCATAGCCCCATAGCCCTATAGCCCTATACCCCCCATAGCCCTGTAGCCCTATACCCCCTATAGCCCTATAGCCCTACACCCCTACAGCCCTATAGCCCTATAGCTCTATAGCCCCATAGCCCAATAGCCCCATAGCCTTACAGCTCTATATCGCTATAGCCCCATAACTTTACAGGCCGAATTGGCCTAATAGACCGAATAGACTTCACAAACCTTCGAAATTATTACGTTGGTGTCCTCACCCCCGTCGCCGTCGTCGTCCAAGAGGCACAAAATCAAATCATGTCCTGGTAAAACCGCAGAGTCTGATGTGGTTTTCCCTTGGTATCATGTCATTCCGAGCTCCCTGTGCTTAAGATCTGCGTGGGCCCCCAGGAGGTCTGGTGATCGCGTAGGCTTCTCTGCCGCTGCGTTCCTGTGGTTCGCCTTCTTCTCGTCTATTCCGCACAAGGATCGGGAGCAAACCAATCCAGCATGATCAGGATGTAACTTATGAGGGAGTTTAATGAAGATGGCGGTTGTGACCGTGGACGGTGGTGATGGCGAAGATGCGGATGACGATGGCGAGCAGGACGGGGATGACGGTGTCGATGATGCTGACGATGAGTGGGAGGAGGAGGAGGAGGAGGGAGGAGGAGGAGGAGGAGGAGGAGGAGGAGGAGGAGTAGGAGGAGGAGTAGGATGAGGGGTAGGAAAAGGAGGAGGAGGAGGACGAGGAGGAACAGGAGGAGGAGGAGGAGGAGGAGGAGGAGGAGTAGGAGGAGGAGGAGGAGGAGGAGGAGGAGGGTGCTGAGGGTGCTGACTACATCAAGTCTGACGACCTGCTCGGCACTACGGCCGCTACGCACGCGCCGCCTCGACGCGAGGCCACTCCCAAGGGGGGTACGATCGAGCACTAAGAGAGCGGGCATCGAAGGCTGGGAACATACTTGTGTTGAATGACACGCGAGCAGATAAGAACGAACAGGCTTAAAATGATTCTTGTTGAATATATACATATAACGGCGCACTGGGGCCAGGGCCCCGGGGCCGGCCCCTCGACCACAAGTGTGGGTGGGCAGGCCCTTGGGGGGGCTCTCAGGCCTGCAAAATGCCACGAGAAAGCGACGGCGCACCAGGGCCAGGGGCCCGGGTCCGGCCCCTCGACCACAAGTGTGGGTGTGCAGGCCTTTGGTGCCACGAGAAGGCGCCAAGAGAACCCGAAGACACTCCAAGAGGGTCCCGAGACGCCCAAAGGCCGCTCCAAGACGCCCAAGATGGTTCCGAGACGGCCTCAAATGCTTCCAAGACGGCTCCAGAGACCCCCAAGAGGCTCCCAGGAGGGCCCAAAGAGGATCCCAAGAGACAACATTCATTGATTTTTCAATTGTTTTTCTCTGGTTTTTGGGGTTCCCGCCTTTTAGGCTTTCCGACGATCCATGACGGCCAAGAAGGCCCCCAAGATCGCCCCCGAGGAGCCCCAACACGCCCAAGAGAGACCCAAGAGGGCCCAAGACGGCCCGAAAGGGTCGTCCTGTGGGGCTCGCGGACCCCCCCAAGACGGCCCAAAAGGCCCCGAAGCCGGCCCAGGAGGCCCCCAAGATGGCCTCAGGGAGGCCCAAGAGGGCCTCGCTCGACATCATGTTCCCCGAAGCCTCTCCGGGAACATGACTTCCGGGCTCCCCAGACGCCCAAGAGGCCCACAAGACAGCCTCAGCGAGGCCCCAGAGGGCCCGAGATGGCCTGAAGATGGCCGAAGAGGGCCCCAAGAGGGCCTTCAAGAGGCAAAAATCGGCCCAGTCCCGTCGTTAAACGTACATTTTCAGCATACTCGTTGGCTTCGTCTTCACAGTGCCCCAGACGCCCCCGCGGAGCCCCAACACAGCCCAAGAGAGACCCAAGAGGGCCCAAGACGGCCCAAAAGGGTCGGCCTGTGGGGCTCACGGAACCCCCTAAGACAGCCCAAGAGGCCCCGAAGCCGGCCCAGGAGGCCCCCAAGACGGCCTCAGGGAGGCCCAAGAGGGCCCCGTTCGAAATCATGTTCCCGGAAGCCTCTCCGGGAACATGATTTCCGAGTTCCCAGGGCCCCTTAGAGGGCCCCAGGACAGCCTCAGCGAGGCCCCAGAGGGCCCGAGATGGCTTGAAGATGGCCGAAGAGGGCCCCAAGAGGGCCTTCAAGAGGCAAAAATCAGGCCGTTCCCGTAGTAAAACGTACATTTTCAGCATACTCCTTTGCTTCGTTTTCGCAGTGCCCCAGACGCGGTTGAGAGCCCAAAACGGCCCAAAAGGGTGGATTTGTGGGGCTCACGGAACCTCCCAAGACGGGCCCCAAAGCCGGCCCAGGAGGCCCCCAGAACGGCCTCCAGGAGGCCCAAGAGGGCCTCGTTCGTAATCATGTTCCCGGAAGCCTCTCCGGGAACATGATTCCTGGGCTCCCGGTCCCCGACCGCGTCAGAGGCCCTTCAGATCGCTCCAAGACGGCCGAAGAGGCTCCCAAGAAAGCCCAGAGACGGCCCAGGAGGCACCCCAGATCAGTCAAGAGGGCCTCGAGAGCGCCCCAAGAGAGCCCCAAGAGCGACCCAAGAGGGCCCGAAGAGCGCGACATTTCAAGGTCTCCAGCCTGAGAGGCTCCTAGGACGCCCCCGGAGGCCATCAAGAGGCTCCCAAGAAGCCCCGTGAGGCTCCCAAGAGGTCCCCCGGAAGCCCCAATAGGCACCCCTAGGGGCCACCAGGGAAGCCCGCTTGCGGGCCCCCAAGACACTTCGGTGAATCGTATTTCCCAGATAGCTTTCCGGGAACATGATTCTTTGGGCTTCCACCCACCACCCCAACCATGTTTCCAATAGGCTTGCCGACAAGGCCAAAAGGCGCCCCTCGGTAAGCTCCCAGAGGCCCCTCTCTTAGAGAGCCGAACAAATCATGCTCCCGGAAAGCTTCCCAGGAACATGATTCTCTATCTCGGAGTAGGCCCGGGGGGGGGGGGGCGGGCCGTTGCCTGTTCCCCCCATCGGTGCCCACCGGATGTTGCGGGGGGGTCCAGAGCTCCCGAGGCGGCCCGAGCCCGCCCCGAAGCAGGCCACGAGGCCCCTAGAACGCCCAAGATACCCTCAAGACAGCCGACGAGGACTCCAACACGCTCCAGGACGGACTCAAGAGGCTCCCCAAGAGGGCCCTGGAAGGCAAGATTCGCTTGTTTTCCAAGTGTTTTGGATTTTGGCGTTCTCGCTTTTCCCGCTTTCCAGTGCTCCCTCACGGCCTCGGAGGCCCTTCAGATCGCTCCAAGAAGGCCCACGAGGCCCCGACAAGGGCCCCAAGACGGCCCAGGAGGCTCCCCAGACAACCCAAGTGTGCCCCAGGAGCGCGCCAAGAGAAGGCCCAGAGGGGTCCCGAGGCGGCCTGGGCCCGCCCCGAAGCAGGTCACGACAGGCTAATGGAGGTCCCAAGAGGGCCCTAGACGGTCCCAAGAGGCCCCGAAGACGCCCAAGATGCCCTCAAGACGGCCGACGAGGATTCCATTACGCTCCAGGACGGACTCAAGAGGCTCCCCAAAAGGGCCCTGGGAGGCAAGATTCACTAATTTCCTGGTGGTTTTTGAAGGATTTAGGCGTTCTCGCTTCCCCCGCTTCCCAGCACTCCCTCACAGCCTCGCTCGGAGGCCCTTCAGATCGCTCCAAGACGGGCCACGAGGCCCGGAAGTGGGCGCCAAGACGGCCCAGGAGGCTCCCCAGACAACCCAACTGTGCCCCAAGAGCTCCCCAAGAGAGGGCCCAGAGGGGGACCGCCAACCGATCTTTCCAGGTCTCTGGCCCTAGACTAGAGGCCGCCTGTAGGCCCCCGGAGGCCACCAAGAGGCTCCCACGAAGCCCCGTGAGGCGCCCAAGAGGCCCCCAGGAAGCCCCAAGAGACCCCCAAGGGGCTCCCAGGGAACGCCCAAGAGGCCCCCCAACACACCCAAAGAAATCATGTCCCCAGAAAGCCTTCCGGGGACATGGTTCATCATGGGCCCGAGAGTTCCCGGAGACCCCCAAGGGGCCCCCAGGGAACGCCCAAGAGACCCCCCAACACACCCCAACAAACCATGTCCCCAGAAAGCCTTCCGGGGACATGGTTCATCATGGGCCCGCGAGTCTCCAGAGGCTTCGAAATACCATCATGCTACCGGAGAGCTGTCTGGGAAGTTGATTGGGAACATGACTGGTCGCCTTCTCGCGGCCCTCCGCAGATCGTTTCGCACAAACTTGCCCCAAGTGCCCTCTTGAACGACGACGACGACGACGACGACGACGAACGACGACGACGACGACGACGACGACGACGACGACGACGACGACGACGACGACGACGACGACGACGACGACGACGACGACGACGACGACGACGACGACGACGACGACGACGGCGCGCCCCGATAGGCGACGACGACATTACGACGACGACGACGACGACGACGACGACGAGGGCACGCTCCAACAGGCTCCCCAAGACGCCCCCAAACCCATGCACCCAGAAGGCCTTCTGGGAACCCGATTCATACGGCCTCCGCCCCCCTACGCAACCATTTTCCTCGAAGGCCCTTCGGAATGCAGATTGGCATGCGTGGACTGTGGTCCACTACTTCAGCGGAGCAATGAATTCGTCAAGGTCTGGGGCCTGCTAGAACCTGAGCGCGCGCGAAGCGCGCGCGATGGTTTTAGTATTATATAAGCGGCGTCCGGGGCCCCGCGGCCCAGGGTCGCACGCTTTTCCCAAACTCCCCCCCCCCGTAACCGAATTTGCCCCCTGGGCTGCGGGGGCCTTTGAGGCATCCAAGGGCCCGTTGTCGGAGTCCCGGAACTTTTTCCGCTTCCCCGAGGCGTCCACCTAGGCTTCTGGAGACGGCCAGAGGCCGCCAAGACGGCCCAAGAGCGCTCCAAGCCGCCCAAGATGGCCCCATGATCGGCCTAAGAGGCCCCCCAGATGCCCCAAGGTCGCTCCGCGAGGACCTCCAAGAGAGCACCAAGACGCCAAAATCATTGATTTTCATTTTGAGTTTCCAATATTTGTTGAAGCCTCCAACGTCGCCCCAAGAGGCCCCCAAGAGGCCCCCGAGGCCCCCAAGACAGCCCAAGAGGGCCGCATGATCGGCCCAAGAGGCCCCCAAGACGGCCCAAGAGGGCCTGAAGAGGGCCTGAAGACGGCTCCAAGATGGGCCCAAGAGAGGGAACGCGAACCGACCTTGCGAGTTTCCCGCCCCCAGAGACCCCCAGTAGGCCCCCAAGTGGCTCCAAGAGGCTCCCATGAGGCCCCAAAGATGGTTAAGAGAGTTCCGACAAGCTCCACAACGCTCCCGTGGAGGCTTCAAACCTGCCTCAACCGGCCCCCCGAGAGGCATCCCACGACATCATCCCAGCGAACATCCGAGAAGCCTCTAACCCACAACCCAGACACGTTGCGGGATGGGCCCAGAACTGCGACCTCTGGTTCGCATGGGGGGCTGGGGGGTCCTTGAGGGCTCCAAGAGGGTTCAGAAGGGGCCCCGGACCCCTCCAGAGGCTCCTAAGCTGGCCCAAGATATTGCCAGGAGGATCCAGAGAGCCCCCCAAATGCCCGAACAGAGGCGCCCTCTGCCCCAAGAGGCACCCATGAGGCCCCAAGAGACTCCCAGGAGGCCTCCACGACGCCCCAAAAAGCCACCAAAAAGGCTCCAGAAAGACCCGAGAAGCTCCCGAGAAACACCCACCGAGCTCGCAGGAGGCTTCTACACAGACCCTCAGAAGCCCGCCAGAAGCCCTTCGTCCTCCATGCTCCAGAACAGCCCTTCGGAGCACGTGGCCCTGGCTGCACCCCCCGACCCGCCCACCCAATGTCGAGGCCCGAGGACGCCCCCATGACGCCTTCAAGACGCCCCGGAAACGCCTCTCCCGCACACGTGGATGAGGTGACAATGATGCTGATCGTCGGTTGTCCGTCGTCGTCGTCGGCGTCGTCGTCGTCGTCGTCGTCGGTCGTCGCTGGTACGCTACAGGCCAAACCCTTCCTTAAACTTCGCAGCATCCGCCCGAAAATCACGCATGGGTGAAAGGGAGGAACCAGGAAGACCACATGGAAAAGGTCCCATGGAAATTGACACCGTCTTCGGAGTCGACTAGAACCTAAGCGCGCGCGAAGCGCGCGCGTGGTTCTAGTTCTCATATATAAGGAACAGTTCTTGTTGATACCCCACCTCCGGTCCACATTCCGTCTTTCCAATTGAAGTGACCCTCCCAGGACTCGCACCCTGTTTGCAACCAAGGAAAATATTGCGCCTCAGTGGGCTGTTGGCCCCCGAACTACAGCAACAAAGGCTCCCGCCAGGTAGCTCCTCACAATTTATTCAAAATCGCGCACTCTCACGCGGGACCTCCTCACAACGTATGCACGAATCGTGCTTCCGCGTTGGATTTCTCTTAGATTTATCGAACCGCTGCGCCTTCGAATCTCAGGAATCACGCTCTCGCTCTGGACCTCCTCACGATCTGCCTGTGAATCGCGCTGTCGCTCGAGACACCGTCGCGATCCATGCAGGGCCGGAGCCTCGGCGACCCGCCTGCCCGACCTGGCCGTCCGGGCCCGCCCGCCCAGGCCCGCCCGTCGGGGTCCGTCCGCCCGGCCCAGCCGTCTAGCTCTGCCGCCTGGTTCCTTGCTCTCAACACGCCCTTCCTGATAGTCTCTCTCGTTCTCCGTCCGTCTCCCTCCCCCTTGTCTCTTCCCTCCTCCCTCCCTTCCCCTTCCCTTCTCCTTGTACGCGTGGCAGGCAGGGGAGATGTTCCACAAAGGGGGGTGCGATCGAAGACGAAGAGGGCGGAGATCGAGGGTTCGGGATAGAGGATAAGCATGTCGAACGACGCGTGAGCATATAAGAGCGAGCATTATTAATGCGATTGGTGTTGCTGTTGTTTGTGATGATGGTAAAGTTGCAGCTGGTGATGATGATGACGACAATGATGTTGATGCTGATGATGGCGGTGATGATACTGATGTTGATGTTGACGCTGATGACGATGACGATGACGAGGATGATGATGATGATGCTGATGATGATGGTGATGATGGTGATTTGCGATGGTGAGGATGATGCTGATGCTGATGATGATGGTCATGATAATGATGATGATGCTGATGGTGATGGTGATGGTGGTGGTGGTGATAACGCTGCTGCTGCAAGTGCTGCTGCTGATGATGATGACGATGATGATGATGATGGTGGTAAAGATGATGATGGTGATGATGGTGATGGTGATGGTGATGACGATGATGGTGACGATGATGCTGTTGATGTTGACGATGGTGATGAGGATGATGATGAGGATGATGATGCTGCTGCTGCTGCTGCTGCTGATGATGATGATGATGATGATGATTGATGATGGTGGCGATGCTGAGGAGGTGTTGGAGGAGGTGGGGCAGGGATACGTATGGGGGCTCGACCAGAGAGGGGGTCGGGAATCCAGCGTCCCAGATGACCCTGGTCAAAGGCGCATCGCTCTGTTCATCTCGCTACCTTCGGCAGAGACCCTGAGGCCACTCATAGCTGAAAATTCTGACCCACCCTTTGGAGGTGGAGGGATTTGGACGGGAGGGAGGAGGAGGACAGGAGAGGAGGAGAGGAGGAGGAGGAGGAGGAGGAGGAGGAGTGGGAGGAGGGACAGGAGGGAGGAGGAGGAGGAGGAGGAGGAGGAGGAGGAGGAGGAGGAGGAGGAGGAGGAGGAGGAGGAGGAGGAGGAGGAGGAGGAGGAGGAGGAGGAGGAGGAGGAGGAGGAGGGGGGGGGATGTGGGAGAGGGAGGAGGGCGGAGGAGGGAAGTGGAGGTAGGAGGAGGGAGGGTGAGGAGAAGGGAGCGGTCTGACCCTGCTGCAGCGTATTGTAAACAGTAGGCTCTCATATGTTTCTGTCCCCCTTCCTTGCCTTTCACCCCACCCGCCTCCTCGTTTCCATCCTTTTCTCACGCCTCTCTTTTTCTCCACCCATGTCAACTCCCTTCCTCCCCCATCTGTCCCCCTCCCTCCCCCCATCCCCCTTTTGTTCTCTTTTGAAGTATTCCGCTCTCATCGCCACCTTCCACCCCCTCAGCTTCTCCCTCCCCATGCCCAATCCCCTTCCTCCCATCCCTTCTCTTCCATCTCTCCTTTCCCACGTCCCCTTCTTTCCGTCCCCCTTGCCCCTTGTGTGCCCCCCTCCCTTTACCTTTCACGCTTTCCTCCTCCCCCCTCGCCCTCACCGTTCGTCCCTCTTTCTCTCTCCTCCTTGTCCCCCCTTCTCCCCCAGCACCCCTCTCCCCCCCTCCCCATCCCTCCCCTCCCGCTCCACAGGAGGAGCGCTTCCTGGTGCCCGCGTACCCTCTCCTCGCTTTCGCGGCAGCGTTCGCAGCCTGCGGCGGCGCGGCGGCGCTCTCCGAGGTGGCGAGGCGAGCCGCGCCCGGGCTGGCTCGCTCGGCCGTGGTGCGGCTGCTGCTGCGCGTGGACGTGGCGTTCATGCTGGCGACGGGCGCCCTGTCCGCCTCCAGGACTCTGCCCCGCCCCCTCCCCCCCCCCCTTTGGCGCTCCCCCCTCCCCCCCTCTTGGGGCCCCCCGCCATGGGGAGGGGGGGGGCGAGGGAGGCTCCCAGCGAGGTTGCGCTTCATCCCGTTCGGGCCGCCCCTCCGAGGATGCCAGCGGTGCCGCTCCTCCCTCCCCCTCCTCCGGACCTCGGCGCCACTGGGAGGGGGAGGGCGGGGGCCTCCCGAGGGAAGCCGCGCTCCATCTCCTTCGGGCCCCCCATCGAAGGATAGCAGCACTGCACACGGGCTACGCGGCCCCCGTCGGCATCTACGCGGCCCTCGGCGAGCAGCTGTCGTCTCTGCGCGCCTCCCGCGGGGCGGGCCCCATCCACGCGTGCCTGGGGGCGGAGTGGCACCGTTTCATGACGAGCTTCTTCCTGCCTCATCATGACGACCACTTATCGTACGTTCGATTTGGCCCCACCGGTTTGCTCCCTGCAGAGTTTAACGTCAGCGTCGGCACGAGCGGAGTGCCCCCCTTTATGAACGACCTGAACAGAGAGGAGCCGTCGCGATACGTGGATGCAGACAGGTGTGATTTCTTGATTGATGTCGATCTTGGCGAGGCGCAGGGAGATATACCTGCCTTGCGATCTCGTGCGCTGCGGACGCTAGCAGAAGCTCCGTTTTTAGATGCATCGAGATCGAGATTCCCATGGCGAGCGTTCTACGTCCCCGGCATATCCAAACAGAAGAACGTGTATGCTTCCTATCGGCTCTTGCAGCTCGCACCCGTTGCCCGGGTGGCCTGACAGACAGCAGCCAGTGAAGATTATGGTTCCGAAATGTGTGCTCACAATCATCCCCAGCAGTGCCGTAGTTGATTGACGATCGCCGGCTGCATCGTCGTTTTCGGTCCCATCATCGTCAAGTTCGTCGTTTAAAAGATATGCAAAGTCACGACTATAATCATGATCGCCAGCACCGTCGCATTTGTGTGTCTCTCTCTCTCTCTCTCTCCCTCGCCTGGTGTGACGCTCATCCATCGGCCATTGGTATAGCAGTCCTATCCATGATGCGGTAAGGACTGAGCATGTGGATGTCGATGCTTCGCACTCCCTGAGCTGCCTCTCCAATGGCTCCAGCCGTTTACTCCTCACTGCGCTATGTCCCGTGTCGTTGTGGGTAGATCGTGTTCTGCAGATGAGCAGGGTTGAAGCGCCACGCTGATGCAAATCATTTGTGCGACAGCAATCCATGCTGAGAAATCGCACGGAGGCCCACTCCCAGTAGCGTGATTCACGGGAGGAAAGAGGCAAGCCCACATTGGGCAAGGGAACAAGGTTGTCGCGTTTTCGATTAGGTCCGTGAAATCACACACACACACCAGATGCATCTCGACAGTTCTTGGGACAGGCCTCGAGAATTCAGGTCGCAGGCCCTTCTCGAATGGCCTGCCCGCTGGAAGCATCCCAGAGGCACTCCAGAATGCGACTTCTTGGATTGAATCGGCCACTCTCTGGGAACCGGCCAGGGGGAGACACCACTTCTTCATGCTTCGCGTATCCTCACCAGTCTGCACTGGCGATGTCCATTCCCGCCAGTCTGGCCCGCTGTCCGCGCAATACGCGGTTCTCTCAACGGCGTCCACGTCGTGCCCCTGGGCCGGGCTCCCAGGTGCAGTCGCCCTCCGGGCCTGGTCCATACTAGTTTTGTTGCTCGGGATTGGCGTCTTCCCCAGGGTACTCGGGTTGTGTCGCGGAGTGGTCCAGCCTTCCAGCAGACACCGTGCTTCCCCCGCGCCCCGTCCCCGCCTACCTGGCATGCTCTGTGCCGCTGACGCGGCCCTGGCCCTTGGCGCCCTGCGGCGACAGGGTCAGTTTGTACCTGGTCTCTCCTGGCCACAGTGTTTGTGCTCATCGTGCTCGCCCAGCTCCGTTCCTGGCTGCGCACCGCTTTCCGGTTCACCAGCAGCGGCAGCGATCCCCAGTACGCGGCATGGCATGTGCACAGTGATGGACAGGCGTCCCGGCGTGCAGTTCCTAATTCCACCTCTGGCACTTTTGCATCAGGATTGCAGGTGCATCAGCTTCCAAGGGCGTTGCAGACCAGCCATCCAGTTCTAAAAGATGCTGCTGCACCTCAGCTGCCGCTTCTGAGTGCTGACCCGGCCGGCTTGCGTGTCGCTTTGTAGCTAATTAGGTTGGCCCGTGCCCCGGACCCCCTCTCGCCGCCTGCCCTCTGCTGCGCGGCCGCAACCCAAAAAAGTATCCTCACCAGTTTTTGGCTGCGCTTACTTGCTGGTCGCCACCGGGATTACCAACGCCACCAGGTTTGGGAGTATCGGTTCTGGCTCTCCTTCTGAGCGGCTGCCCGCTCGCTCGCTTCGCTTGCCTTTCTCTTCCTGCTGCCTAGTCGCGGCCCGACTAGTGTTCGGACGGCTTTCGGCCCGCCTCGCGAGCCTGTTGACCAGAAAGTATCCTCACCAGTCCATCCAGGCACGATGCCCAGCGGAGCTGCACTGAACTCTTAGATGTTTCTTGTGGCGTCTTGGGGCTGCTTTGGGGCCTCTTGGAGCCTCGGGGGTCTCTTGAGGGCTTCTGGGGGCCTCTTGGGCGCCTCTTGGCGCCCTTGGAACTCTCTTGGGGCGCGTTTCAGGCCGTCTTAGACCCATCTTGGAGGTTGTCGATCAGGAAGGCGGCGGCGTTGTTTATGTTCCCCCCCTCTTTTCCGAGAGGCGACCATGGGCCAAACGCCCATGACAATTCAATGTGTTTGCCTTGTCTTGTCGCTGAGGCCTTCTTGGACATTCTAACCTCTCGCCCCCCCCTCCCGTCCAGACCCAGTGAGAGTAGGGGCAGGAGTCAATCATAGCCAAGCTACCCGAAGCCGCACCCAGTGCCGCTCACCCCCACCCGCCCTCTCAACACACAGGCAGCATTCGAGCCTGAGGCCCCAATCCCTCTGAGTTCATGGGTCCCGTCGGAAGCGCAATGCAGAGCACTCGTAGCATTCATTGAGAACGGTGGAGCCCCAAGTACCAGCTCCAACTCGCACACCGTTTTCCTGAAAGCCGCTTGCCCCGACAGACGTCGGAGTCAGCTAGGCTGGTGTATGTAATAAACGAATACGCCAAGCCCCCTCCCGTGGCGTTTTTCCACCTCGATTACATGTGGGTTACAGTGCCGTTTTTAATACATGTCCCGCGTGCGGATCATGTATTAAAATGCGCGGTTTAGTATTAAAAGTAACGATGAATTCATGCATAAATGTATTCATACATTGATCATGTATGTAGAATCATTTTTATATAAAAATCCCATGTATTAGCAATTGCCCTGTACGCTCCCCCAAGAAGCCCCCAGAAAACACAATAACTGCCCTAGACGCTCCCAGTCAACCCAACATAGCTTCCGCGCGGCCCCCAGGCTCTCCCAGGAGGCCCCCAAGAGACCTTGAGAGAGCTCCGAGAGGCCTCCCCGAGAGCGCCCAGAGAACCTAACACCGTCAATTATCATGAGTTCCTTTCTGGGCTTTTGGTTTTCTCACCATCTCATGCTTCCAACGCTCCAGGGCGGCCGAAGAGGCCCCCGAAATCGCCCCAAGACCGCCCAAGAGGGCCCCGAGACGGGCCCGAGACGGGCCAAGAAGGCCCCAAGACTGCCGAAGAGGCGCCCAGAGCAGCTCCAGACCACCCCAGAATAGGCCCAAGCCCGGCCCAAGCGAGAGGACTCCGGGACCCCCCAGAGGCCCGCAACACACCCCAGACCCCTGAGAGGCCCCAAAGAAGCCCCGACGAGGCCCCCAAAACAGCCTAAGAGCGCTTCGAGAGCCGTCCCGAGAGAGCCCGAAAAGGGTAAAATCGTTGATTTTCGATTGTTTTTTCAACGTTTGTCGCCCTCTCACGTTTTCCCGGCTTCAGCGCTCAAAGACCGAGGAACTTGAAAACAATCAATTACAGAGATTCCCTTTTTTTCAAGTTCAACAAATACCCCCCCCCCTGTCTGGGGTCTGGGGGTCCCACACCTTCCCGGAACATCTGCGGAACGCTCTTGGTACCGTGTGTTCTGGCCCCGGGGGACCCCCAAAACGCGCAAGGACAGCCCAAGACGACCCCAATCATTTTCCATAACGTTAAAGGACGGCCCAAGACGCTCCCAAACAACCCAAGATAGCCTTCGGTCGGCTCTCCAGGCTGCCAGAAAGCCTCCAATAGACTTCAAAGACCGAGGAACGGAGAAAAAGGAATTGCAGATATTCTTTTTTCCAAGTTGTGACTCCTACCCCGTATCCTCACCAAGACTTCGGGGTCACATGCGAAGATCGAAGACGCCTACGGCGAATCACCGCCGCCCCCTGCCTTTTTGGGAGCGCCTGCGCGGCCGAAAGTTGGGCTTGAGCTTGGCCAAGCTATCGGGCCACGCGTTCCACGAGTGGGTTTCGAAAGCCTTCGGGGAACACGGAGTCGGGCGAGCTATCGGACCATGTGGTTTCCGAGTTTCGGGCCTCCTGGAGGACGTTTTGCAGGGATCTTGGGCCATCTTGGAGGCCTCTGGTGGGCCTTTTGGGCAGTCTACGGTCATCTTCGGGCCATCTGGGGCCGCTTTGGGTGCATATTGGGGCCATCTTCGCCGTCTTGGAGGCCTTCTTGGCCGTCTTGGAGGCATCTTGGAGGCCATCTTGGCCGGCTTGGAGGCCATCTTGGGCGTCTTGGGGGCCTCTTGGGCCGTCTTGGGGTCTTGTTGGGGTCCTCTCGGGGGCCTCTTGGCTTGTCATGGGGCCATCTTGGAGGTCTTGGGCCGTCTTGGGCCGTCGGAGAGCTCAAAAGAAGAAAGTACCCAAATCCCTTAAAAACCGAAGGACTATCAATGATTTTGGCCTCTTCGGGCCTTCCTGGTGGAGCTCTTGGAGGCCTCTTGGGGCCCTCTTGGGCAGTCGTAGGCCATCTTGGAGCCATCTTGGGCCGTCTTGGAGGCTTCTTGGACGAACTTGAAGGCATCTTGGACTCTCTTGGGCCGTCTTGAAGGCATCTTGGACCATCTTGGGCCACTTGGAGGCCATCTTGGAGGCCTCTTGGGCCGTCTTGGGGCCCTCTTGGGGCTGGCGTGAAGGCCTCTTGGGCCGTTCTTGAGCCATCTGGGAGGCCTCTGGGACTAGTTCGGGGACTCTTTGGGTCGTCTTAGGCGGTCGGAACACCAAAACCGAGGAAAAGCAACAATCCTTTAAAGCCCTACGGAAAATTTGAAATTTTGGCTCCCTCGGGCTTTCCTGGAGCACCTCTTGGACTCCTCTGGGCCAATCTTGGAACCTCTCGGGCCCATCTTGGGCCATCTTGGCCGTCTTAGCGGCCATCTGGGCCGTCTTGAAGCTCATCTCGACCGTGTTGGAAGCATCTTGGAGGCCATCTTGGCCGTCTTGGAGACCGTCTTGTCTTGGAGGCCTCTGGAACCATCTTGGCGCCCACTTGGGGCCGTCTTGGAGGTCCCTTGGGGCAAAAACAAAAATCCATAATTCCTTTTTTTTCAAAGTGGGACTCCTTACTCGGAGCTCCCACACATCCCCTGACAGATGGCCGGTACCGCGCCTCCCGGCTTCCTGGGGGGCCCCCAATACGCCCAAGAACAGCCCAAGACGACCCCAAGGAGCCTCCAGAACGTAGAGAACGGCCCAACACGCTCCCGCGCAGCCCGAGACACCCTTCCGATGGCTCTCCAGGTCTCCAGGAGGCTTCCAGAACCTCCAGAGGGTCCGGAAGATCCCACACCCCTGAGGGGCCCAGCCAACAAAACCCGCGAGGCACAAACAAGAAACAGCGCCGAACAGCGCCGAGGAGCTGGAGCAGAAATGGAAATCCCACAATCCCTCCTTGTTTTCAAGCTTGGCCCCTGGCCTGCTCTTGCACAACAGACCCCAATTCAGACCCCCTCACTTCCCAAAATTATGTAACCCAGGAAGCCTTTGAGGGCCCCAGATCGTTCAAATACTTAAAGGAGATGAATTATGTCTGCGTTTCCGCACTTCCCTTTCTAATCGATCCCGAGGCTGGCGCAGGGCCTCTCCAAGGGAGTCCCTGGACGCAAGAAGCGGCCGACATGATATTACATCAGATAGCCGATCAAGCCCAGTTAGAACTTGAGCGCGCACGAAGCGTGCGCGATGGTTCTAGTATATAATAATAGTAATAAGCAGATTCGTAATATTTATATTACTAATAGTACTCATAAGTACAACACTAATAACAACAATGATAATACAACGAATTATAATACTAGTAAAATTAATAATACTAATAATACCAATAATACCAATAACAATAAAAGTAGTAATAATAATAGTATGAATAGTCATACGAACAATAAGAATAATACGACGAATCATAATAATAATAGTAATATTAATAAAACATAATAACAACAAGGAGCAATGGTAAACTCCTCCACGAAGGAGGCGAAAAGAGGATAATAGAGCAGGAAATAACCACCTCGGGCCAGAGGGCTGATGGGATTTCGGCAGTGCCCGAAGTTTACTTTCCCCACGAAGTACACGGACAGCAAGAGGCACATCAACAGTATGTGACCACTTAAGTTCTACAAGCAGGGCCTGCATTCGATGTTTCGGAGGAGCCTTGAATGGAATTGCCCTGGAGTGCCGCGGACTTTCTTGTCCAGCTGGTTAGGCCCGGCTGGTTCGCGTTGGGTACCGCGCCACGGATTTACATGGTTCGTCTGCTTCCCAATTGCACCGTTTGTTGCTTCAGTGTTTGTGATTCACGCGTCGGTCCAGTATTTGCCGCTGTCGCCACCGACCCGTATCGCCGTAATCCTCCCCGTTATCGTAGCGTTTCGGGCTGCAGCAGACTGCATTACAGTCGGGGCGCTGAAGAAGGAACCCTTTTGGTTGGAGAGGGGCTCCGAGTTCCTTAAGTGTTTCACAGCAACCCTTAGGTTGTCCTTATGTCTTCGATCGGAAATCGAAGTTTAACTTCTAAAGAAAAGGGGCCTCGTTCCTTATTTAGGGTTCCTTAGGTCAACGCCCCGACTGTACGACCAATCGATGCGTCCGTCCCTTCGTTATCCGGTCACTTTGGGTGAGGAACGCGCCGTCTGTCCCGCCGTCTTGCTTTCGGACAGGGCGCCTTCTGTGGATGCTTGGGAGGGGAGGGCTCGAACCGGGGACGGAGACTCGAGCCGCCTCCCCCCTCCTCGAGGGGGGCGGGGGGTTGAGCCGAGGCCGCCCCCCCCCTCCCCCCCTCCCCCTTCTGTCCAAGGCGGGGTCCGAGGGGGGAGGGGCGGGTTCGAACTGGGGGGGGGGGGGGAGAGAAAGGTAGTCCCTGGCAGAAGGGCTCAATCCCTGGCAGAGGGGGCCAGCCCCCAGAAGCCAATCGCAAGCTTCTCGGCTTTGAAGCGAAGGATTGCTGGGGTGCCCCTTCTGGGCCGGCCGCGAGGTCTCCTGGGCGCTCCGACGGGCCTCCTGGGCCTCCCGCCTGGCTTCCTGGGCTCTCCCGACGGACTCCTCGGACCTCCCGACGGGCTTCTTGGACCTCCCGACGGGCCCTCCTGGGCCTCCCGAAGGGCCCCTTGGGCCTCCCGACTGGCTTCCTGGGCCCTCCCGGGAAACCTCTTGGGCCTTCCTAGGGGCTTCTGGGGCCTTCCGAGCCGCCTCGTGGACTTCCCGACATGCCTATTGGGCCCCCCGACGCGCCTTCCCTTTGGGCGTTCCCGGCAGGTCCCTTGGGCATCCGGCAGGCCTCCTCCTTGGCGTCCTGAGAGGCCCTTTGGGCCTTCCGAGCGGCCTAATCAACCTCCTGACAGGCTTCCTGGGCCTCCCGACATGCCTTTTGGTCGGCGCGCAACGGCGCACAAAGTCAGTGCTATCACTGCCCTCTGCTGTTTTCCTTCGCCGACGGCTGCCTCCACCCCTTTCGCAATCGGCGGAGATGTCAATGGCATCGGGTTCGGTGGCACAGCTGTTGGGGCACCTGTGGGAGCACTGGCCGTCGTCTGAGCGCACACCCAAAGGAACCTCTCGACAAAGCTCGGAGGTGCGTTGCTGGCAGAAAGAAAAGAGAGGAGAGATGAGACGAGAGACGACAGGAGGGAAGGGAGGAGAGGAGTCTGTTGACGTGCGGTGCCGCGCGCCGGTCTCCTGGCCCAGCTCTCGGTCGGCAGCGGCAGATGCTTGCCCCGCGCTGGCTCGAGTGGAGGCCGGCGCGCCGGCGGCGGGCGCGGCGCCCACCCCCCTCGCGCCACCGCTGCTCCGCCCCCCCTGCCCGTGGTCCCGGGAAGGCCGCGGCCCTGCCCCATTCGCCCCCCCTGCCCAAAAGGCCGTCGCCGTCGTTGTCGTCTTCGTCGCCGTCGTCGTCGTCGTCGTTGTCGTCGTCGTCGTCGTGGTCCTCGTCGTCGTCGTCCCAGCATGAGGATCGGCGTTCCCGGAGGGAGCTAATTATGCGCACGTCCGCCGCCGCTGCCCTGGCCCATCCGGGCCAGCGGCGGAGGGCATGTGCAGATGTCGTCGCCGTGCCATTCCCGCGCCTGCCCCTCGTCCCTCCTCGTATATTCCCGCTTTTCGTCCATCCTCCTCTCTGCCCGTCAGGATTCCTGACTTGCTTCGTCCGCTCGCCCGCTCGCCCTCATCCGTTCACTCGGTGGTTCCCTGGAGGTTGTGTGGGGAGGGTTCCGCCATCTGCCTCGGCCCCAAGTCTTCAAGAGACCTCACTCACCGAGGGTCGCTGACGCCCAGCACGCGCAGGTCGCTGACGCCCAGCACGCGCGCGCGTGCTGGGCAACGCGGCAGGGAGAGAGTCCCGAGCCGCACACGACGCTTAAGTCACGGAGAAGAGGAAGGAGGAAGGGAGAGAGGGGGAGGGGCGGGGGAAAGAGGGGCAGGGAGGCAAGCTAGGTGCGCTCTCGTATTTGACATCCTACCTCGCCCACCCATCCCGTCCTACTGCGCTGATATCTTCTCCATCCGCGGACGTGTGTCACATCCGAGGGTCCGCGCCACCAATTGCAGCGCTCCCCCGGGCAGGACAGCCTGGCAGAGAAGGCTCGACCCGCGGGATGGACACTTGGACGGAGATTCCCCCTCCCCACCCGACCCCAGGGACGTGCTCATGGTGGTCTGGAGTAGGCACAGCCAAGGGGATCCCGACTCCCCCATAAGACCAGCAGACCCGCTCCTAGACTCCCATATGGGGGCAGGAGGCTGGACCCATGATACCATACACGGGGCCCCGGAAGCCCTCATCGGTGACGGCGCAGTGGAGCGCGTGCACCCCGCCGCCTACGCCAGAGACGTCACCGGGACGGTTCGCACTGTGCCCAGGCGATGGGCGCCTCACCGCAATCTCAGCAGGCGCAGCACGAGTGAAGCCGACCAGGTCCCCTACGGCGCATGCTCGACCACTGGTCCCTTGGCATCGCTCGGACGTGTGCATTATTCCTTCGGCGAGGACCATCGAGGAGCATCCTTGATCACTTGGCGAAAAAAACACGCACGAAAGCGAAAAATAACACAGGGAATGGACGTCCGAGCGATGGCGAGGTCCTCGTCTCCCTCCTTGATGGTGTGGGAACTGCAAGGCTGGCGGTGGCGACCTGATGCGCGTCCCGGGATTCACCAGCGACTTCCATACGTCTGCCCTGGTAGAACTGGACCAGGATCAGGAGGAAAAGAAACACACAGACACAATTAATCCTCGATTCCCCAGAACATATGGGAACATATGGGAAGTGGGGGGAAGACAGAAACCCAGAAAATATTGGAACATATGGGGAATATTTTTAGTTGTGTGTATTTATTTGTGTGTCCTGGGGCCCCTTCACAGGACATGGCCGACCTGGGCGCCAATCGATGGGGAGGCGAGCGCAGTAACATCGCGGACGGCGGCCCACCGCCGCGGTGCCTGGCCAATGATGTCTGGGATGTCTTCCTCCGAAGAGAACCGCCGGGTCCGTGATGGCGCATGCAGCCAGTGCCGTTTGGCTGGGAGCGCTTCCTTGGCGGCCTCCCCCCAGACGTCCAGGGTTGGCATCCACCGGGCACAGGACGGCCTGGCGGGGCTGCTGTCGTGGAGTGGTTGACGCTTCGAGCACCCCCACCTCGGGCGGCCGCGCTGGCGTCCCTATAGGCCCTCCCTCCCGCTATCTCCTGCCGCGTGACCGCCAGGGCGGCCGTGGGGCGTCACCGCTGTGTCTGTCTCCACGGGCCCTGCCCAGCCGCCCTGCTCCGCTCTTGGCGCTGCCTGGGCCTCCTCCTTGCCCTGCCCCCGCGTGCGAGGCCGCAGGGAGAGGCCCCTCGGCCAGTCGCGCCGGGCTTCGGGCCTCCCCCCAGAGGGTACTCCTCCCAGTGGACCTCCGTCTGCTCCTGCCGATCGCCCGGACTGCGGCCGGCCTTCGCCCCTCGTCGCCGCCAGTACTTCGTACCGCGCGTTCTCTCTGCCAGATCTGCGACCGTTCGTCGCCTTCGCGCTTCCTCCGTTCCCCTTGGCCCCGCGCGCGAGGCCGAAAGGGAGACCCCCTCGGCCCAGGGCGCCGGTCTGCTGGCATCTCCCTCCGCGAGGGTTCTCTCGGTCCGTCCTGGCGGTTCGCGCCACGCGTCCCGCCGGCCGCTTGCATCCTTTCCCCGCACGGGGTCGACGGACACCTGATCCTCCCCCATCGCGCTGCTCATCGAATACAGTCTGAGCTGTGCCTCCTGCCACCTGGGCGGCGCGCGCCGCTCGCACCCACCCTTTCGGCTCCTCGCCTCCTGGCGCCTGACCTTCGTCGGCCCTCTGGCCGTTTCCTCCCGCCTCTTGCAGCGTGGTCTGGTCGGGACCGCCCAAGCGGCCCCCTCGACACCCTCGGTGTGCCCCTCTCGCTTGTTTAAGCTGCCCTGCCCATCCCCTTCAATAAAGGGTCGGCAGGGGTACAGACGGATGCGGGAGTGCCCGCGTACGATTGTTTGCTCAAGGCAGAAGTACGCGCGCGCGGCCTCGCTCCCTCTCCGGCCGGCCTGCGCATATACACACAGACGCATTGCCTCAGGCAAGTCTGCCTACCAGACATTACAGCCATGGTGTCTTCGGTTCGCCGGATCCTACGAGCCTCCGTTGAGCATGCCGAACACGAAGATCACGTACAACACCGGGTAACCTTGGGGTGGTCGCCAGCCCAGTTCTACCGACCACTCTTTGGAGCGGCTCCGGGGATCCCCGGGGGTGAAACGAACGCTCTGGACCATGGCGCGGGGGGTGAAACCAACGCCCTGGACCATGACGCGGGGGGGTGAAACGAACGCCTTGGACCATGACACGGCGAGTGAAACGAACGCCCTGGACCATGACGCGGGGGGGCTCAGGACCATGAGACAAACGAACACGGCGGGGCTCAGGACCACGATTGGACCATGCCCAGTCCACGTTCGGACCACGTTTGGACCACGCCCGGACCACGTTCGAACCACGCTTCGACCACGTTTGGACCACGCTTAGACCTTAGACCACGTTAGGACCACGCCCGGACCACGTTTGGACCACTCCCATGCCACGTTTGGACCACGCCCGGGCCACGTTTGGACCACGAACCGAATCTGAGTACAAGGGGGGGGGGAGGGGTGCATGACCACGCCAGGGCCACGTGCTGCAGCCGTTTTCGGCTCCAGGGCCTGCCTGCCCATCGCCACTCGCCGCAGCGGCTGCGCCATTCCCATATGGGTGGATGTGTATGAGGCGCGATCGGCCTTCCCCGTTTTCGCCCCGCTATACTTGTCCCATCCTCCCCCCCCGCCTCCTCCTCCTCCTCCTCCTCTTCCTCCTCCTCCTCCGCCTCCTCCTCCTCGTCCTCGTCCCCTCCCCCCCTTCCCCCCCTCTCCCTCCTCCTCGCTCCTCACCCCTCCCTCCTCTCCCTTCCCTCGTCCTCCTTGAAGGCCGACTTCGCCGCATGCTCACCCAGCCATTCTGAAGCACAACAGGACACTCGATCACCGCAACCAGCGGGCCATTGATATTCCATATTTTTGTGGCTACAATACATTCATCCACGCACTGTTGCGGCATTTGGATTACCCGGACTACAAGGACACATACAGACTCTTCCATTGGATCCCCAACACATACGCAGCAATATTGCACGCAGCACGGAGCCGTTTGGTTGACACTGGATTATTGCAGATACGCCGTAACCATCCGGGGTCCATTGCACTGCGGAGGTTGTGGGGCGACACCATCGCGGCCGACGCGCCATTCCAAAGATTTCTCCAGTCAGACTTCCCACTGCTTCGCGATCGGCCTGATGCAGGCTCCACGCGCGAACAACGACCTTGCGCCGACACTCCCGATGCTGACGCCGATATCCCTCCACGCCCATCTGACGAGGCTAGCCCCGCGGGATCCCCTGTGTCCACAGGACCCAAACCTGACCCAGGAAGCTCCGACTTTGCTGCCGCCTCCATTCAGGAACATATCGTCGACGTATGTCGACGTATGCCGCGCCGACGGCGATGATCTTCTCCAGGGAGACGAGGGGGCCGCGAAGGAGACGGCGCTCTTGGAGCAAGCCGAGCAGATCATCGGCGAGCACACTGGCACGGCCTCCGCACTCCAACGCCGCGGAGACATCGCGATGGGCGATTCCTCCGGTCAGACGACCGATGAGGGGTGCGAATCTCTCTCCGCCGATCTTGCCACCAACAGCGCTCGAACGATCCCCGATCATGCTTTCCGTGATCTTGGACGTTCGCTGACCGCCGGTGGAAACACTTGCGAGCGGATTGAGTCACTCGCCCAGACAGGCGCGCCCGACATCCAGACGGAGAAACGATGCTGCGAGAGATGCATCCGCGACTTCCCTGCCAATTCAAGCGAGCACACTTGCAATTTGCGCGCGTGAACGCTCTCAACTTTGGCGAGGCAGGCGATGGTGAAGTTGCGCTCGTTGCGGGAGTTAACTCTTGGATCCGCATTCATCTGAGTGCGAACGTCGCGATTCAGGCTAATTGGCGCAGGCGCCGCAATCACGCTCACAGGTCAATGGTCCGACGCCACAACTGGTAGAGATAAACTCGGGGAGCTTGCCTCAGAGGCATAGAGAATGTATGGAGTGTGGCTTGCTGTGGGAGAACCAACGGCACGCGCGCGTCGCCTGGTCTGTGCCCAGGCCGGTGAAGAAGATGGGGGAATTGTTAACTGCCGCCCATGCAAGAACGTCGTCCTTCGCTTCCAGGTGCGCCCTGTCTTCTGGCGGCAAATGACGCGCGAGCGTGCAGTGGCAATGAGCCACTTGGCACGCTCGCAGAAGCGGAATTGGCCATGCGCCTACATGCCGAAAGCGTGGGGGCAGGTTGCGTTGGACGCGAGGTTCGCGCTCCTGGCGCGATGTCTCGTGCTGAGCGCTTCAAAGCGGGATTCGTGACCCTTCTCACTCCGAAGGGAGACGAGACGGGCCAGGGCCGCGCGGCCCTGGCGCAGCCCGGAGCGACGCACCCCGCCACTGCGGACACTAAGGGGGGCAAAGCTTTTCGGCGAGGGGATTGGTCCTGCTACCGACCCCCGCCTCGCTCCGCCGCCCGCTCCTCCGCCACCGCGCTGCGATGGGCCCGCAGCGGGCGCGGCCTCCTCCTCGGGCGCGGCGTCATCCGGCGGCCCTGCTCCTGGCGACGCTGGCCAGACTGGCGGGGCTGCAGCAGTCGCCGCGCCGATCGCGGCGACCGCGCGGAGGCCGACGGCGCCGCCGCGCCGGCCGCGGGGCTCGCAACACCTGGCCAGAACGCGCAGTCGGAGCGGCACTCGCAGGACGTTCCCAGGGGCATGGCGGCGCGACCCCTTGGAGCACCTACCGCGATAACACGCACCCCATACTGGTGATGCTATTTGAGAACATGGATCTACATTGGCGGGAACGATTGCGAATGCATTGGATTGACAATCTTACGACGCGTACAATTGAGCAGTTCGACAACCGTGGCAATCGCACTTGGGGCCCTGCATCATGCGACACCACTACTGCGTTGATTGCGTTGACATATACAGCGCTTACATTGACGTTCGAATTATTGTTGTCTGGATTTGTACATCTGCCAGACAACATATGACTTCGTATATGGACTTTGGCGACATCATGGGCATACGCGCGCTCGGGTGGGTCGCCCGTCGCAAAACTGCACTTACTGTTATCATATCATGGAACCTGATTTACAGGTGATGCCCTCTTACATTACGGGGCGACATATGCGAAGCATGATTCCCATGACCCATTTTATTGATAGTACCCTCTGTGGAACCATGCTCGACATTTGCGATGGATATTTCGGACCTGGAGTGCCCCCATGTGTAGACGATTACTCTGTCGTCATGTTGATCAGTTGCCATCGCAACATGGATCACATGCATGATTTGGGTTGTATTATTTGGGTTGCTTCGCGCCCGCATATCTCGCATGTAGTACTTGGCATAGAGTGCGCCGTGGAATAATCATTGCCGTGCTTTTACTTTGATCAGTTGCCGTCGCAACTTTGACCCCGCGCACACTTCTGAATTGAAGAGTTGGGTCGCTATGCGCCCGCGTAGCATGATGCGTGTGAGATTTGAATTGAACGCGCGCTGTGAGCGCATGCGTGCACGCGCGATTTCGCGCGCCAGTGGAAGCACTTGCGTCATCGTACTTCAGTGGCGCGCGCGACGCAGGAATGTCTTTTCTCCGTCTCTTGCTCGCCCAACCCCGTCGCCAGCGGTGACGCACGCGCGCCTTCGGCCCGGTAGAGGCGGGCAGACTCCCCCAAGTACCTTGCGCGGCGTGGTTGGTCCATTCTTGCTTTCCAGGTCGAGGTGGGCCTTGTCTGGAGGTCGCAGGGGATGGCAGGGGGTCTCGACCGTTCCGCGCACCTCTGTTCCCGAGTCCCGCGACTGTCCCCCGCGGGCCCGGGGCCGACGTGGAGCGGGCGGGATTCGGGGCGGGGTGCGCGCGTGAAGACCGTTCATATTCCCCTTCTATCCATCTATCCTGCTATCCTCCCGGCGCAGGCATTGGACATCTTGGGCGCCCCTGTTCACGCGGGCGCATGGGCAGAATTGTTCTCGTTTTCCCCGGAAATCATATACCTGTGGATCACGCGGTCAGTCTGGCTCATTCGTTGTCAACCTCCGTTCACGCGCGCCGACAGTTAGCGCAGCAATCCCCCATGAGAATTTGCCGCGCGGGGTGCTCGGGCGCGCCGACAGAGGGGAACTTCGGAAGCAATGCGCATCTTTCCAATGCGGCACTGGCACTTCGGCATACTTACGCACCTTCTGAGCGCTGGGCATCAGGTTCCCGGCTTTCGCCATGTAGCCAAAGCTGGCCGCCCGCGGGCGCTTCGTGGGCGCCTTGCGCGCTGGCATGTGCTTCGGTTTTTTCGTCTAAGGGCCGCCTGCGGGCGCTTCGCGGGCGCCTCGTGCGCTGGCGTGGGCTTCCCGTTTTTTGCTTGGTGGCCGTCCGTCGCCGCCCGCGGGCGCCTCGCGGCCGCTTCGCGGCGCCTCGTCCGCTGGCATGGGTTTCCGGGTTGTCGCCCGGTGGCCGCCCGTCGTCGCCAGCGCGCGCTTCGCGCGCGCTTCGCGAGGGCTTCGCGGGCGTTCCGCGGGCGCCTCGCGGGCGCGTCGCGGGCGCCTCGCGCGGCGGCTGTTCCGCGTAGCTTGCGCCGCGCAGCTTCAACCAAGTGTTTCGCGCTGCGCCGCGCCACTTGCGCCGCGCAGCTGGTGCCACATAGACAGAGATTGATCCGCATTGCTTGCGCCATATTCTTTCGCCACGTAGCTTCCATCGCGCACGCGTTGCAGCGCGCGCGCTGGACCGCATGGCTTCCATTATTTAGCTCGCGCATCCAGGGCGCGCAAACAATTGTTCGGGGCTTGCGCATTGTTATTGCATTGCCTCGTAGGGCCTCGCGGGAAGCTTCGCGGGAATTGCTTGGGGCTTCCGGGGAATCGCCGCGCCGTCTTCGGCTGGTCTTCGCACGCGTCGCAGCCTGCATAGGGCGGTCATTTAGCGCTTGAGGGCCATCGAGAGGCCGGGACAGACGGGGAAACAAAACGAAGGGAATATGTCCCAGCTGGATGCGCGAGCGCGGGCAGGGCGGGGCGGAGCGAGCAGGGGGGGGGGGGGGCGGGGGAGGTGGTGGTGCGGAGGGGGCGGGCGCCCTACTACGCAGCGGCTGATATTCAGGGATGAGTGAGGAACTCGACCTCATCAACAGCGCGTCCTCTACCAGATCGACGGCCAGCTTGGAATGCGTGACGCAAGGGCTTGGAGCGGCGCGCGCAGCGCTGCAAACGCAGACATGTTTGGGCACCTCCGCCGCGCAAGCACATGCGCTAGCTCGCGCGGGGGGGGGGGGGCCTGGCGACGCGGGTGGACTTGCAGGGCAAGGTCGAAGATAGTTTGAACCGAGGCCATTGCCGACAAATTACAGCGCACCAGTGCCACGCAGGCCAGACGCGCCAACAAGCAGCTCCGTAGCGGCGAGGTTCAACGACCAGTGGGGCTGCATGGGCACTGCGCAGCAGTGAAGCAGCGAGAGATTCAGGTCGCCTTCGGACTCCAGCTCGAGAGCACATGGCCGAGGCATCCACACGGTTGGCGCCAAAGCATTAGCGGATGAGCCAGCTCGCGATGTTGCTGGCCGTCCGGCTGGGGATCCAGCAGCACGCGGATGCCGCCTCGTAGTGGTCCGAGCGCGTGCGCGATGGCACGTAGGGCGAGGGCGAGTGCAACGGCGGGGCAGCAAGTTTCCGATTGCCGTGCTCGCTTGCACCTCCCCCGGCGCGGGCGAGATCGGGGTGCGTTTTGCACTTTGACATTGGACGCGGCAGCGCTTCCAGAGCGCGCAGGGCACCCGGTTGAGCTCTCTCCTCCGGGCCGAGGCCATCGGAGGGCCTGCGTTCCGATGATTCTTGCTGGCCCGTGATCGGCGCGGCGCCCGCTCCCGCGATGGTTTGTCCACGCGCGCGCAGGCCATCCGCAAGGCTGCCGCAGCTCGAGACAGCCTTCCAAGGCGGGGGGCTCGCACTCGCGGCGCAGGCGGAGAGGGGGTCGGGTTCGGATGAGCGCCACCACGCAGCCAAGGGAGTTCGCGCCCCGAGCAGGCGGTCCTTTTGGTTCCGCATCGAAGGAGAGCCAGCTGGAGTCCCGAAAGAGGGCGTAACAGACGCCGGCAGTTGCTCGTGAGAGCTCGGGCGGCTGTCGGACAGCGTTGGGCCTTAAAGCCCGAGCCCGGTCTTCGCGCAGAGCCATCTTCAAATGCGCATGCAAATTAAATCGTTCCTCATTTTTCTCCTTCGCTCTTCTCCTGCTCATCCCCCCATTACCTTCTTTTTTTGGCTGCCATCTGGGCTTGAGAGATTGCCGGGGCAGCCCCGCAAAGCCACCCAGCTATTGCAGAGTATGTGGTGAAACTCAGCTGGGCGGAGGCCCGCATGGCAGCGACGGCGTGGGCGGCCTCTCTTGCGCTGCTACTCTTCTGCAACCCACTCACGGATAAGCCCGACTGGCAGCAGGGGGTCTTCGAGGAAGCGGCCAATTTCGACCTGATAGTGTTGACGGGCACAAAGATTACGACGCGAACCACATCCAGAGCGCCGAAGGATCAACGACCCGAGAGTCATCGACGCGGGATGGCAGACGGGAGGGTTGACGAACCGCAGCACTGGCATCATCATTGCATTCTAGGGCAAGTTGAAAGGGGGCGCAATTCCTAGAGATACACGAACCGCCAAGTGAACTCTGAGGACGAGGACTAGCGCTGCAACTGCTACATCACGACGCCAGGATCACGGCCATCGGACACCGTTGCCTGTCACGGCCAAAGACAACGGCCGACCGCAAGCGGCACTTCGCGACCATAGCCAGGCTCATCAGGTGGATGGACGAGGTCGCGAAGAACAAACCGAAGGATGGGATGTTGCTCACTGCTGGGGGTCTCCACGACGGCGTCGGCCTCGCAAGAACGAGCCACCCGAGTCGCCGGCCTTGGGGCCAGGACGATCCAAGGAACGATCGCGAATATGCGCGGGACATATTGCAAGACGAGGCGCGGAGCGCCACAAGCTGACGGCGACCACCGCAACGGGAACGTGGCGCCCCACCTTCTTCGGCGAGAAACGCGCGAGCTGCGTCGACTATATCGTGGCGCCGCAGGACTTGATGGGGAGTGTGATTACACAGGGGCCACTACTACGAATGGGTACGAGATTGCAACATATTCCGAGCAGGCATCATCGAGACCACGTTCCAGTACCAGTCACGCTGCGCATTGCACTGAGGCAAAGAGTGCGACATAGTGTTGCGCCAGTGCGCTGGGATAGGGATCCGTTCGCACAAGCTGCACGAAAGGGGCATAACAGGAACGAGCTCATTCAGGATCTAGAGAATAAGGTCGAGAACTACGACGCGCATGGAGAGGGCATCGACCAGCTGGTTCAAGACATCCAGGGGGTTATCATAGAGAGAGCACAGGCATATTATGGGTAGTCACAAACATCACAACATATTCGGACATGCGGCACTTCGAGACCGACGAGTGGCACAATCATCGCGACGACGCGACTTGCGCGAAGTAGTGAGACAACGAGGAGAAGTATTTCGCGCAGCGGACGCGGATATCAAGTACGAGGAGAACGCGTTGTACACAGGAGACCACCCGATCCTAGACAACCCATGCGACGACGCAGAAGAACGGCGACACGAAGAATACGAACACTAACTACAAGCACTGGAGCAGGATGCGCACCATCACGAAGCACTGCGCTTCATTGAGGAAGCAGGAGTGCCAGGCCATGACGGACGAGAGAATCGAGGAGCTGCACGAAGCATAAGAACAACGATACCTCGCAAGAGTGGGGAGACTGACGACATTGATTGCTGGCGGGAGATACGGACAATGGAAGCGAGGCTAGTGGACCAGCGTGACGGCGAACCCGAGTAAGCAAGAATGGATCGAGTTTTGGGGGCTACCAGGCGGATAAGGCGGAATGGGGGGCACGGAACATAAAGCCGCAGAGCTATAGCAGATCCCAACCACGGCAGAGGATTAGGACTACTACGAGAACGATATGGAGGAAATGGTGGACCAGGACCTGGAGCACGCGATGAAGAGTCTCAAGAAGGCGAAGCTACGCAGAGCGGCACCACCGACGGCAGCACCTTCGGAGCTATGACGATTACTGTTGTGCCCAACGGAAAGCAGACAGCAAGAACGCCAAGGTCTAGGAGCGCCTAGAGAAGATCAAGCACCAGAACTATTCACCGACCTATTCAAAGCTTCACTGGCAGCGACGCGCATTGGCAACGCCGCCCCAGTACGATGGCATCAAAGCGCGGCGGCAGCAGTTAAGAATTTCAATCGACCAGGGCCAGCAGGAAAAAAGGATCTACCACATCATGGACTCAATTGGCAAGGCGCACTACTTTGGCTGCATGCGCAGACGGGAAACCAGGACGCACGCCGACCAGGACTACGGCTTCATGCGTGGTCAAAGACGCGAGGGTGCTACACTCGAAATGGCAATGGTGGAATACAGGGCACGACGTGCAGGCGGGAACTTCGTCTCTTCCAGGAAGGGCATGTCGAACGCGTTTGCCAGCTGCGCATGAGACACCATGGGCGAAGCTAGCGACAATATCATGCCAGAGAATACGACGGAAATCGGGCAGCAGCGTTACAAGAGGGCTACGTTCAACATACCGTGCCGAGATCAAAGCCAGGGGGCGTTCACCAAGACACACTGTGGCTAGTTGTACTCCAAGCACACAACGATGGGTGTGGGACTGCAATCAAGAATTACCATATGACCGGCTACTGCATGGCAAGAGTGAGATCTTCCAGTGCCCAGTCTACCTCGGCCTCGCGAAGTACGCGGACGACATGCGCAAACTCATTTTGGGAGGATCAAGAGCAGACGCAAAGGAAAGTGTCGAACAAGCGCGCAGAGTGGATGCAACGTTGATCGCGAGGCTCGGGGAGATCAGCATGAATCAGAACCAGGACAAGCAGGGTAACGCCGTGACCTTCCAGGGACAGGTATCGGCTAAATCACGCAGGGGCTTGAATAGCAACGGCGAGCGCAGGATGCCAGGCAGAGCACTGATGACGGCAAGATACTTGGGACCCCAGATCAGCCCCAGCCAGCACTGTGGAGCGGAGCTCAACAAGCGCATCGCGGCCACGCAGAAGAGCTACTGCGAGTGCGGAGCTTTCTGGAGCAAAGCGAACATGCCGCGCAGATGGAATCGGGCGGAATTAACTTTGCAGAGTGATCAACACGGGATTATCATGTATAGAGCGCTTCTTGCCGACGCCGAACGAGCACCAACAACTACAGAGCGCGACGGGGGCGCTATTGCGACGGGCAAGGAGGCGGATCGACGACATGCCGAGTGGGCAGCAGCGCGAGGAGCACGCGTGCACTTGAAGTTGTTCGCCGCTGCCAAATGTTGCCACCAGCGGAGGAAGCGCTGGTGCGACGAATCTGTTGGTTCAAAAATATTCTCCGGCCCCCCGACAACCGCAAACAGCTGATCGTTGCGCCATGCGGGCGAGTCGACTGCGAAGAGAACGATGACGACAATAACCCCGACGCGATTCAGTGCGAAACGAATCCATGGGCTCAGAGGTTTCTGGGGGACATGCGATATTCCCGCGAGGTCTCAGAGCTTCCAGAACGTATTGGGGGGAGGGCGAGCACGTCGCGATTGGTGACCTCTTCACACTAGAGTTTCGGGAACAATTTGCACTACTCGATCCACGTGAAGTTAGAGCAGCCAAGCTCACTGTAGCAGTGCCCCTAGCCCGATACTCGCACAACGACGAACATCGAGAATCACTGGCACCCGAGGAATGTAAACCATGGAAGTGTGAAACCATAAACGGCGAGGAGGAGTGTGGTTTACTGCTTGCAAGCAAAAAGGCATTACGCAACCATAGCATACGTGCGCATCGCGTGCGCCATCTAGCGGCAGTACAAACAAGCAACAGCGAGTGCATCAGTTGTGGCCAATCATTCACTGGCAAAGGAACGGCTTGGAAACATCTAGCGAGAATCATGATCAACGGGGGATGCAATCGAGACGCGACAAAGAACCAGTCTCAGCTTGTCCCGCACAAGCCGAGTTGTCCGATATGCAGTCATTTTGCTTTCGATAGATATGCAGACGTGTGTTCGACATCTCCAAACACACCTGTCTAGACAGATCTTTCAGCCAGGACGCGATGTCTGTATTCGACGAGAGACCACAAGGCAGACCACCATTGCGAGCGGGGGGCGCAGCCGACAGACGTCCAGACCGCAGCCGCCAACGAGGACCACGACGCGGACACGGAGCAACCGCGCCGCAGACGGCGCAGCACCAACCAGCGATCGATTTGACGGCCAGACTGACGCTGACATGGGCAAGGGGACGATCGGAGCTCGACGCCGCAGTATTGCAGACATGGGAGATCGGCACCAGCCCGAATATAGCTACTGCAGGGCTCGAGGCGGGGCGAGCATGCGACGGCGGGGCGCGGGGCGTGGGGCCTGCGCCGGCGCGCCAAGAACGGGGGGCAGGTGGGCGCCGCCAGCCGGGGGGGCCCGCGCGCGAAGGCGCGGGCGGAGGTCTGCGCGCGCTTGGGCAGGGCGCTCGAGGCAGGAGCGGCGCGGACGACCGCGGGGCAGAATCATCGCGACAAGATGCTGGGCGGGGCGGCGGGCATCGCCGGAGAATCGGCACCAGCACTCAGGGTGCGACGCAAGAAAGGCACGGGCGGCAACGGCAACGAGAAGTGCAAGTTCCAGTTCGTGTTTCAGCAGAACGAGCACTCGATCGCAACGGTGCTCACTGCCCAGCCGAAGAAGGAAGGAGCAGTGCGCCGAGTGGGCAAGGCGCCGCGCGGAGCGCTGGAGAGGGAGCTGGGCCATCTAGTCAACGCGTGAGCGGAGATGCGGAGAAAATGGAGTAGGCTTGCGCCTAGTCCTGAGCGAGGACCACCCGCGCAGTACCGAGAGCTTTCGAGGCGAGCTCCCGTTTTCGAGAGATCGCAGCGAGTGGTAGACTACCTCCTCCCCCAACTCAGAGCATTCCCGAGCCTTTCCGGTTTAAGGGGCGAGGTTTTCCATTACATTTTTTGATGAACCGACTCGCCCCGCCCCACCCGAACCGAAACGAAAGGGACGGGGCAAGGGGGGGCGAGCCCGGGGAACAGACCAGGGGTAGGAGGGCAGGCCCGCGTCCGCGAGGAACGGGTGCTGCCTCGCCCTGCGCCCCTGCGTGGGGTGCTCGGCGCGGGTAGGGCCCGAGCGTGTAGTGGAGCCAGCTCACCCAGCGCGAAGAGAACACAGCTAAGACGGTTTGGACGAGCTCTTCAAACGCAGCCTTACAATGAGGCGGCGAACCCGACCATCGTCCCCAAGGCTCGATCGATCGATCCTCCTCCTTCCCTCTTCCTTCCTCATTCCTTCCTCCTTCGTCATCGTCGTCGTTCTCCTCCTCCCTGTCCTCCGTCCTGGGTCATCGTTTCTCCTCCGCCGCCTCCATCCTTTCCTCTGTTCCCCGCCACTCCCCGGGAGCGGGGAAGAGGGGGCAGCTGGGGAACCTGGACAGGGTTTGGAGCCGCCGCCGTCTTCTGGGGACTGCCTACCATTCGCCCTCCCTCAACCGCGCGGGCTGCCATGATCACGTACCAGCGGGGCGGTGCCCACTTTTTCTTGAAGGCCCGTGGCGTTCAGTGGGTGAGCTAGGAGAGGGAAAGGGAGGGGAAGAAGGGGAGGTACAGGAGGAGGAGGAGGACCAGTGTAAACCCAAGAGTCGTCAACGATATTGCAATAAGCCATCCCTCAAAGCTCCCTCTTCGTAGGCCCCGTACATGAGTTCAATTCTGAGAGAAGTGCCCCGTTGGAAGACCACCGTTGGAAAGTCCGGAACTGTGCCAAACCACCCTGCCTAGGATGTCAACGCCGCGAATCACCG